>CM053626.1:220982016-221011535 GCA_028646595.1 Phalanger gymnotis | reverse complement strand
AGGCCGAATTTATGATCTCAAATATAATCATGTATATGTTTGAATGGTCCGAAATCGCAAGGTATGAGAGATTCTCTAAGGAGAAAATAACAAGAAATTTATTTAGGCCCCACCGCAGCAAAAACTTGAACCAGCCTCCCCATTCCAACATCTTGACAAAAAGACTCCAGGCCCAGAAAGCCCATTTCACAAGGGCAACTAGGAGGCCACAGAAAAACAAGATAGTATTTAGCCAAATCATGTTCACTGGCCTCACGTTCCTGCTCGCACTCGGGTAAGCTTCTGGCTTCCGCAGCTTCTGGCTTCCGCAGCTTCTGGCTTCCACACCTTCCGCCGCTGCCGAAGTTGTCTCCCGGCTCCCCCCTCCTCGCAGCCGAGCTTTCGGCGTTCTCAAGCCGTGCCTCAATGACCAGAGACCATTGGTTCCCGAGCTGGCCCCTCCTAAGTCACCAATCCACACCCACACAGGTTTCACACCTGACAGGGCCCTGGGCCTGGGGCTTAGCACTTAACAGCTGAAAGTACTTCCACTCAAAAGAAACAAAAGACATGCTAATGAGACAATTTTGCTTAACAACACACCAGGGGGTAGCACCATGGATAACACATTCAGGGCAACAGAAGAAAATGAGTAGCCAAAGTAAGAGTCATAGAAATAGTGTTAGGAAAGCAAGAGAGCCAGTATAATATGGTATCTCTAAAGCAGTGATGTATTCAGGAGGTGGTGGTCAAGTGTGGTGAGGTCAGGACAGATGAGGACTGGGATGGGATTCAGGAATTAGGTACTAGTCATTAATGACTTTGGAGAGAGCAGTTTCAGCAGAATCATTGGGAGTGGGCATGGGCTGAGGAGTCTTGAAACCAGTTTAGAAACTCTTAGAAACTAAGGGTTGAGTAGCAAATGGAATGAAAAAGTGGAAGCATTGGTTATAATAAAAATTTTTCAGGGAAGGCAGAGGAGACAGTAGCATAACTGACTGATAGATTTCTCGTAGCACTTTATTCGTTCTACTTTGTATACTCTAGTTATTATTATTGCACATGTCATATGTACTCTTATAAATTGTAAGCTTCCTAGAGGTATAGGTATATTTGCACTCATTTTTGTATCCCCACTCAGTGGCTGACCTACTGCTTTGGACATCAAAGATATTCAGTAGATGTTTGTTGAATATACGATGTCATTGCCTAATCAAAGACTCCTCACTCAACCAGAGAATCTAGAGTTCAGTCTACACCTAAAAGCTCATCTATAGAGATTGGCAAGCCTGAAAATATACAGTGAAATGATGAAACAGATGACCGTGAGAAATAAAGTGAGAATGTATGGATAGCAGTTAAGAGTGAACTCCTCTTCCTGACTTACAGTCTGATAATAAATCGATCTTTTTTTAAAAGTGCAATCTTTGTATTTTGTGTGTTAAGTATTCTAGCTTGCTCTTAAAAACTTATTGTGAAAATGTTTAACTTTTAATGGGACATGGTGAGACTTTTTTGGTGGTGAATTTGGTTTTTCAATTGAGACATGGGCTAGGAAAAGAAAGGTAAGGAAGCAAGCAGATTTGCTTGGTTCAATAAATCTAGTTTTGAATTTGTTTTTTATAGAGGTTCTAGAAGAGGAGTATTTGAAGAGCTATTCATTGAAAGAGAGATTAAACTTGTTCTCCTTGGCCCTACTGGGCAGCACTGGAGCAGTGGTTGGAAGCTGCAAAAAAGACAAGTTTAGTGAGGGAAAATTTCCAAATAATTTCAGCTGTAATAAAGTAGAATGGGCAGCCATGCTAAATGGCGGGTTTCCTCTCAGTAGAGGACTTATAAGCAAAGGCTAGATAACCACTTGTATAGTGAGATGTGGAGGGGATTCCTGGTAATATATGGATTGAACTAGCTGGCCTGTGAAGCCCCTTCAGACTCTTAATGCCTTGATCTTTGAATGGTACAGATAAAAAGAATAGATAGTACAAGTTAGGAAAATTTCATATTTTTATAATTATTTAAGTTGGGCATGCCCGTATATAGGTATAATATCACTTGTTTCATTCCTGGTTTAGACATGAAGTTTATTGTTTTAAAGTATTTTTGAATCTCATAGTTCTAATTTTACTTAGATGTATAGCTTCAAAACTTTTATTTTCATTATTTGGTTAAAGAGTAAACTAAAACGTGTATATATATAAACATTATTGTTGTGTGAAACATGAAAGCTAAAGCTACATGTAGCATCGGAGAGGTCAAGTGTGTCCACTTAAGCCCTTTTTGAGAGTATATCTAAACCAATGTTTCCCCCTTTAGTATCAGATTATGAATACTATTTACCAACTTTTTATGATCTTTCTACATATGTGTATAACACATGTATGCATACACGTGTTGTATATGTATGCACATATGTAAATGGTTTAAGATCTAGTAAGAAATAAGAGCCATTATAATGCTTTAAGACTTTGAAAAGCACTTTACAAATATTATCTCATTTGCTCCTCACAACAACCTGTGAGGTATGTGCTATTATCATCCCCATTTTATAGATGAGGAAACTGAGGCTGGCGAGTTAAGGCCAGGATCAAGCATTAGTAAGTATCTGAGGCCAGATTTTAATTCAGTTCACAGAGAAATTTGTTATATTCTTGCATTTGACAGAGTATTACAAAACTTTCTTAAACCCATGCTATTCTAATTTTATTTAAATTTTGTTAGATTCTTGGGAGGGAAATATCTTCAAATTATTGTTAACCTTTGGTTCAACATCATGAAGTGGAAAAATAACAGCAATGATGAGGCAAGGCAACAAGTATTTATTAACCACTTACTAGGTTCCAAACACTGCACTAAGCTCAAAAAGCAAAAAAAAAAAGATATTCCCTGATCCCATGGAGCTTATATTCTAATGGAGGAGAACAACATATAAAAAAGAAGTGAAAAGGGTGGAGGTGGGAGGAGTTATCCATGCTATCTATGCTACAGCCTTGGTGTCAAAGTCTTTAAAGTCAAAAGCAGAGCCCAGAGGAGAATGAAGCCTGTGAGGCAGAGGGATGTTAGGCTGAAGAGATTCAGGGAGAAATGGCAGTTGAGGCTTGGTGGCAAAGTCAGGAAAGTCAGAAGCAGAGCTAGAAGGGGATATAAAGAGTAATTTTAGCTGGTATTTATGTAGTACTTTCAGGTTTACAAAGCATTTTATGTATGTTATCTCCTTTGGAAAAACTACTAGAAGTGAAAAGGATTTGATTTTGAGGCTCAGTTGTGCCGTTGGCTCTGGGATCTTGAACAAATTACTCACACTTTTAAAACTTCAGTTTTCCTTATTTCTTAAATGGAGATAATAGTACTTGTATTATCTATCTCACAAAATTGTATGAGAAAATGTATGTAATATACTTATTGTTAGCTTAAAGCACCGAATTAGTTGTTATTGTGAGATCATAGCCCACTTCGTTGCTACTACATATACCACGTGATTAACCTTGATAGCTTTTTTTCTTCTCCTACAAAATTTCCCTCCTCGAAAAATATTGTGTCCTAGAGTTCACTAAAGCAAGCATACTTGCCCTCATATTTTTGCTGACCCATTCATTAACAAAGTAAAAGACAAACTAACAAAATTTGTTGCTTTTCAAGGTCTTTCCAAAAGTTTAGAAAAGCAACAAAGTTATTTTCTTCTTTTAAGTAATAGTATTTTTTTTTGCTTTATATTATTTAATATTTTTAGTTTTCAACATTGATTTACACAGGATTTTGAGTTACAAATTTTCTCCCCATTTCTAGCCTCCCCCTCCCCCTAAGGTGGCATATGTTCTGATTGCCCCTTTCCCTAGTCTGCCCTCCCTTCTGTCACCCCACTATCCCCCATCCCCTTTTCCCCTTACTTTCTAGGGCGAGATAGAAGTAACAGTATTCTTTAATGTCCTGATAGTGCCAAAGGAGAAACTGTTTGCTTTCAAGAACTTTGCTTCTTTTTTTGCAGACAGGGTCAGAGCTTCACAGATGGTTTCCCTCATATTTGGCAGTCCTGCTTTGCCCGTTACCTAGTAGACCCTTCTCTGCTAATGGGAGTGAGGAATAATGTGTATAACAGGGCCCCTGTCGATGCTCTTTTGTAATATCATTAATATGCTATTTCAACCAAGCCCTGCTATATATTATCATTGGTGATGGAGTACAGTGGATTATCTCAGTTAACACTTGAGCGCTAACAGCATTAACTCTTGTGAACTTTATTCCCCTTAACAGATAACTGGAGAGGTTAAAAACTTTGAGTGTAGGAGAAGAAAGGCTGCAGAGATTTTTGATACTTCAAAAAGCTACTGAAGCCAATTCCTCAATTGATTGGAAGGACACCTCTTAGTTTCCAATTTTTGACTACCATCAAAAGAGCTGCTATAAATGTTGTACATATTTTCTTCTTTCTTTGAATTATTTGGGAGTATAGGCGTAGTAGTTGTATAGTTGAGTCAAAGAGTTTGCATAGCTTGGTACTTTTATATGGAAATAGTTCAAAATTGCTTTCCAGAACAGTTTCACCAACAGTGCACACTAGTTGGGTGTGGGGCTGGGGAGAAAGGGGGAAGGAATAAGCATTTGTATTATGCCTACTGTGTGCTCAGCACTGTTTTAAGGCTTTGTGAATATTATCTCATTTGATCCTTACAATGATCCTGTGAAGCAGGTGCTGTTATTATCTCCATTTTAAGTTAAGGAAATTGAGGCACGCAGAGGTAAAGTGACTTGAAAGTCATATAGCTAGTAAGTCTCTGAGGTCACATTTGAACTTGGGGCTTCCTAACTCTAGATGCATTACCCTATCATCACCAAATTGTTCTGTGCCTGTTTTCCCCAAGCATCTCCAACATTTGTCATTTTCCTCTTTTGTCATCCCTGTTGGTCTGATTGGTACCAGGTGGAACATCAAAGTTGCTTTAATTTTTTTCTCTGATAGTTGTTTACAACATTTTTTCATATGATTGTTGATAGCTTGGATTTCTTTCTTTGAAAACAGCCTGTTTATATCCTTTGACCCAAAGTGATTTACATGTAGAATTCAATGTCTGTTTAACTTTGTTTTGTCTAACATAGTTTTTATATAATAATAAAGTGTCAAAATCTGGCCCATTTAGGCCTTGTGGGGAGAACTTTGATTGTTTTTCAAACATACTGTGGCATTTTATTAGATAATGTGATATGTTCTTGATTGTGAATTTATAAAGCTATCCTATGTTTTTTCTTTTAGTAATAACAAAACTACATTTATTGTTTTGGGAACTGATTGATAGGAAAAAGTTGGAGAGATTAAATATTCATTATGTTTTCCTTTTTCAGGCCATTGATGAGCCTCCTTATTTGACCGTGGGCACTGATGTGAGTGCTAAATACAGAGGAGCCTTCTGTGAAGCCAAGATCAAGACCACAAAGAGACTTGTCAAAGTCAAGGTATTTGGATTTTCTTAGCTATATATACTGTGAACTTGGGTAACCAGAATACTATTTAAATTCTGACTTCTGTGGAATTTGAGAGTTTTTTAAGTAATCACTGTAAGAAAGCATAATAAAATCATTAATAGCAATTTAGTGTACAATTGGAATAAAATTGGGTAATTATTGCAATTATCTGATGTAAGAATGCCATTTTCCATTCAGCTTTGATGCTTATATTTCGAATCATGAATCTTAAAGCTAGAAGATGGCTTTAGAGATCATGTAGTGTAAACCTCCTTATTTTACTGTTAGAGAAAATAGAGAAAATCTGTAAGATTAGATTTAGTTGTTCACTAAATTTTGCCTGTTGAACTTTTTCCCCATCTCTGAAGGTTTTCCGGTCTTTAAATTCTAGACTGACCATTTGTTGAGAATATTGTAGATTGGACTAAGTGACTTTTTTGGTTTCTTCCAACTCTGAAAGTTTGTAATTCTATTAAAACTATTAAAGTACCTTATTTTAAAAAATACTGAGCATTTATTTTAGTCATAAACTAAATTCATTATGTGAATTATCCACTCTGAGGTAATATATTACAGTAGCTACTTTGTTAACAAATTGTAGATTCCAAACAAAACCTCAGAAACCTTTGACTAAGTAAAATACATGAAGGTAGATCGATACAATCTTCTGTCAGATAATCACATGCACATATATATTCATACACACATATATGTATATGTATAACTGAAAATCAAAAGACTAGAGTTATATTTGTAACTCTGTTAATAATCTGTTGTACCCTGTGTATAATCTGGAAGAAGCCTCTGAGCCTTCTTCTCCTCTCACTTCACATAGGTGTAATCTTATTATTGAAATTTATTACTAACTTTCTGGAGGTAATGGGAGAGTTGCTGTTCACTAGTTTTACAACTCCCTTCATTTATAAACACATGAGAGGGGAGCTGCAATCTTGTATGGAAAAATGAACAGAATTCTTTATCCTTTTTTCACCACCTACCTTTCCAGATGTTTCATATTTGTCCCACTCACATGGTCTAGTTTCCACTCAGACTGATCTAATAACTTGTTCCCCAAACTTAACATTTCCTTCCCTTCCCCCTCTCCATTCTCTTTCCCCTCCCCGTCTCCATCTCCCTTTCTCTTTCTTTTTTTTTTCCCTTTCCCTTTCTCTTGGCTGCCTGACTCACACTACTTCTTAGAACTCCTAGGCTTTCTTCCAGCCCTGCTCAGGAGCACCACCTCCTATGAGAAGCCTTTTTTCATTTCTACCAGTCATTAGTGTTCTCCTCTTTCTTAATTTATATTGTATTAATCTATGTGCACTCTATACTTTTTGTATCCCTTTCCCCAAATCTAAGCTCCGTGAGGGGCAATAACTGGTTTAATTCTTGTTGTTTCTTTGTCCATACATATATCTTTAGCCACTATCAGAATGTCTTATCTCTAATAGCATCTTAATAAATGTTTTTTACTTTAATTGAATTCCTGTCTGTTCCCTGTGTGTTATAACTGTTGTACCTCCTGAGTATTCTCCTTGTTTTCCTAAGAGTGGAGAGGCTACAGGAAACTACTATATAATATCCCAGGAATTTACTTTCTCACATTTCTACTGGTCCTACAGTGTCCCCAAGGCAGCATGGTTTACTGGCTAAAGTGCTGTGCTCCAAGTCTGGAAGACCTGAATAAAAGTCCCACCTGTAACTCAGACTGACTTGGACGCTGGGCAAGTCACTCAAGTTCTTAGTGCTCTAGGCAGTTATAAAGTTATAAATTGCAGAGAAGGTATTAACTTGAATTGAAAGAGGTAGTTTCCTCACCTGAATGTAGGTGTGGGTGAGAATGAGCAGATAGATTTTAAGAAGACTTAGTCTAAAGAACAGAAGAATAGGAAGAGTGGAAAAGCAATTCCTGTCAGACAGTTCTTCTGATTCCTCTAATTGGGAATATTGTTTTTTTCTTTATTAAATATATCATGTCATGCTTTTAATATCAAATTTGAATGCTGTTGCCTTAAGTTATACTAGTAATTTTATTTGCCATAACATCTTGAATTATGACCTCATGAATGTTGTATGACAGTTTATACAAATATATATAAATGGAATTTCTTCCAGAATTTCTGAGGTTTATTTTACCAAGATCCATTTCTTCATGATATGATTTTAATGTAATAGAACTCTCTATATATACACTATAACACTAAATTTTACATGAAGAAGTATGAATTACAGCATTTTTATGTTAGGAAGAGTGTTGGATTAAAAATTTAAAAACCTAGATTTTAGCCTCAATTCTAACAGGAATTGTAATCTTATAATCTTTGATATATTACTAGACTTGAAATCAGAGGATCTGGCCTTACTGCTTAGTTCTTGTATGTCCTCATTTAACATCTTGAGGCCTTGGTTTCCTCATTTGTTAAAATGATAGTTACATTAGAATTAGATCAAAGGTATCAAACTTGCTGTCCATGAATTTGACATATCTATTTAGCTAGCTGAACCAGAATAAAATGTATTTGGGAAATGTTTAACAAAATATACAAAAATACAGTGCAACATAGATGACATTAATTTGTGGTTTTCTAAGTCAATATGTGGCCCACAGGGATATTTTCTATTTGAGTTTGATAGCACTGCTCTAAATGACCTATAAGGGCACTGCCACCTCTAACAGTATATGACTTACTGACTTAAAGGTACCTACTTTTGAGGCATATAATGAGAAAAATAAATATTTTTAAAAAAAAAATAATTGTTTTAAAATCTTAAATTTTTTTCTAAGTGCTTTTATGAGTACTCACATTTGATTTATGTCAATGAGAATTTGGGCATGTATATCATGTACAAAATAGTGCTCAATATGCTTTATGGTTGCAAATTTCGGCCAAAAAATCAGTGTATTTTACAAGAAGGTTTCAGGTCTCTATGTAATATAGTGAAACCCACTTAAGAGGCCATTTTCCTCAAACTGAATTTTCTAAGCACAAATTTTATAATGTCTGTGGGACTAATTTATTTTGAATCTACATCAGGAGATTGTAAGGCAGCTTACAGAGTGCATTAGATTCTGGAAAATAGCATGGTTATAAAGGCATTATGATGATTTTATAGGAAAAAAAAGATTCTAATGAAAAATTGGCTTCTAAAATATCTTGTGATCTAGTAGTGTTAGCAACAAGACACTTTGTCCTTGAAAGTCAACTCAGCCCTCCTTTGTTATTGAAGTGATCTAAAAGAAAGTATCTGATCCGTTGAGTCAATCAAATTCTCAGGATAGAAAGATGGAGAAAGCACTAGAAAATACCAAAAAATTCAATATGTATCAGCCTCCTTCAGAATGAAACAATGAGAAATTATGTATTCTCTCACTGGAGGAGAGGTAAAGGAGTGACATATTGATAATTTTGGTGGCTCCTAAAGGTTTATTGCAGTTTCATCACTGAAGTGTGGGTAATTGTAAAGAATTTTAAATTATTCAAATTAAACTTATAACATAATTGCTATAGATTTCGATGGCAAATGTAGTATAAAAGCTGTCATTGATGATAGCCATCACAAAATCTCCTGCCCCCAAACAAAACCTTTTTAAAGGAATCAAGAGTAGTTTTTTTAAGCTAGTTTTGCTTCAGGAATTCAGTCTTCTCATGGGTATTTTGTATGTGCCTAGTGTGGAAACAGACACGATAGATTTGAAAGTAGCATGGAGTTTGTTTTTTTCCTAGTTACTTTGGTATTATTGTGTACCCTTTGTATTGCACTCTATCTTAAATTTGTGCTACAGTTTATTGTTATATACCTTGCTTGGGTAAAAACTGAAGAATTAACACCTCTGACACTATATACCTTGTGCAAGAAAGGTATTGCAAATAATATGACAAATGTAGAGCATTAATGCTTTTTCTTATATCTTCCATTCTTAGCGTCATTGGGCAATCATTGTATTCATTGAACTAATCTTAACCCTTACAGAATCGTGAAATGCTTAATAGAATGAGATTTTTTTCACCTTCATTATAAGTAAAACAAGGCAGTGAAGTCATAGCTAACAGCATTGAACAAAGAATGTTTTATCTTTAAAAATGGAGCAGTTTAAAGTTGAAATCATGGGGTTTTGAATGATAAAAATGCACTTGGTCATGATCTTTTAAATGTATGATTTTTCACTTAATCTATCCAAGACTGTGATATTAAGTAAACTGAAACTGTTGGAAATTGGATGACTAAAAATTCAAATCACTTCTGATAAAAGAGAATAATACTTCACTGGGCTTGAAATTCTTGAGTTTATTTGTAAGTGATAACTAATTAAATTTGTAATCTCTAGGTAACATTTAGGCATGATTCTTCAACAATGGAAGTACAAGATGACCACATAAAGGGCCCGCTAAAGGTAATTCATTTATTTGGTATCTAATCAAGTAGTCTTGATTGGGAAATGTCAGATTTTTTAAAGTGTGTTCTCAACTCAAATAGTTATCTGCATTGCCTACATCTGCTTTGAATGTTTTGTCTGCTTAGATTCTATAGTGGTTACTAAGATATTAGATGTTAAGAAAATTAATAATTTAATGCACTGAATACTAAATAGTATGGAGCCAGCAGTATGTAATCATCTTGCATGTGTGGAAATTAATGTTAATAACATAGATGGAGTGAAAAATACATGATCATCTTATATGTGTGGAAAGATACAATAATTGAGCAGATTAATGTTTCTCTTTTTTTAATTATTTGGAATATTACAGACAAAGCACTTTGATGAACAGCAGTTTTAAAATAATGAACTATGATTTTATAATGAACTATGATTTATATCAGTTGTTGCCATTCGCTCATGCTTCAGTTCTTTGGATCTCTGATCTCACTGGTATGGACAGTTATGAAGTAGTAGATAGAGCACTGGGCCTAGGTTCAGGAAGACTGAGTTCATATTTAACCCCAGGTACATATTAGATGTGTGACCTTGGGCAAGTCACTTAGCCTTTGCTTAAGTTTCCTTATCTGTAAAATGAGTATAATAATAGCACCGAACTTCCAGGGTTATTGTGAGGATCACATAAGATAATAAATGTAAAGCACAAAGCATTTTGTGTAGTGTCTAGTACATAGTAAGCACCATATAAGTGTTAGCTACTGCTGTTGTTATGGGAATGTCCTAAACTGGGGGAGATTACAGTATATCTACATCTTCTCCTCCCATTTAATTGTTGGTGATTGCTTTCTATAAATCCTTCTTAGACTCAGTGTTCTGAGTGCCTTCTGATTTTTTAAAAAATTATTTTAGAAATAGCACTTTCCTTGACCTGTTTTCCCTCACTTTGAGCATGTGACCACCCCACCACCCTTTATGATCATACATGTCCAGAATATAATGACGTTTGTGTAGCTTTTTGCATGCCTATTATCGTTTACAATGTGCTGCAACCCACTTGCATTTACCATTGCCTTTTGGTTTAAATTTTTGCAATTTGTGGTATTAATTTTTCTGACATCAAAAATACAAAATACACAAAATCGAAAATACAGAGCCATACTATAACCAGGACATTATTATTTAAAGAAAGAAAGAGAGAGGGGCTTTTGAAGTACCTTGGTATGATTGGAAAGAGCAGTTCCATTTTTCAGATAATCTTGATCTCTGAGTTCTGCTGCTCAGTTCTGGGCTATTTTATTATCCATATGCTGTGGCTGTCAAGTAGATGAATGTACACACATACACATGTTTGTAATATATTCAGATTTGGCAACTAGGTAACAGTTATGTCCAATTACTTGCCCATGACCGAAGAACTAGTATGTGTCAGAAGTAGCATTTGAAATTGTGGTTTCCTGACTTCAAAGATTGTCCTCTATCTACAATGCTATGGTGTCATCTACAAACAGGAATACCTAGAGAATTTCATCATTGATTCTTTGTGCGGTTATGAGAAATTGGATAAAAAATTCTCAGTTCTGTTTGAACTTTGCATGAGACATTCTTCTTGACATAGATGAGAGCCCTCTTGGTAAACATTTTCCTCCCTGATTTATGCTTTCTTGTCGATGTTCAAATCACTGAACAAAGCTCACATTTGACGTGGAAAATTTTTTGAATTTAGTGTGTGGAAGCATCTTGTTTGAGGAGACCCTTTAAAGCTAGCTACGTTGTGCTATAATAAGTCAAAAAGACTTCTTGCAATCAACAAATAACAGACAAAGAAATCTTTTTAATGCATTGCAGTTATATGGGGTGTGAAGATGTGTTCTGCTGTAGCAGATAATCTGTCACAGTCTGTCTCTTTCCTTCCCATGACGTGTTAGAGTAGAGTTAAAGCAAGGAGAGATTTAGGGTTTAAAATTGATCTCTGATACTTAATAAACATGTGTCCATAGACAAGTCATTTACTATTCCTCATCTATAAAATGGTAAGAATGATACCTGTGCTTACCTACCTCATAGTCATTGCAAGAGTCAGTTGAGGTAGCACACATAAAGTACTTTATCAGTCTTAAAGCACTATGTAAATGGCATGTGTTATTATTAAGGTAATCCTTCACATATACATATACATACATATACATCCTTCACATTACTATAATAATAAATTAGACACATTGATTAACAATTGCCATTGATTTCTGAGTAATCTTCTTTGGCAGTAGTAATGCTCATGATCTACTTTGTTTCAGGGTATGCATGGGGGGAGAATCATTACCTCTTTGTTATGTCTTGAAAATTCATCTCCTCAAAACCTCTAAAATTGTGTTATTATCAACACAGATTTCATCTGTCGATTCATCATTCTTCCCCACTTCAAATGAAGTCCTTAAGTGAAATTTTTATTTGGAAAATTTATGCCAGTGTACAAACAAGCAATTTGGGGAGTAGTTTTAGTGCTTGGAGTTTAAGTATTTTAATTGTATCTAATGGCTAAAGTACATTCTGCTCTTATAGAAACATTCTGGAAATCGAATTTTTAAAAATTTTTCATCTTCATATAGTTCTTTGCACATAATAGGTACTTAGTAAACATTTGTAGGTTTGCAAGCATAATTACTTCTGCTTTTCTCAGTAATCCATTCATACATTTTATAGTTGTATCCTTTCCCCATACTATGTGCACACACCATGCAAGCACACCCAGTAGCATTATGTGTTAAGTACACGAACATTCTTCCTCTTTGATGCTCTAATTCACTTGTTAATCTTTCTGGTCCAGAAAATTGAAAGGCTAAAGGTTTTCAGAGTCAACTCTAAATAATTGAGAGGTGAGATTTGAACTGGACAGATGGGGGAAGAAAGTTGTATCTCTGCAAGTTGCCTTTCTCCTGACCAATTGGTCCTTCACGTCATTCTTTTTCTGATTTGGGTTTTCTTATTTCATTATAAAGTATTCTCTTCATTTGTTTTTAATTCCTTTGTATGTGACTAGGGGTCAAACCACTGATTTCTTATCAAGAAAAGTGCAGCAAACTTAAAAATTGTTATTGTATCTATTTTATTGACAGATTAGACTACCTAGAATATTCAGTTCCTGCAACTCAGTGATGCAGAGGTAGTTCCTGGTTAAAATGTTCCTAAAGAAAATAAGTTAGATCTGCCAGAGAACATGATTATTTATAATTGTGTACACTTCCAGAAATTACAGATTAATACATTTACTTAAATCATACCCAGATTATTTCAGTTGAAAGTAAACAAATTAATAAATATCACTCCATACTGATGCTTTTTCTAAATTTTAGTCATTTGATTTAAATTTATTTTTAGTTCACTTGATTTTTTCCCCCATGGTTCATACACTTTTAAGCAGAATAAGCCTGATCAGCATTAAAGCTGCTGGCCACTTTCAGAAATGTTATAAATATGGTTATGCACTATATTCTTTATCTGCTGGAAGAGGTTTTAAGTATTTATTAACCCAGCATCTTAGATTTGATTGAATCTTTGAAGGAAAGTAATTCATGTGTGTAGGTTTGGGTAATATTGTTCACATACCAATTTAAATAGTTTGGCATGATTCTTTAAGAAAATTTGGGAACTTTTCTTTTGTGAAATTGCTTACTGACTCAGATTCTCCAGTTAAATTTATTGTTAATAACGCATGTGAGGGGAAATGGCTTTTAAATACTATTTGGGAAGAGAAGGTGCCGAAATGAAAAATAAGTTCTAAATAATTATGAGGAATTCTAAAAAGCCTTATATTTTCAAAAGAAAATAAGAAATATATGCTCATGTATTTTATTCAAGCAGTTCTTAAAAACAAACCCACCATATTTTTAGTTTGGTTAGTTGATCATGCATACCCTTGCCTGAATTTGATGCTATGACATTTTTTCCCCTCTTCATTGGCTATTATAGTCTGCTTTTTAGCATATGGTAGCGTTCAGAGCTTAGAATTAATTATGTGGTGGTGATCGTCAGTTTGTTAATTATGTTAGCCAAGAGTTTTAGATTCTTCTTGTCGTCTACTATACTATTGGTATAGGCAACTATATAAAATAAAATTAATATCTTCAGTTTTTTACCTTGATAAAGCAGAAAGTGCCATGTAAAGAGTTTTTCTTTTTGTTTTAGGTTGGAGCAATTGTAGAAGTAAAGAATCCAGATGGTGCCTATCAAGAAGCAGTCATCAATAAATTAACAGATGCAAGTTGGTACACAGTAGGTAAGGAGAAGTAATTCTGTATTTTAAAAAATAGCTGGCTAAATTGAACTAAATGCTAAGGAATTAATAAGAGAAAAGACTAACTGAATTTAGAAGAATTCAATTAAACTTTTATAGAAATATTTATTGCTCTGTACTATACAAATTATTCTCAAAGATAGAGAAAGAAAATGTTCTACCAAACTATTCTGTAAGACAAATATAGTCTTAATACCTAAACCAGGGAAGGACAACTATTAGAAAGACTATACACTAATATCATCAATTGAGATTAAAAATTTTAAATGAAATTTAGGCAAATAATTTTATAGTGTTTCTTCCTAAAAGTTATTCACTATGATCAAGATGGAGTTCTACTAGAGTTGTAAGGATGGGTCAGCATTATGAAAGCAGTGTTTTTTTTGGTTAGAAATATGAAAAGGTACTTTAATAGACCGTACTTGAGATTGTTCCATCAGAGAGAAGATGATAAGAATTGAATTTCAAAGATAACAATGTTTAGAAGGTTATTGAGAGTAGTACTTAGCCACTGTTCAAAACCCTGCTTAACTGTAATGCTTATACTATCTAGGATTTGGAAGGAACATCTGAATTGTGATAACTTCTTTCAGCATGGTCTAGTAGCTTCTAATTTCAAAGAGTTCATGATTTAATGACCCAACTTCTTGAATATTTTTCTCTAAAATGAGTTCATATAGTAAGCTGTTTCCTCTGCCATCCACTGCAATACAAAATTTTAGCCACAACCTCTTGTCACAAAAGGAAAATGTTTTGATTTTTGGTCTTTGTTACTACCTTTTTATTTACATACAGGGTACTCAGGGAAAAGCAGCTTTTCAGAATTCTGATATTCTTTGGACATAAAACAGTAATTTAAGTTTGGTTGAAATATAAATATTTTGTGTCATTGTTTTTACTACTATTTGTTCTCTCATAACTTCCATTTTTAAATTTCTTTTAATAGTTTTTGATGATGGAGATGAGAAGACACTTCGAAGATCTTCATTATGTCTGAAAGGAGAAAGACATTTTGCTGAAAGTGAAGTAAGTAATTGTTTTAACAAATGAAAATGTCTTAAATCTCTAATATTCTTGGAATTGATTTTTTTTGTCTTCTCTGCTAGAGCAACCAAATTCCTTACTTGAGCAGGAAAAAAGCAGTTTGTAAATAGCATCAAAGAATAATCTGTGAAGCCTAATTTGAACCTGTTGTTTGTCAGAAAGTATGTTTTCTTGTTCTTTAATTTCTTTTCGTAAATCAGAGAAAACCTAGTATACAATTACTTGTTAGTATTAGATATTGTGATTCCTCTTTTTTGAGCTGTTATTAGATTGTGCCCACTTTCTTTAAGTGCATTATTTTGGAAGTTGGATTGGAATGGGGGAGAGGGAATGGAGTAGAGAGAGACTTGAGGCTGGGAGATCAATTAGGAGGCTATCGTAACCTCTTTAAACAAAGAAATTGCCTTTTAAATTCATAATCAGAGACATCTTTTAAAATTGATAGATAAAATAGATGTGCTAAAGTCCTGACGTTAATATTCTGATATTTTATTATAACTAGGAGCAGTTTTTGGAGAAGCATATTAAGCCTAGCTTTTGATCATGATAGGAATAACAGATATTAGGTGGAGCTCAGAGGCAGAATTTGGAAATGATTCCATTTCCTTTTCAGAAAAGCATGGCTATGTTAAACTATAAGTTAATGAATTCCTAGGTTTTGTCCCCAGAGCTTTGATTTTTACGTGTGTGTAATATCTCTGCTCCAGTTTCTTCACGTGTGTGTATATAATGTATATGGATATTTATATCTATAGCTTCATACATATTTGTACATATAACATAAATGCATGCATATATATACATACACACATGTATATATATACATACACAGAAATTATTTTTATCATAGTATTTTAGAACTGAAAGAGAAATTAGATATAGAGAAATTAGAAATTAGATAATTAGAAATTAGAAAGAGAAATTAGAAATTAGATAATAGTAGTATAGGTTAAAGATTCTTGGACTTATAGTCTAGAAAGACCAAGATTTTAATTCTAGCTCAGACTTTTAGTACTAGTGTGTCCTCAGACAAAGTATTTAACTTCTGAATTTTATTTTCCTTATCTTTAAAACAGGAGCAATAGTACTTGTAATGCCTGTCTGTCTTACAGAGTTATTATAAGGAAATGTCTTTGCAGATCATAAAGACATAAAATATAAATTATTATCCTTATTATTTGTAATCCAGTGAAGTGGGGAAAATGGTATATAGCTCTTAATTCTCTGATACCTTCCTGTTGAGCCAAGGACTTAGTGTTAGACAAAACTCTCAGGAAAACTTTAAGGCAATCTGGCAAAAATTAAGTCTAGCTAGCACTTCAAAACATACACAAAGATAAGCTCCAAGTAGCTACATGACATAGATATAAAAGATCACATCACAAACAAATTAGAGGAGCAAAGAAGATATTCCCTTTTACTACTATGGATAGGGGAAGAGTTTATGACCAATCAAGAGATAGAGAAAAATCACTGAAGATAAGATGGACAATTTTGATTACATAAAATTTACAAGATTTTGCATAAACAAAATCAGTGCAGCTAAAATTGGAAGGAAAGATTTAACTGGGGAGGAAGAAATCTTCGCAGAAAGTTTCTTTGATAAAAATTTCTTTCCAAGGTATAAGAAACTAATTCAAATTTTATAAGGATAAGAGCCATTCCCCATATGATAAATGGTCAAAGGATGTGAACAGGTAGTTTTTCTTTTTCTTTTTTTTTTTCCATCAAAAGGAGGAAATGATAAATAGTTTTATTTCTTGTATTTATTCATTCTTCACAAAAGTTTCTTGGAAGTGTGTAGAAACAGGGAGAAGCATAGAATTATAGAAAAATACATAATTAAAGGAAAGAAATTTCTTTTATCCAAGTTTAATGGTAACTATCAAAAACATTCAGTCAATGACAATAACAGATGTTACAAATTGATATTTTTCCGTGTGCAGTAGTATTTTGCAGTTCAGAAAGCATGTCAGAAGTCAGCCTATTGATAGTCACAATAGACTAGCCTATTCCTTAATATTCAGAGACCATGAACTTGTATTTTTGCCCCCTTTCCCATCATCCGGGGGTGTGTGGGGGGCAAATCATCTTCATATAATATTACCTTTTCTCTTCCTGCAGCCATATCCCTATCCACAGACTAGAAAAGTTATTGCATTTCTGTAATTAGTACTTGGGACTAGGGAAAACTGGGTCAGTCTTGTGGCTCTTCTACTCAATGGCTTCTTTGTTATGGCTGTGATGGATGGCACTGCTATGAGCCTTAATACCACAGACTCTGGAACTCTTTCCTTTTCATTTACTTTGTCGTAGCAGAATCTTGTCCAGTGTACCTGTTTTCTAGAGTTTTTTCCCCCTAAATATTGTGGTCCAGGTGTTAGATTCGTTGATGTAGGAAGAGGCATGTTTTCATGGAAGTCAGGGCTGGATTTCTTGCCAGAAGACTGAACTAATTATGATTCAGCAGAAGTGGAGTACATCAAAGTGGCAGAAATGGCAGGGCTGAAGAGGTTGCCTACTTGAGGTGCTATGTCTTGCCTGACCAGAAGACCCAGATCTGTCAACTTGTCAACAATATTATAAACTAAACATTTAGGTCTAAATTTCATGGTAACAACATCTTGCTTTATCTCCCTATCGCTGCAATCCATCAACTATTGGAACGTGGACACTTGGAAAACTTTGTCAGCTTTAGCAAAATTTTGCATATTGACTTGAATTCATCATTCAGGTCTCTATTTCTGCTCTCACCATTCTCTCTTGCTTACCTTCAATTTCATCATCTTCAGACATAGGCAGTGACATTCCCTTGGATCAGTAGAGTGGAGGAAGTTTGGGGCTATCTTCTGTCTTTTCTTGACATTACTGCTGCTGAATTTTTCTTCTAGAAGGTCCTTCTCTCGAATGGTAGTAGTAGTAGCTCCACACCGTCCGTCCCCCCCCCCCCCAACTGGCCAGTTCCAGTTGGGCATTGCTGCTATTCTCTTCTTCTTCCTCCTCTCCTCTTCTTTCTCCTCCTCCTCCTCCCCCTTTTTTTTCTCCTTTTCCTCTTCTTCCTCTGTCCACATAGGGACTTATACCCTTGCAAATGGGTGCGCTGTCCAAAGGAATATAAATTTTGATTGCATATACTTCGTAAGATAACTTGGAGTTTGGGGGCTACATTTTTCTTTTTCTTCCTACTTATTTATTGTCAGTGATTTTTTTTTTACCTGGGACAATTAACTCTTGTCTTATGTAGTTTTTGTTTATGTTTTCTTGAAATATAGCTCTGAAAAACCAGGCTTTGATAAAGCCTATTGGGCTTTGAATAGAGATAGATACTTGACTGTGCCTTTAAACTCAAATCATTGTGGCTCTCACTGATTGGCCAGAAATCCTTGCCAGCCCAAGCCTCACTTGCTCATTGTTAGGGTTTTGATGGCTCAGAGTGAATATCAGTTTAAATATCAATTGTTTCTGTTCTGGCCAGAAACTCTGAGAGTCTTCCCTTTCCAGATTGATTCTTTGGTCAAGGCAAACTAGTCTGTCTTTTGCCTCCATTCTTACCTAGCATTTAATCACTGAATGGGTATTATCTTAGACAAACAGATCTGGTTAAGACTTTATCTTAAAAAGGCCGTGATCTCCCACTGCATTCGGGGCCATTACCAGTCAGCACAACCTATGTCTTGCCACTGGACTCTGATGACTCTGGAGGAGTGAGGCTGATGACTTTTCACAGCTCTGCCTCTTTCAAATCCAATTCACTTACAAGTCAAGACATCACCTTCCTGATATCATTGGTCCTCTTTGAGAATAAAGGACAAAGAAAATAGCACATTCCACACAATCTAGTAGATTTCCCCTGTGACTCTTTTACCACTTGAGCAAACCGGACATTGACATTGGGCTTTCTACAGTATGGTTCATCCTGGTAATATTGTTTTATTCAAGTACCTTCTGCTTTTGATGATTGATGTAGCCTCTGCTTTAATGAACCATTTAATGAATGGAGAGGTAGATGGATGTACACTTGTGAATCCCATGCTGGAAGGGGTGGGATGCTGGTAAGGTTGCATTGGTGCAGTTCCCCCTACTTCTGCCTGTGATGTTCTTTGGGGGAGAGTTTATCAAAAAGGAGAATAGAGGAATAGGGCACTGAGGGGCAAGAATGACTGTAATCTCTTGTAGGGGGAACAGTAGGTGAGACTGAGGAACAGAGGACTGAATAGGAGGCTATTCAAAGAAAGAAAACCAAGCTATCCATAGCTATATGAAAAAATGTTCCATATCACTATAATTACAGAAATACAAATTAATTCTCAGATTCTATTCTATACTCTGACAAAATTGACAAAAAAAGAAAAATAATAAATATGTGTGTGGAGTGTTTTTGGAAAAACAGGCATTGATGCACTGTTGGTAGAGGTGAGAATTCATCAAGCCATTCCTGAAATCAGTCTACAGCCATGCCCCAAGACAGTAGACTGTGTGACACTAGTCTTTAACTCCGTAATGCTGCTGCTAGATCTGTAACCCCAAAGAACTCAAAGAAAGAGGAAGAGGATCCATATAGACGAAAATATCCTGTCAGCTCTTTTTGTAGTGGCAAAGAATTGGGAACAAACTGTGCGCCCATCAGTTGAGAAATGGCTGAAGAAATTAAGATATATGAATATTTTGAAATAGTATTGTGCAAAAGAAAGAATGAAAGTGATAATGTCAGAAAAATCGATTAATCAGTAAACAATTTATTAAATACCACTGTGTCAGGCACTGTGCTAAGCACTGGAGATACCAAAAAAAAAAAAGGCAAAAGATAGTTCCTGCCCTCAAGGAGCTTACAATCTAATGCGGGGAACAGCGTGCAAACAGATATGTACAAAGCAAGCTGTATAGAGCATAAATGGGAAATAAGTAACAGAGAGAAAGCTCTGGAAATAAGACGTTTAGGAGAGGCTTCCTATGGATTTTAGTTGGGCCTTAAAGAATCCAGGGAGGTCAGTTGTTGGAGTGGAGGAGAAAGAGTGTTCTAAGCATGAAGAACAGCCAGAGAAAATGCCTGGAGCCAAAATGCCTGTTTCTGGAACAGCCAGGAAGCTAGTGTCATTGGATGGAAGAGTACTTATCAGGGACTAAGGCATAAGAAGACTGGAAAGTTAGGAGTGGGGTTTAAGTTATGAAGGGTTTTGAATGCTAAACAGAGCATTTTGTATTTGCTCCTGGGACAGTTGGAAGCCACTGGAGTTTATTAAGGGAGGGAGGGGTGTGTTGTGATCAGACCTTCATTTTAGGAAAATTGGTTTACTGGTTGAATGGAGAAGGGATTGGAGAGGGGAGAGATTTGAGGCAGGCAAACCCATATCAGGCTATTAACGTAATCAAGGAGTGATGCAATGAGGGCCTGCACTAGAGTGGTGGCAGTGTCGGAGGAGAGAAAGGTGCACATTCAAGAGACGTTGCAAAGATGAAATAGGCCTTGGCAACAATTTGGATGTAAGTGAGGTGATAGTGAGGAATCCAAGATTATTCCTAAGTTTAAAACCCTTGGGATTGGGAGGATGGTGTTGCCTCTTACAGTAATAGGGAAGCTTCCAGGAGGGTGGGAGGATTTAGGGGGAAAGATAATGAGTTGTGTTTTAGACATACTGAGTTTAAGATGTCTAGTGGACATCTAGTTGAAGATAAAGGTAGTTGGAGATTTGATATTGGAGGGCAGCAGAGAGATTGGGGCAGGAAAGGGAGATTTGAGAATCATTGGCATAGAGATGGTAATTAAATCCATGGGAGCTGATAACATCAACAAGTGAAGTATTGAGGGAAAACAGGGAGCTGATGAGATCAACAAGTGAAGTTGTATAGAGGAAAAAAAGAAGAGGACCCAGGATAGAACCCTGAATAACACCTTCAGTTAGAGGTTCTAATATGAACAAGGATCATTAGTATCACGATTACGGTGGAATGATGCTACTTACCTCCTGACAGAGAGGTGATGGACTAAATATGAAATACGAGACTGACAGTTTTGGATAAGACCAACATGGGAATTTGTCTTAAATAATGATTCATCTTTGTTGTAAGACTTGGTTTTTTTTTTTTAAGAATTTTTTGGGGAGCATCTTCCTTAATTGGAGGCTGTCCTCCTTAAAGGGCATATCCCTTAGTGGACGTCTCCCTTAAGAACCTATCTCCCTTGAGCAGCCCTCTCCCTTAATTGACTGTCTCCCTTGGCGGGGAGGTGCCCTTCTCCTTTGCAGGAAAACCATGCCCACTTAGGCTGGGATCTCACTTTAGCTGTGTCTCCTACAGGGGCAAAGGAGCTCGTTTGGTGTGTTGTGTTCTCCGCCCCCTTCCCCTGCCCAGCCTTTTAAATAAATCTCTTTGGGATATAGACTTAGTAGTGGTATTGCCAGGTCAAAGGGTATGCACAGTTTTATAGTCCTTTGGGCGTAGTTGCTCACTAGAATGCCAACTATTGTTTATCTAAGGCATACTATATATAGGTGTTTGATACAAAAACAAAAATAAAACCATTTCTGTCCTAAGGGAGCTTACATTTTATCAGGGGAGATAACATATACATCTTATATATTGACATGCAAAATAAAGATGAGGTCATTGGAAGGGAGCACTGAAAGCTGAATTTATCAAGAATGGCATTATATAGAAGGTGGCACTTGAGTTTAAAAGGAAACAAAGGATCTTAAGATGGTAGAAATGAGGAAGAAGTGAAGTCCAGGCTTCAGAGACAGCTGGTGTAAAGGCATGGAAATTGCTGGTGAAGTGTCTGTTGTCTGTGAAGAATAAGAAGACAAGTTTGGCTAAACTAAGGAGAGCATGAAAAGAGAGTAATTTGTAATGAGTCTGGAAAAGCAGGTTAGGCCAAATTATGATAGTTCGAAGTGTTAAATGGAAGAGCTTATGTTTGATTGTAGAGGTAATGGGGAATCACTAAAGATCTTGAATACCTGACCATGTGGAAGATGAATTAGAAAAGAGAGAGAGTTGAGGCAGGGAAACCAATTAGGACACTTTTTAATTAATCTCTAAGCATTTATTAAATGCTTAATATTTATTAGACTCCATTCCTAAGTGCTAAGGACACAAAGATGAAAAGGAAATAGTCCCTATTTTCAAGGAACTCTTACAGAGGATGGAGAGAGTAAAAGGGTAAAGGAGAGAGGCAGACATTTATTAAGCACTGAATGTTGCCAAACATTGTGCTAATCACTAGAGGTACAAATGCAGAAGCAGAGGCAGTCTCTGGATTTAAGGAGTTTATGTTCCAGCAGGGGAGATTATTCAAAGGGAATGGTCAGTCTCCCCCATTGGAATATAAACTCCTAGAAATTTGTTTAATTTAGCAATATTGCTAAATGAATTGGATACCTAATCTTGCATGGTAGTAACTTGTTATTTCCCCCCCCCCCCCATTTTGTGTTCTTGTTCATAGACTTTAGACCAGCTTCCACTTACCAATCCTGAACATTTTGGCACACCAGTCATAGGAAAAAAAACAAACAGAGGAAGAAGATCTAATCATATGTAAGTTTGTTTCATTTTTTAAATAAGCATTAATTGTAGCAGAATTGATTTCTACTTATACATATTGTTTTTTCATTTAATTATTAACTGTAAATATATGTGAACAAGTTTGTGGAACTAGTTATTAAGTAATTATTAAAGATCTAGAAAATTGTTTAGAAACAAGGTTTCAATCCTTACTCCAAATTAGTCTAATATAAATTTAATATTTCATAATTTAATTTTAGCAATAAAAAGGTAATTTTAATAGATGGAGAAAATGGAAAGCTTCTTACATTTGTTAATGAAATATTCAGTTTTAATGTCTGTTACTCTGCTCATTTGCCCCTCTTCTATCCTGAAGATATTGTCTGTAAATTAATCAAGCATAGGAATTTGTTCCCCTTCATCTTAACTCTAAAAATTTAAAATTATTATCAAATTATTAGCTAAATATTTTTCTTGGTAGGTAACTTATTCTTAATTTGGGTTAATCCTTTTTTAGTAGCTTTGCGCATTTAGGTTATGCTCATTCATTTTTCTCTTGGCATTATTCTTCATGAGTCAGCTGAGTGGCACAATGGATAGAGTGCTGGATTAGGAAGATCTGAGTTTAAATTCTTTCTGAAACAGTTACTAATTGTGTAACCATAGGCAAATCATTTTAACCTCAGTGAGCCTCGTCTATAAAGTGGGGATACTAGTAGCTCCTACCTACCTGGATTGTTGCGAGGACCAAAAGAGATAACATAGATAAAGTGCTTTGCAAATCTCAAAGTGTATTTATTAATGCTGTCATTGTGGACATGAAATTTTAATATTGAATTCTATCCATAGAAAAAATTGACTAAAAAAAATTTGAAAGATTTTCTTTTCAAAAAACTGTCATGCTCTGAACATTAGGCAGTACTTTGTTTTAGTAGCATTGCCAGTATTTTAAGACATTTAGCAAAAAATTAGATAATTACTATTTTTAGAATGGATGACTTAGGTGAGTAGATCTCATTTCCTGTCTTCTCTGTAGGTATTTCCCTCTAGTTATATAGATCATAACTCATCTCCTCCGTACCTCTCTTCCCTGTCTTCTATAAGCGTGCCCTGAGGGGTGGAAAGGGATTGGGAGGGAGGATTGGAGGAGTTCTACGTAATGTGCTGGGGCCTGCCTTGAGTTCTCTTTATCACAGACATACAGCTGGTAAATATTTGAGGTTATATTTGAACTCAAGTCTTCCTGACCACAGGTCCAGCACTCTCTGGACTCTATTGGGTCACCTTGCTTCTGTCATAACAGATTTTGATATTAGTTGGATAGCTGGTGTTTTGACTTCCTAGCTTGAATGATATTAATAAGGCATTTACAAAACTCTGGTATACTTTTAAATAGAGGACAAATTGTTATGCTTACTGTTTGTAAAGAGTCATTGTAAATAGTGATTAAATTTAAAAGTTACTTTGGAACATTTAAGTTCCATGATGGATCATTAAAGTTGAGTAGTTGAACATGATCTTTATACTGTCCTCTAAATTTGCTGCTTACTATAAAATAGCTTTTTTTGGCAAAGACTTTATGCCTTCTATAAACACTATAGTAGTACAGTGCACACTAGATAAATTACAGATAATCGAATGTGTAAATGATATTTTTGTAACCTTAAAAGAGTTAGTAATATCCCTTTTAAAGTCAGGCAACTAATTAAAGATTCACAATACTTAATCCATTAAACTAACTACTCTGTTTAGTGAAATCATTCAATTTCAGTCTTCTCACAAAAGACATTCCTTTGAGGAACAACATCCATTAATTAATTTTGTCATATACTATTTTATTGGTATTTGGCACTGCCAGTTGTCAGAACTCTTAATTTTCTTTGATATTGAATGTGAAATCTTCAGGATTAAGATTTGATTATAGTCCAAGTTAGCAGTACAAAAGACCTCACTTATATTCCACTTCTGATATTTTTTAAAAAATAATAATGAATGACTAATACGGACATATATTTCGCATGATTGCACATATATAACCTATATCAAATTGCTTATTGTCTCAGGGACAGGGGAGGCAAGGAAAGGGGGGAGAAAATTTGGAACTCAAGATTTTTTTTAAATGAATGTTAAAATTATGTGTAATTGGGAAAAAATAAAATATTTTTAAAAGAGAAGTAATGACAAAGAACAAGTACTTGTTTTTCAAAGTTAAAAGTAAATAAAATCAAACAATTCTTCATCCTAGTCTTTTATCGAACAGGGCAGCTCTTTTAAGTTGACCCCTTTTTAGTTTGATACGTTTATTTAGAATATAATATAATTCAGAAATATATATTAAACACCTGCATGCAAGGCCATATCCTAGGGTCGGAGAATACAGAATTGAAAAATAACATGTGCCTGCATTTTCAAAGAATTTACACTCATCAGTTAGAGGCTGTTGTATGTTACAGTTCCAACAAGAGAACTCAAACTTGGAGTAATAACAGTGAGATTGGAAGGGTGAAGGGTGAAGATGTGAGAGGGATATTATAGAAGTAAACAGGACTTGAACACAGATTGAGGGAAAGGTAACTGGGAGAATTATGGAGCTGTCAGTTGAAACAAAGAAATCAGGAAAGAGCTGGTCATGTACAGCACTCCATTTTTTTTTCCTTCTCGCCTTTGTACAACCAGGCTGTTCCTTTTGCCTGCAGTGCCCTCCCTTTTCACAAACTATAGCCCTTAGTGTGTTTCAGAGCTGACAATTACATAACATTTTAAGGTTTAGTGAGCACTTTACATAAATTATCTCATTTGGTTTTTAACATGGAAGCTTTCTTAATGCCTCCACTTCAGGACTTCCAAATCATCTTCTTGCTCGTGTGTGTGTGTGTGTGTGTGTATGTATGTATGTATGTATGTATATATGCATGTTGTCTTCACGTACATAGAAATTCCTTGAAGATGGAGACTTTTTCACTCTTGTCTTTGGATCCATACTCCCTAAGACAATGCTTGACACATGTTAGGCATTTAATAAATACATATCGATTGGTTGACTGTTGATGAAATAATCGAGGAGAGTGTGTTGAGAGAGAATGGAAGTGGACAGATCTTTTGAGGTCTGAAAGAAGAATTCATGGAGCAAACAGAGGTGAACTTGTACTGTGATAAAGTTGCTGTCCTGGTATAAGATTTCATCCCCTCGCACTTGGACTACTACAGTGGTCTCCATTCCAGTCCATCCTCCACTCAGCTGTCCGAGAGCTATTGAGGCAGCATGAGCTGAGCAGATTTGGCATCTACCACTATGTTGACCACCATATCCTTTTAGACCCTAATGGAGATAACCCAGGACCCTGAACTCAAGCTCATCTAGGGAGGCAGCTCCTGCTGAAATGCAGCCTTGCACCTACTCCTATAAGTGCTACAGCCATAGCTACTGAAGACCCAGAAAACAAAGCTCTTGTCCTCAAAGTCTTTGGAATTGTCAGATAGTTCAGCATTAAAAATAGATATGAACTTATCAATGGAAATAACATTTTTTTTGAGGGGGGAAGGCAGGGCAATTGGGGTTAAGTGACTTGCCCAAGGTCACACAGCTAGGAAGTGTGTCAAGTGTCTGAAGCCGGATTTGAATTCAGGTACTCTCCACTCCAGGGCCGGTGCTCTACTCACTGTGCCACTTAGCTGCCCCAAAAATGACATTTTTGAAAAAGGCATTACATTTAAGAAAAGATACAACTTGCCTGTTTTTGTCTTGTACACTAAGACCTGTGGGACTTTTCCATCTGACTTTGAGCTGAAACCTTCCATATATGTTGTCTTCTCCCATTAGACTATGAGCTTCTTGAGACCAGAGGCTGACTTAATTTTCATTTTGTATCCCTTGTGCTTAACACAGTGCTTTGCACCTAGTAAGTGCTATTTAAATGCTTCATTTATTCACTCACTCATTCGCAGAACCTGAGTTGGAAAGAATCTTAGGGACTGTGTAGGCCACCATATACCTGAACAAGAATCCGTCCCCTCAACAACATATTTGACAAGTGGTCATCTATCCTTTGCCTCAAGATTTCTAGTGAGGGACAATTCACAGCCTCCCAAAAAAGCAAGTCTAAATTTTACTCTTTGAAGTGCCAGTCCTAGTTCTACTTTGAGTCAAGCAGATCAAGTCTAATCCTTCTTCCACGTGACAACACATCTTGTACCTGAAGACTGTTATCATGTGTACTCTCTTCTCACATTCCAGAGTCTTTTCTGTAGGCTAAACATTCCCAGTTTCTTCAACTGATCTGATATGGTGTAGTCCCATGGCCCTCCAACCATACTGAGGGTTATCCCTTGGACATTCTCCAGAGGCTTTAGATCCTGAATATGTGGCATCCAGAATTGAACATACTACTACAGATGTTAACTGAACATGAAGAAGATACAATAGGACTCTCTTCCACAGTCAGTAAACTCTCCTTTATTAAGGCCCTACTTCATGCCAGGCACAAGGTGCCAAGGATATATATATACATAGAAAGAATGAAACAATCCCTACACTCAAGGTACTTAGATTTTGACACTATAGAGATAGTGTAGTATACGAAGTAGTTTGAAAGTGAAAGCACTAGCAGTTGGGTTCAGGAAGGGCTTCATGTAAGAGGTAGTACTTAAGCTGAGGAATTCCATATGAAGAGGCAGTAGATGTGAGAAAGAAATCCATTCTAGTCATGGGGTGGGGGGGAGTGGATCATTTCAAAGGCCCTACGGATTAGGTATGATAAGGTACTGAGAAAAGGGCAGTTAGGCTGGATAGCAAAGCACTGAAGGGGGAGAAATATACTATAGAGGCTCAAAAGATAGATTGGGACCTTGGGATGAAGGACTTTAAAAGCTAAACAGTGGAGTTTATGGTTTATCCTAGAGGAAATAGGGAACTTTAGTATTTATTGAGGAGAATGGCATTGTCAGATCTGTATTTAAGGAACATAACTTTGGCGGAAGTTTAGAGGTTAGATCAGAATAAGGATAAACTTCAGACAGTGGAGACCAGTTATGGGTAGCTTGCAATAATCTAGGCAGAAATTGTTTAGGGCTTGAATTAAGGTGATATCTGGTTAAGTAGAGAGAATTGGTTAGATGTGAGAGTTTACAGTTCATTAAAGCATGCACCACCCCTCCCCACCGACCCCCCCATTTCAGATTAAAAGTAC
This sequence comes from Phalanger gymnotis, assembly GCA_028646595.1. Classification (NCBI taxonomy): domain Eukaryota; kingdom Metazoa; phylum Chordata; class Mammalia; order Diprotodontia; family Phalangeridae; genus Phalanger; species Phalanger gymnotis. Next base: position 220,983,706 of record CM053626.1, on the reverse strand, counting down.
TTTAGCCATGCTTCTACCATCATGTACTTAGGAAGCTGATTTTTTTGAACCCAAGTATAAGACTATATTTATCCCTATTAAACTTCCCTTTTTTAGTAAACATTGATTCTCTCCTGCTAAGAATGAGTGAGTCCATGGTAACTACCTGTAAGAATAAACCAGTACTCATAACTGTTGAGGTCATCCAACTTTACTCTTATCGAGGAACTGTAGTGACCACCTTGAATATGCATAATTTTGTACTTGGAGTTAGGTGGATCCTTTCCCTCCCTCCCTCCCTCCTTCCCTTTGTTCCTTCCTCCCTCCCTTCCTCCTTCTCTTCCTTCCTTTTCTCCCTTCCTTCCTCCCTCCTTCCATTCTTCCTTCCTGCCTCCCTCCATCCATCCTTCCCTTCTTCCTTCCTCCCTCCCTCCCTCTTTTCCTCCCACCCTTCCTTTTTCCCTCCCTTTCTCCCTCCCTTCCTTTTTCCCTTCCTTCCTTCCTTCCTTCCTTCCTTCCTTCCTTCCTTCCTTCCTTCCTTCCTTCCTTCCTTCCTTCCTTCCTTCCTTCCTTCCTTCCTTCCTTCCTCCCTCTCTCCTTCCTTCCTTCCTTTTCTCCCTTTCCCTCCTTTTCTTTGTTTCTGTCTCTCTGTATCCTCTCTTCCTCTTTCTTTGTTCCTTTTCTCTCCCACTCCCCTTTCAATTTCACTTGAAACTCACCATATTCCTTCCCCTGGTCTCAAAGCAAGGAAGATCTTGATTCAAGTCCTACCTCTGACACATAAGGCTTTGTGGCTCTGGGCAAATCACCTAACCTCTTAGTTCCTGAGGCAGCTCTCTAAGACTGTAAGTTTCTGAGAACATGCTGACTTTTCTTGGTAGAGGAAGCGCCTTAACTGAGAAGTCCCTGTGCTAATGAAAGCATATGTCCAGTTCCTATTCTAAATTTAATTTTATTATATTCAGTCCAGTTTCTATACATTCTAGACTTTTTTGGATTTGACCATGCAGTTTGTTGTCTCTTTCACCTTTATTACAAATTTGATAAAAATTCCATTCATATTGTTATCAAAGTCATTGATAAAAATGTTAAACAATCCAGAGCCAAGCACAGATCCCTGGCACCCACTAGTAGATACTGTTGCAATTGACATCAAACTATTAAAGACTACTCAGTCAGCCAGTTCTGAATTCACCTAACTATAATAAAACTTACACATTTGTCCCATCTTGTCTTCAAGAATAGTTTGGGAGACTGTCATTGCTTAAATCTAAGAAGCTCTAAAGTGTATCTGTAAGATTCTCTTCATCCACCAATCCAGTAACTCTATTTAAAAAAAAAAAAAGAAATGAGGCTAGTCTGACATGCTTTTTCATTATTTTTAAATGTCTTATTAATGGTCTTTTAAAAAATCTCACTGTCATTTCTACATGATTCACCCCCTCCCTAAAGGGATTTATTTTTTAAAATTTTTATTATTATTTAATGTATTTAGTTTTCAGCGTTGATTTTTACAGGAGTTTGAATTACAAATTTCTCCCCATTTCTCCCCTCTCCCCCACTCCAAGATGGCGTATATACTGGTTGTCCTGTTCCCCAGTCAGCCTTCCCTTCTGTCACCCCACTCCCCTCCCATCCCCTTTTCCCTTTCTTTCTTGTAGGGCAAGATAAATTTCTATGCCCCATTGCCTGTGTATCTTATTTTCTAGTT
>CM053626.1:220911160-220981516 GCA_028646595.1 Phalanger gymnotis | reverse complement strand
ATTTTTCAGTATTTTTTTGGGTCTCCTTTAGCAAGTCATTGACTTGTTTTTCTCGCATCCTTCTTATTTCTCTTCCTAGTTTTTCCTCTACGTCTCTAACTTGCTTTTCCAAATCCTTTTTGAGCTCTTCCATGGCCGGAGACCAGTTCATGTTTTTCTTGGAGGTTTTTGTTGTAGGCTCTATGAGTTTTTTGACCCTTCTGGCTGTATGTTTTGGTCTTCTTTGTTACCAAAGAAGGATTCCAGAGTCTGAGACTGAATCTGGGTGTGTTTTCGCTGCCTGGCCATGGTTCCAGCCAACTCACTTGACCCTTGAATTTTTCAGCAGGATATGACTGCTTGTAGACTAAAGAGTTCTATGTTCCAAGCTTGGGCGGATGCGCTGCCTCACCAGCACTCCTCCTTCCCCAACAGACCCCCCCCCCTTCCCGGACTGGGCTTTGACCTTCAGCAGGCTCTGTACTCCTGCTCTGATCAGCCACTTAATTCCTCCCACCAGGTGGGCCTGGGGCCAGAAGCAACTGCAGCTGTAATTCTAAAGTTGCCCCACCTTCGCTGCCCCAGGGGCAGTGGCCAAACCGCAAACTCAGTCCCTGTAGCTTTTCCCACTAACCTTCTCTGTTGTCTTTGCTGTTTGTGGGTTCAGAGGTCTGGTAACTGCTGCAGCTCACTGATTCAGGACGCTAAGGCACACCATATTCTTCATTTCTTGCAGCACAGTAATATTTCATTAAATCAATATGCCAAAATTTATTTTGCCATTCCCCAGTTAATGAGCATCTACTTTGTCTTCTTATCAGTTTAATACATGGTTTGTCTAAGACGCTCAAAAAATAACTTCATAAATTGTTTGATAGTTTCCTTATGGAAGGTCAAATGCCCATGCTCGTTTTAATTTGGACTAATTGTTAGCATAGCCTTAATTCAGGCTTGATGATATGAGTGTGTGTGTCTGTGTCTGTGTGTCTATGTGTCTGTGTGTCTCTATATGTATATATGTATGTATATGTATGTATATATATGTATATATATATAATTTAATTTTACCCATCATTTTTAGGTGTTGCTTTCTTTACCAATAATTTTATTATCTGCCCTAAAATTTCTAGTCTTTGGATTTAGTAAATAATTTTCTGATAACAGTATGAATAAAACTAATGTTCATACTCTTGATAATACCGCCATTATATATTTCTTTCCTAAAATGTTCAGAGTGTTAGACTGAATAGTATTGCTTCTTACTTTTTTATTATATAAGCATACTAAAAGCATGAAAATAACTCTTAACTCATATCTATGTTTTAACCTAATTTATCCTTAGATTTAAAAAAAAAGCACCCTTTTGTATATCTAGGCATATTGTCTCTGATTTTAAAAATAATCACTAGTTCTGATTCTCTTACAGCTTTTGACCACGCACTTGAATTTCATAAAAGTAAAACAGTTCCCAGTAACTGGAAAACTGAATTGAAAGAGGATAGCTCTAGCAGTGAAGCAGAGGAGGAGGAAGAAGAAGAAGAAGATGAAAAAGAAAAAGAAGATAATAGTAGTGAAGAGGAGGCAAGTATAATCTGATAACGTTTCTAATTGTAAATAATAGAAAGTATTCCTTTTGACAGCAGTATTTGGCATAAAGAAACTTCACTTTTTTTTTTCCCCAGGGAGATTCAATAAGCACAGTGAATTCATTTTATATAGATAGTATTAACTTCTACTATAGGAATTATTATTTTTCTTATTATTTACCAAGTTAATAGTATAGACTTTCTGCTCTACAAAATTAATAACACTGTAAAGTTAACAATGTTTTAAAGCTATATTTAAATTCACCCATTTACTGATTGTTACACATCTGATGTGAATATTTTTAACATAGTAAAATATTTTGTTATTATTTTACCATTAGTAGATCATTTGCTTACCTCAGATCTCTTATCTGTTTCATAAATTCAAAAGTAGTAAGCTTGCTTGTTCTCTCCATGACTATTTCATGTAAGCTTTGAAATTTCTAGTGATAGAGAACTTGCTGTCTCAGCAGGAAACTATGTCCATTTTTGTCAGCTTTAGTTGTGTTGAAGTTGTTCCTTATACTCAGCTGAGGCCTTGTTTCGTGTACTGTAAAGCCATCGGTATTAGTTTTACTCTGTGGAACCACATAAATTGTCTGACTTCTTTTATATGTGACATCTTTGTTCTTTGAATAAAACTGTCATATTTCTTCTATGTGGTCTCTTGTTCAGAATATATATCTCCAATTCCTTCTCATATGACATTTTTCCATACCTACCAGTTATCTTCCTCACCCTCCTTTGGGTATGCTCCAGTTTGTCTATGTCACTTCTAAAACATGACATCCCAAAGTGAATGTAATACCCCAAGGGTTGTTTCACCAATGCAAAGTACTTGGGAGCATTAATTTCTTTACTCTGTCCCTATACCTAACTTAATGTAGTCTTAGTTATTTTTTTAAAATATACACGTGATGCATGGTATGTATTTAATAAATGCTTTTTCGTTCATTTAAGAAGAGATGTCTCCTTTAGACTCATATTAAGCTTGCTGTGAACTAGAACCCCTAATTATTTACATATAAATGCGTGCCTTGGCAGTGCAGTTGCCTTTTTTTTTAAGGCTAAGTTTTGGGCCTCCACAGTCTTAATCCTGTCCTCTGTTATGATTATATAGATTATCCTGTTTGTCAGGACTATGCCAAGGTAGTGCAAACTGTGGCAGATTTTGTTCTGCTAAATAGGCTTCAAGTATGTTCCTGATGATAGACTGCTGTCCAGAAATCTAGCTAAGAATAGAGAGACTCATCCTTCGCTAATAGTTTGGCCACTAGATGATGAATTCTTTGAATATGGCAACACATAAAACAAAAGAAAAATAGAAAATGACCTTTATTATGTTGTGTGTTGCACTCTTCTGCTTCTTCAGTAACATTGACTAAGAGCAGAAAAGGAGTCAGAAGGGACTAAAAGATCATGTAGTTTTGAGAACATCAATAAATATTAATGATCTATACTTTAAATATCAACTTCTTCACCATTTATCAATAATTGGACATATGTTTGGACTTTTAACGTTGTATATTCCCTATTGCACCATATTACAAAGTAAATATGACAGTAATAAACACAATTTGCAACTGCTAGATGGACTAGACCAGAGAGAGTCAAAGGAGACCTCTGTTAAAGGCGACAGTCTTTTCTGGGGATTTAGAGATTGATTCTCAGTGTTCTAGAAAGGTGAACATACCAAACAAATTATTTTTTAAATCTTGAATACTATTCCTACCAAAGAGGATATCAATACCTACCAAACCATGTGTGTATTTTCTCAAGTCTGAAGAACCTTTGTGAGAAATAACCTACACCTTTATCAAGGGTGTGCTTGATGAAAGTATAACAGAAGAAAAGGCATGGTTTCAGAAATTATGTTCTACATCAGCCTAAGTCTGTATATTTGTTTGAAAGGCACAGTGAGCACAAGATATCACATACTGAGCTTTTTTTTGTTGACTACAAAAAAGTTTTATTTTGGAAAGTAAAATACCACCTTAAAGGTGTGTTCCATGCATATGTTAAGGTCATACAGCATTCCCAGAAAAAAAAAAGTAACAAGTGAGATAACTTTGTTTTAAAAACCTTCCTATTATATTAATGTCAGATGAGGAATAAGATAGGGACATGTTTGTCAAAAGTGTTTACTGTTGGCATGAAGATGATCTAGTATAGAGTACAAATCAATGATGAAGTCCTGATATAAATGGTGTCCTCTAGATGTCCACTTTTTGCTGTTGACATTATTCTCATGGCAGCAAGGCCCAGAATGTAGTCTTCTAAATGTTTAAAAAAAAAAAGTCAAAAGAATTCTGCCTAATTTTCCACATGGGGAAAAAAAAGTCGGTGAAAAATACCTAGTGACCAACATATCAAGTCAGTAAGCATTTATTAAGGGTCTGCTATGTACCAAGTACTCTTCTAAGCCTTGGAGTTACAAAGAAGGCAATAAAACCAGTCTTTGCTCTCAGAGAGCTCACAGTCTGATGGGGGAGACAACACGCAGAATAATCATGTACAAAGAAGTTATATACACGATAAATGAAGGACAATCAGAGAGGGAAGACATCAGTATTAAAGGAGATCCAGAAGGGTTTCTTGCTGGAACAGGAAGGGCAGGAGTTAGAGATGAGGAGAGAGAGAATTCCGAGCATGGGGACTGTCAGAGAAAATGCTCCTAATCAGGAGATGGAATGTCTTGTTTGAAGAACAGCAAGGGCTTTGAACTTCTGCGGGGCGGAGCCAAAATGGTGTCTGTAAAGCAGGGACTTGCTTAAACTCTTTCCCAAATCCCTCCAAACACCTGCAAAAAATGGCTCTGAACAAATTCTAGAGCTGTGGAACCCATGAAAAAGGAGACTGAAACAGGTCTCCAGCCCAGGAGAGCCTGGATGGTTGCCGGGAGGGTCTATCACACGGTGCTGGGAGTGGAGTGCAGCCTGGTATGGGCCGTGCCAAGACAGGCCAAACCTCGTGTCAACCAGCCATAACAGGCGTTGGGGCCATGAATCAGTGAGCTGTGGCAGTCACCAGACTTCTCAACCCACAAACGCCAAAGAGCAGGTTAGAGGGAAACTGTGGCATCGAGTTCAGAGCTGCCTGGCCACCAGCTGTGGGGTGGCAGTGGCTTTGGCAGCAGCAGGAAGCTCCTGAGGCTGCTTCCAGAGTTTCAGCATTAGCTGCTTCTGTGGTCCCTGGTTGACACGATGGGAGGACTCTAGCAGTGGATCAGAGGGGAAGTGCAGGGAGCACTTCGGGAGCACAAAGGCAGATTGCTGTGCCCTGCTTGGATCTGTATTGCAGTCCTAATTGGCAGTTCTTGGGGGAGGAGGAGTGCTGCTGTCACAGGGCCTGGGGTGATGGTGGAGTAGAAGTAGCTCTAAAAACAGTAGTGGTTGGACTCTAAAGCTTGGGACAAAGTACCCTGTATCCTACAAGTCAGGATATGTCCTGACAAAAAGCTCAAGGGTCAAGTACTTGGCTGGGAACATGAACAGGCAATGAAAATAAACTCAGACTCAAACGGAGACTCAGATTCAAACTCTAGATTCCTTTTTTGGTGACAAGATCTAAACACACAGCCATAAGAAGTCAACAAAGTCAAAGAGCCTACATCAAAAGCCTCCAAGAAAAATATGAATTCATCTCAGGCCATGGAAGAGCTCAAAAAGGATTTGGAAAAGCAAGTAAGAGAAGTAAAGGAAAAATTGGGAAGAGAAATGAGAATGATGCAAGAAAACCATGAAAAACAAGTCGACAACTTGCTAAAGGAGACCCAAAAAAAAGACTGAAGAAGATAACACCTTAAAGAATAGACTAACCCAAATGGCAAAAGAGCCCCAAAAAGCCAATGAGGGAGGAGAAGAATGCTTTGAAAGGCAGAATTAGCCAAATGGAAAACGAGGTCCAAAAGACCACTGAAGAAAATACCACCTTTAAAATTAGATTGGAGCAAGTTGAAACTAGTGCCTTTATGAGAAATCAAGATACAGAACCAAAGGAATGAAAAAATGGAAGACAATGTGAAATATCTCATCGGAAAAACCATTGACCTGGAAAATAGATCCAAGAGAGATAATTTAAAAATTATTGGACTGCCTGAAAGCCATGATCAAAAAAAAGAGCCTAGATATCATCTTTCAAGAAAGGATCAAGGAAAACTGCCCTGATATTCTAGAACCAGAGGGTAAAAAAGAAACTGAAAGAATCTACTGATCGCCTCTTGAAAAAGATCTCAAAAAGAAAACTCCTAGGAATATTACAGCCAAATTCGAGAGTTTCCAGATCAAGGAGGAAATACTGCAAGCAGCCAGAAAGAAACAATTTGAATATTGTGGAAACACAATCAAAATTACTCAAGACCTATCAGCTTCTATATTAAGGGATCGAAGGGCTTGGAATATGATGTTCTGGAGGTCAAACGAGTTAGGATTAAAACCAAGAATCACCTACCCAGCAAAACTGAGTATAATGCTCCAAGGCAAAATATGGACTTTCAAGCTTTCTCAATGAAAAGACCAGAGCTGAATAGAAAATTTGACTTTCAAATAGAATAATCAAGAGAAGCATGCAAAGGTAAATAAGAAAGCAATCATAACGGACTTACTAAAGTTGAACTGTTTTGTTTACATTCCTACATGGAAAGATGATGTGCGTAATTCATGAGACCTTTCCAGGAGTTGAAGGGAATATAGACAGAGGGTACAGGATGAGTTGAATATGAAGGGATGACATCTAAAAAAAAGAAATAAATTTAAGGGGTGAGAGAGGAATATATTGAGAGAGGGAGAAAGGGAGAGATAGAATGGGGTAAATTATGTCACATAAAAGTGGCAAGAAAAAGCAGTTCTGTTGGAAGGGAAGAAGGGGCAGGTGAAAGGGAACGAATGAGTAAATCTCACTCTCATCAGATTTGACCTGAGGAGAGAATAACATACATGTGTATGTACTCACAACAAAAATACTTTTCTGCATAAAATCACATGTTTTTGAAGCATTTAATAAGTAGGTCTTTGTTTTTGCTCTGATTTCATTTCATAATGTAATTCCATCATTCTAGCTAGACAAGACCTTCATTTGTTAAATGAGCGTTTTAGATTAGATCATCTTTAAGATCTTTTTCAGCTATTAATCTGTCAGATAGATTATAGATGTAGATATAGATAGATCATATTATTCACCGCGGTTTTGTGACACATGCAGAGTTTATAAATGTGATAACTTTTGTACCATGCAAACTGTTGTTAAAAATGTTGAAGAGAACAGGGCTGAGGACAGAGATTCTTGTCTCAGTATTAAAGACAATTGGTATTCAGTCATTAATCAGCCTTCTTTGGCTATATTCATATGCTAGTGATAGTCATGCCTAACTGCACTCTCATTCAGATTTCATTAATCCATCTTGTTCACAATGATGAAATTACTGACATTATCAATTGCTTGCTGATATTGAGATGTTAGCATGTCTATGACAGTCCCTTTCTCTATTGGCCTAATATTTTAGCCAGAGACAGAAAATGAGGTTAATTCAGTATGACTTGTTCATGCTTTCTCTTAAAGATAACCATTCTCTCTAAGTGCTTATAAAGCATTTGTTTTATGATCTAGTCTAAAATTTTGTTGTCAGTTCAGTATGTTGTGTTTGTCATAACCTATCTTTTGTTCTTTTTTGATAATCAGGATAACATTTGTCAGTCTTCTGTATTCTTGTACTTCTCTATATTTTCCAGTTATGCAAAGATTATCAGCAGTGTTTCCACAATTTTATCAATAAATTATTTTAATACCCCAACAGGGAATGAGACTACAAGTTAGTACTCTAGAGATTTGAACTTTGGCACTTGGTCCATGTCATTGCCTGTCTTGGACTTCAAATAACTTAAATTTTTTTCACCCTTTCTAATGGAAAACTGGCCTCTTTAATAGAGAAGATAAAACAAAATAGGAGATTAATAGTTTTACTTTCTTCCTCCATCTCTCTCCCAGGATTGTTTTGAGGATCAAATAAGATAGTAATTGTAAACTGTTTTAGCACAGTGCCTGGCAAATGTAAATGCTAGCTATTATTATTTTCTCCCCCTTGTTCATTAATATTACCATTTATCTCAAGTAGTAAACCTATTCTTTCTTTGTTCTCCTTACACTGACATGCCTTTAAAAGCCCATTCTATTGCACTTAGCATTTTAGAAATATTAAGCTTATTTTTTGGTTTAGCCTCTTTTACATTTGTTCCTGAATACATGTCCTTTCTGTATCCTTTATGAGCTCCTCTATGAAATCCTTGTGTAGCTATGTCAGATGCTTCAGGAGCATTATTTTTAATCGATATGTAGATCTCTGAATGTATAAGTAGTAATAATCTTCACTTTCTTCATGTTGTGGCATAGTGGATAGTGCTAGACAGGAAAATGTGGGTTTGAATCCTGCTTTTGACTTTGTGTGACCATCAGCAAGTCACTCAACGTTTCTGGGCCTCAGTTTCCTCAGATGCTAAATGGGCACAATTATGGTTGTTGCGGTCCTTAAAGTAGATAATAGGTGTGTAGTACTTTGTAAACCTTAAAGTGCTATATAAACATCAACTATTATAATTCTGTTTTTTAACCTTTTTAGTTATTAAGTACTGCTTCTGCTATTCATTTTTTGTTATTTATGTTGTTCTTTATAGAACCTAGATACACAATTTATCTGATTATTTTCTCCCAGACCTACCTCCCTTGCCCATAACTAGTTAAATGATTTTCTCTACAATTGAAAATGGTGGTGTATCTTGGGCCTACAAGTGATTTATAGACTTAGTACCTCCATTTCAAAGAAAATAGCTTTACATACCCTTGACATTGGATTTAGGTATATTACAGCCAGGATAAATGTAAAGTTCCATTTGTCAACTTTATTACCCCCCCCCTTCCCATTTTAAGATGTAAACCAGTGAATAAATGGGGTCTTTTCTGTCCCCATAATATCTCAATTAACTACCCTGCTCTCTATAGGTTTTTCTGGGACCCACTTACCAGTGCTGCAACCCTTGATCACAACAGCAAGAAAGTAGGCCCTTCCTTGTAATGGGAAACACATTTATTATCTGAAGATTTCCCTAACTCTGAGTCTTCAGGTAATTTTAAACCAAGTTTTGGGCCCCACTTGACTCCATAAGTTTAAATTTGTGCACGGTGGGGTTATGTATAAGGTTATTTCTAGTTATATCTAATCTTGGGAAAAAAAAATTAAGTATTATGGAAGCAAACTTTTTTTTTTTGTTACTGCCTGGTCGAGTTTTAAGAGTAGGTCTTCTTGTGACTGCAACGTTAGTTTGTAAATGAGTTATGGGTGTAGGCAGAAGATTTATTCATGAGTTTTTGAAGGAGTTATTTCTGCTCTTTCCTCCCTTTTGTGGAATTCCTTTTTGGTATCTTACTTATTAGATTACTTTTCAGAGAGAATTCTGTTTTAAAATGTAAAGATTTTCAAAGTAGCATATACAGCTTCTTAATAATTTAGTATTATTAAAACTTTATATTTTAATGGTAAAACACCCTTTTGGCACCTTATAATAATACAATTTTGTAGGGGGTCATCAAACCAGCTTGTATTAAATATTTAATTGGACAAATTTTGATTTTTTTTTATCTTGTTTGGTTTTTATTAGGAAGAAATAGAACCCTTTCCAGAAGAACGAGAGAACTTTCTTCAACAGCTTTACAAATTTATGGAAGACAGAGGTGAAGTGTGTTTTCTTTCAATTAATCTCCAGTTAATTTTTTTTTCAGATAATCAAATTGATATCCAGTTTAGTGATTAAAAGTTGATTTCGATTAATTTTAAAGATATATTCAAACTTCATGATATGTAACCAGTTATACCATTTTGTAAATCGATCTGTCTTCCAGATTTCTATTTATACAGATCTCTGAAAGTATACTTTGTTCTTTTTTTGCTGCTCTGATTTTGAGTCACTAGAATGGAGGCACTTTTTTTACTTTAAAATAAAATGCTTTGAATTTTCTGTAGTACCTGTCTTTAGATGTACGGATCTTTATGCTAATCCAGTATAGAGCTTCTCTGCTTCTCAGAAGAAAAGGGGGAAAATATGCAAACTAGAACAGATATAGTGAAAATTATAGAACAATCATGACACAATCACCTCATAAATTAATTTTAGCAGTAGTGCCATAGATTGCCCATCCAAAACAAAGTACCTCCACACTGATTTCAGTCTTTTTTCTTCTCTCTTGACCTGTTTTCTTATTGTTGTGAGGAAAAGAGTTACGAAGAAAGTTACATTATTAGGTCTGTCATACACAAGACACTGTGTAGATATCATGGATACAAAAACAAAAAGTGAAATAGATTCTACTTTCAAAGAGCTTACATTCTGTTGGAGGAGACAATATATAAACATATGGTATACAAAACTTTTAAAAAGTAAAACACAAGGTAATTTGGGAAGGAAAAGACAAGCATTTGAGGAACCAGAAAGGGCCTTCTGTTGGAAGTGCTGCTTGAGTTGAGCTTTGAAGGAAGCTAGGGATTAAGAGGTGGCATTGAGGAAGAAATGCATTCCAGGCGTGGAGGACAGCCTGTGAGAAGTCTTGGGAAATGGGAGTGGAAATGCTGTGTGTTTGAGGAATGGCAAGAAGATCAGAATAACTTGATTATGCAGTGTGTGAAGGAACGTAACTCATAATAAGACTGGAAGGTATGTTGGAAGCATGTTTGAAGGGCTTCAGATGCCGAACCGAGGAATTTATATTTGGTCCTAGCAATAGTAGGGAGCCACTGGTGTTATTACATCATGGGACTGACATGGTCAAAACTGTTCTCTGGCAATATCACTGACTGCTGGGTGGAGAATGAATTAGAGAGGGGAGTGAATTAAAGCAGAGGGGCCAATTAAGGGCCTATTACTGTAGTGCTGGTGAGAGGTGATGAGAGTCTGGACTAGGGTGGTGGCTTCATGAATGGAAAGAAGTATACAATTGAGAGAAATGTTGTAGAGATTGAATTGACAAGACTTGGCAAGTGATTAGATATGTGTGGCTATGGTGATAGGAGTAAAAGATAACTCCAGGGTTATAAAGATGAAGTAGAAGAAAGAATATTTTCTACAGAAATAAGAAGTACAAGAAAGGAATGTGTCAGGTAGGAAAGAAAATGGATTCTGTTTTGGACATGTTGAGTTCAAGATCCCTGTATGATGTCTAATTCAAAGTATCCAGCAATCAATCCAAGTCAACGACAAGTTGACAAGCATTAAGCATTTACCATGTGCCAAGCATGGTGTGCACATGCACGTATACACACACACACACACACACACACACACTCTTAAAGTGGGATTATAAACTGGATTGTAAGAGATTAAGAAGAGATCAGGAGGAGAGAAAGTCTCAGAGGCACCTATTGAAGATAGTCCTTTCAAGGAGTTTACCATCAAAGGGCAGAAGAGATATAGGATCATAGTTAGGAAGGATGAAAGTAAAGTGATGGTTTTTTCAGGATAAGGGAGACATGGACAGAGGTGTAGGCAGTAGGAAATAAGCCAACAGAGAAGGAGAGATAGAAAATAGGTCAAAGAGTAGGAATGACAGACATAACATAAATCTAAAATGAATAATTACAAATAAATACAAAATAGTTAAATAAAGATAGTTTGGGAGGAAAGGCACTAGAAGTTGGGGGATCAAGAGTGGCTTAATGCAGAAGAGCTGTTTGAGCTGTATCTGAAAGGAGAGAGGGACTCTTAAGAAGGAAATGAGAGAGTGCTTCCAGACTTGAGGGATGGCTGTCATTTCATAGTAATTAAACCTCTGGGATATGATGAGGTCACCCAAAAAGTGTGTATAGATAGAAGAGAGGGGACATGACAGAGCCTTGGTGTATATTCAGTTAGGTGGTGGAATATGTATGACTATCTGACCAAATAGACTGCAAAGGAACAGCCAGCTCCACAGTAGAAGGAGAAGCAGGGAGAGCAGTATTACCAAAACTGACAGGGAAATGAATATCCAGAAGGAAAGGGTGGTCAACAGTATCAAATGCTATAGAGAAATCAAGAAGGATGAAGATTGAGAAAAGGTCATTGGATCTGACAATTAAGAGATTGTTAGTAACTTTGGAGAGAGCAATTTAGTTTAAATGATGAAGTCAGAAGCCAGATTGCAGGTTGTTGAGAAGTGAATAAAAAGGGAGAAAACAGAGGTAATTAGAATAGACAGTTTTCTGGGAATTAGGATATGAAAATGAGAGATGTCGGGAGATAATTTGAAAAGATGGTGGAGTTAATGGAAGGACAGACCCGGGCACATTAGTAGACAGTAGCAATGAGGTAATAGATAAGAAAATGAAAATATTCTAGGAGGCATTGATTATGGAGGCAGGCTTCTGGGAAAAAAATGTGAAGATAGAAGTAAATTAATTGAATGCTATGAAATTTTAATGACTAAGTTTGGTCCTAAAGAACAGATGTGGGAACGCACTTCTCCCATATCTTTGTGGATTGTTCAAGTGATCCTTTTTCCATACTGTGTCCTCCAACAGATTGTCCCCTCTGTCATTCCTACTCTTTCACTTATTTTCAATCTCTCCTTCTCTGTTTGCTTATTTCCTACTGATACACCTCTGCCCATGTGTCCCTTATCCTGAAAAAAAAAACTGCTTGATCCTTATCCTTCCTAACTATGATCCTGTATTTCTTCTGCCCTTTGTAGGTAAACGTCTTGAAAGGACTCACGTTACTAGGTGCCTCTGAGCCTTCTTCTCCTCCTGATCTCTTCTTAATCTCTCACAATCCAGTTTACAATTCCACTGAAACCGCTCGTTTCGAAGTTATTAATGATCTTACTTGTCGAATCCAGTTGCCTTTTCTCAGTCCTCATTCTCCTTGATCTGTCTACAGCCTTTGACGCTGTTCATCACCATCACCATCAACCCCTTGATGCTCTCTTCCCTCTAGTTTTTCAGGACACCATTCTCTGCTGGTTTTCCTCCTATCTGACCCCTCCTTCTTTATCTCTTTTGCTGGATCCTCATCCAGGTCACATCTTCTAACTGTAGGCATCTCCTAGGCTTCTATCCTGGACCCCCTTTTCTTCTCTCTCTATTCTGCTTCATTTGGTGATCCTTAGCTCTCATGGATTTAATTATCATTTCTATGCTGATGATTCTCAAATCTGCTTTTCCTGCCCCATCTATCTGCCGACCTCCAATTTTGCATTTCCAGATGCCTTTCAGGCATCTCAAACTGGATGTCCAGTTTTGTTACTGGACAGTTGTTCAGTCATATCTGACATGTTGTGACCCTATGAACCAAAGCTGTCCATAGAGTTTTCTTGGCAAAGATGCTGGAGTAGCTTGCCTTTTCTTCGCCAGTGGATCCTTTTGGCAGGCAATCAGAAGTTAAGTGACTTGCCCAGGGTCACACAGCTAGGAAGTATCTAAGACTGGATTTGAACTCAGGTCTTCTTGACTACAGAGGCAGAGCTCTATCCACCAAGGTACCAGTTACCTCATAAATGTCCAGTAGATACCTTAAACTCAACATGTCCAAAACAAAACTTAACTTTCCCCCAAGCCCTTCCTATCTCTTACCTTCCTTATTAATGTAGAGGAATAACACCATCCTCTATTCCCTCCTGCTCACAACTTAGGAATCATCCTGGATTCCTCACTGTATCTCTTTTTTTGTATCCAAGCCTGGGCCTGCTGATTTCACCTTTGCAACATCTCTCAAATACACCCCCTTGTCTCCTCTGAAACTGCCAAAACTCTAGTCTCAGCCTTTATTACCTCATACCTCAATTACTGCAATAGCCTGCTGTTGGGTCTTCCTGCCTCAAGTCTCTCCCCACTCCAATCCATTCTGCATTCAGCCAGTAAAGTGATTTTTTCCAAAAGCACAGATCCAACCATGTAAACACTCCCACCTCCCCATACCCAATAAATTTCAGTGGCTGCCTATTACCTCCAGGAGCAAATACAAAATGCTCTGTTTGGCATTCAAAAAAACCTTCATCATAATTTAACCTATACCTTTCCAGTCTTATAATCAATCCCTAACACGTACTCTTCATTTCAATGACACCAGACTCCTGGCTATTATACATATAAAACACTTCATCTCTCAACTCTGGGCATCTTCTTTGGTTCCCCTTCCCTAGAATGCTGTGCCTCTTCATCTTCAATTACTGACCTGGCTTCCTTTAAGTCCCAACTAAAATCCCACCTTCTACAGTAAGCTTACCCTAACTCCTCTTAATTCCAGGGCCTTCCCTCAGTTAATTATTTCCTGTTTATCCTGTGTACAGCTTACTTTATATACATTTGTTTGCATATTGTCTCCTCCATTGGATTGTTAAGTTCCAAGAAGGCAGAGACTGTCTTTTGCCTCTTTTTGTGTCCCCAGTGCTTAGCACAGTGCCTGGCACCTAATATGTGCTTAATACATTTTTATTGATTGTTGATTGAAGTGAGGGACTATGAGTGTGGAAGTCTGTATATAAATCAGACTTTTTTTTCCTTCTTTTTTTAGATATGTTGTTTAGTTTTATTGTGCTTTTTTCTCTTTCTCTTTGTTCTAACAAATGGCACTTGGAACTGTGGGGACATGTTTAGAAATGTAGGTGATTTTAAAACAAGTTCAATAAAAATATATTTTAAAAGTAATAGAATTGGCCTTCCCGAGAGAGATGGTTCATTTCTTCATCAGACTGGAATAATGGGATTTTGAAATGTAGAAGTAGCTTAAAGCAAATAGCCTGTTGTTATTTAGATGTTTTCAGTCATGTCCAACTCTTCATGACCCCATTTGGGGTTTTCTTGACAAAGGTACCGGAGTGGTTTGCCATTTTTCTTCATCTCTTTTTGTATCAGATGAGGTCCTATGCTTATTGGATAGGGAAAGTGCATGTTATAAGAATCTTAGACTGTCTCTCTTCTAATTGTGATAATGAATCAGAGTGGAAGAAGTAAAAGACTAGAGTGAGGGACCAGCTGAGATTAGATGTCTTAAATTTGTAGTGGATTTATTAATACTGAGAGATGGAAGGATTGGAGTTCATGGTGAGAAGGAAGAATGGATTTAGGAAGAGTAAGGCATAGGGAGATAATGGAATGATTGGGTAGATAAATGACTCATACAAGAGTGCATTTTATTAAGCTTTTATTATGTGGCAAGGATTGTACTATATTCTGGGGATACAAATACAAGTAAGCCTGAGTGTCCCAGCCCTTAAGAAGCTTTCATTCCAATCTGAGAAAACAGTAGATAGAGGGGAGCTGTCAGTTCTTTGTTTTCAACATGTCCTTCATTCCCTCCATCTCTCAGTTCTTTACCAGTCACCCCAGTAATGGCTTTCCTTACTTCCTTGGTGAACCAATTTAGTTCTATAATTTAGATCCTTTTCTCTCAATTTCCTTTGTTTTGATCACTGGGAAGTGGTTTGGATAGATAATAAGTTTTGGTCAAATAAAGAATTTTGTAGTTCTTAATCATAGCAGTAGAACACATTTGATTGATAGATTGATCAAGGATTTGGTTGCTCTTGAATGTAGATTTTCCAAGACCCATTGTATTGTAGCCCAACAGCTGTCCTGTCGCTACTTCTCATTTCTACCTACTTCTTTACTTCCTCTGTTTACCAGGTATCTCAACAAATAAATATTAGTAAAGATTGCTGAAAACTTTTTTGAAGAATATATGACAGTGAAATGCAAATTGAAATAGATATTGTGTGTTTTCTCTATTCTTTGTTATTAAAAGATTTTTCCTTGTGACCTGACTTTGTACAGTACAGACTCACTTATATATTATTTTAGTATTGTACATTAAAAATGAAGATTTATTCTCTGAAGTTTCATATTTGTGTAGGATCCATGAGATCATAGAATCGTTTGAAGTAGAAGAGACTTTAGAAGTCATAAATTCTAGCCTCCTTATTTTACTTACAGATAAAACTAAGGCCCCAACAGGTTCAGTGGCTTGCCTAAGGTTACCCAGTAATAAAAGCAAGCTTTGAACTCAAGACTTTTGACCCCCAGATCCAACATTATCTGTACTTTGTCTTCTCAGAAATATCCTAATCAAGAACAAACATGTATCACATGCAGTGCATGGTTTTGGATATGATATTTTTCATTCAGATTCAAATTTCTTGGCTGTAGTTTGAAATTTAACTAGTTTTGCTAATGTAAAGTGCTTAAAGTAGCAATAAGAAATAATTAATGGCAAATATATTGGGTCACGAAGAAAGAATGTTGATTTGATTTAATATGTTTCCTGTATTCCTTCTAGTGTGATTAGAAAATATAATTTGTTCATTTTTTCTATTAACAATTGAAGTTTCAGAAAATTTCAATTCTTGTAAGTTTTAAAAAATCTCTAAAGTGATTTTTGTTTTTCTAACAGGCACACCTATTAATAAAAGGCCTGTACTTGGATACCGAAATTTGAATCTCTTTAAGTTATTTAGACTTGTACACAAACTTGGAGGATTCGATAATGTAAGTATGAAGATTAATAGTGAAGTATGTCAAAACCTTAAAGGTTTGAGAAGTTATGAACAAGAAAAAAAAAGAATGGTTGCTTTTTTAATATGCAAATTTGTAATTTTATTAAGGATTAAATCTCATATATCATAGTCTACCTATTATTCAGTCTTTTAAATTTACAATCATAAGTTTCTCAATGAAATTACTTTCAGTTTAATATGGAAATCAGCACAACAGTTGTCTTTTAAACATTTTGTTTAAATGTATGTCTGCTGAAGGCAGAGCAGCTCTGATTTTTTTTTAGCATGACAAGATTTTAGTGTTTAATTTATTGGCTTTCAAATTTATTTAATTTTTATTTTAAATTTAGTACAAATCCTACTTGAATGGTAGTTTCTAGTAGAGATAGAAATTTAGATTTTGTCTTTTTACTTAGAAATGAGTTGTAACAAGTTAATTTTTTTAAAAAATCACTTCCAATTTTTAGTTTGATCTCCATGGAAAAATGTGTTTTCTCCTAAAATTTGTTCTTTTCTAATTTATTCATGTAAATTTTAAATTTATTTTTCATTATAGATTGAAAGTGGAGCCATATGGAAGCAAGTCTATCAAGATCTTGGAATTCCTGTTTTAAATTCAGCTGCAGGATACAATGTTAAATGTGCTTACAAAAAGTAAGTGTTAAAGGCAGTGCTTTCCCAAATGAGGTCTGTGTCCTGACCCCCAAGGGGGTGTGATCAACCCCTCAGAGAGTGGGAATATAGGTCCCCTTGTAAAGAAGGGGAAGTCCGTTGTGGGCTTTGTCTCCGGTACAACCATTATTAGCCCTTCATCCCCCAGAATTCTCTTCTTTCTCTCCCCTGTGTTCTTACTTTCCTTTTTCTGCTGGGTGTAGGCCTATCAGGGTAGTTATTATAACCATGCCAATATTTAGGCAACACTTATAGCAATAGCTGTGCAAGTATCATTGGAAAAATTCCCCATCCTTGCCCTAACTCTCACCTCAACATATTACCTCGGATCTATGACAATTAACCTTCAGATAGTGGGTTCTTTCCTCTAGGCAGAGATCAGTAAGTAAGAGACCAACCTAAACTCACTCCTCCTTTTGGTTTTTGGTGGAATAGTGAATCACATAAAATTAAGCATGCATGTATAGATTGTGATCTGCTTTTCAAATCTCACCACATCTTTCCCCTTAAACTCACCCATCTTCCAAACTTCCATGTTACTATTTGAGAACACTGCCATCCTTCCAGTCACTCAGGTTTTCAACCTCGGTTTTGGACATTATCCTTGACTTTGTGCTCTCACCACATATATCCAATGAGCTTTCAAATCTTTTTCTTTGTAAGTTCACAATATCTTTTCACCTAGACTGTTGTAATAGGCTTGTAGTTGATGTCCGTGCCTCAAGTCACTTTGCCCACTTTAGTACCAGCTCAACTCAGCTATCAAAATCTTCCTAAAGCACAGGTCTAGCTATATCACCTTCCCTATACAACTGGCTTCATATTACTAACAAGATCAAATATAAAATCCTCTGACTTTTAACTCCCTTTATAGCCCTACCTTTCCAGTCCTGTGCCTCATTGCCTTCCACATAACTTGCACAAGACACTGTCTCCTGACTTTTCACTGGCTCTCCTTTATGCCAGCACTCTCTTCATTGTGTCACCTAGCTACAATGAAAGTGTCTCTGTGCTTTAAGAACTAAATGAAGATTAAACATTTTTTTATAGCCAATTTTTACAGGTTTAAGAATTACAGAATTTGAGAGTTGAATAACTTTTCATTAGCCATCTAGCCCCACTGTATTCCTGACTACAATCTATACAGTAAGAGATCTTTAATACTATTGGATCTTTTTACCAAAAAACAATTTGTCTTACTGTTTACAGATATTTATATGGCTTTGAAGAATATTGTAGGTCAGCCAACATTGAATTTCAGATGGCATTGCCTGAGAAGATGTTTAACAAGCCTTGTAAGGAATTTGAAAATGCAAAAGAAACAAAAAACAAGGAAGAGCCTGAGTCAGATATAAAAGCAGAGATTAAAGAGGAAGGAGCTACTATAGTACAAGAAGAGAAACCTGCTGAAGATGAGATTGAAAGAAAAGAAAATATCAAACCTTGTCTGGTAATCTAGATTCTATGTGTGCTGTATTGTTGTTAGTAGATGGTTTGAGTTTTATAATCTTTAATTGAGCTTAGAAAGTTTAAATACAAAATATACCCTCCTAAATTACTAGTGATTTGATGTTTCCTCACCAACATGCTATTTTTCTTTAATTTTAGGTGTTATAACTATATTTTATTTGTGTCACAAAAGGTTACAGTTAATTATTTTTGCCTGATTTGGTTTAAAAAAATTTTTGAATTTCATAATTTTTCTTGCCATCTTATCCTTAAAGTATTGCTTTGTGTGAACTAATGTCACACTCTATTAAAATATCTTTAATGAATTCTTTAAATGTAGTTTAAACATCTATATTATGTCTATAACTATACTACTGGGTACAAATTTTCCCGACAAAAAATTGAAAATCTCTAATTCTGTGTTTACTCAGAATTGCCCTTCTTGGCATAAAATGTAGAAAACAGACATAAGACATTTTGATATAGATTTGATTTACCCTACAACCCACTTCTTTTTTTGACTCATTTTCGCAATAATTCTTTGAGTTTAAAAAGTTAAGTAATGAATTAAGTAATACTAAACAATTTTCTGTTGCTAACAATCAGATTAATTCCAGTTGAGCAAACACTTATAAAGCTCCTACTATGTGCTTTGCCCTAAGAATGCAAAGAGGAAAAGGGACCAACATTCCCCATTCACAAAGGAGTATATGTTCTTCTGGGTATACACTCAGAGATCATTGGTATAAAAATACAGATGGTAACTTCTTAAATTTTGGCTTAGTCTCTTTAATATTTTCCTAGGGTAATAAAAAGAATTTGTCAGAACCTACACATACACAGTCTGATCAGGAAAAAGAACTTAACATTAAAAAAACAGAAGAGAATGAAAATCTAGAAGTCAAAGAAGATGATACAATTAAGGTAGATGAAATGCTCAACACAAAGGTAGAGGCAGAAGAAGAAAAAGCAAAATCTGGGTAAGACACTTGTTTTTGGTAAAAAAAAAAAAAAGTAATTTTGAAAAGCTAAGTTAGTTTGATGTAAATAAATGGTTGAATTCGTTATTCCAGGTTGTTAATGTATTTTAATTTATCCAAATGAGAGAAATAAGAGCAAGTACAGAATGATTGCCTGATTTAGATTCATCTTGTTAGAAATTTTGCACAGCCTAGATCTTACAAATGCCATTGTATGGGGAGGAGATATGAAGTTTTCTGATTCATTTCTCTTGTTCTTGACTCGGAAATGTGAGAAACTTTACAAAGATGAAAGTGCTTCTTACTACTTAATGTATTCTTGCTGGATAGTGATAGATGTGAAAAAGTGCTTTATTCCATTGTTTGTGAGAAACTGGATGTCTGTAGATTATGTGTTGTGGCAATGTTTTTATTACTTGGGCTAAAATTATTGACAGGAATTAGATACCTTAAATTCTGAAACTGTAATTCTGCAATAAAGATACAGAATCCTAATTATTTTGATTAAAATGTTGATGAGGTAGTGAGCAATAATGTGTCTTCCAAAAGGTTAATCCAAGAATTCCTGTTGGTCTGTTAAGGGCCTCTAAGTCAGTGTTTTGCAATTCAAAGTATACTATGGAAAGGTAAAATGTCTAAATTGCTTGCAGTGGGCTGTTCTGTCCTCTAAGACCTCAGTTCCAGCCTCTTTACTTGAGAGACTGATCCAGACAGCCAAGATGAAAGTAAAGGGAGTGAGGAAAGGTGGGATAAGGTAGCATAAGAAGAATATAGTTGAAGTCTTTCACTAGAACTTATTTATGTTTTAGATTTCCTTATAAAATATTCCATGGATTTTTATCCCCATAGCCACTTCAGTTTCTTATTATTCTTGCTTCCTAATATTCATTTCTGCTGTTTGCACCCTAAAACTGAATTTGTTATCCATTCATTTTCTTCTAAAGAAAGCTAATTACTAAATTTAAGTACTATTACACATTGTGGGAATATCAGAAATTAATTTACTGATTTTATGCTGAGAATATTACTTATGAGCTACATAGAAATAAAATTTTAAAGGGTGATTTAGTTTGGTTTTTTTTTTTAAAATCTTTAAACTTTTATTGCCTAAGGAGTTGGCTACTACCTAGAGTTTTTTGTTTTCTTTCTTCACACTTCAGGCGTGAAATACGTTCTCTAAGAGTTTGGTTTCAGATTTGGGAGAGAAATGTTGGAGTATTTTATGTTTTTTAGAATAATCTGTTGACCCAAAATGTGGTACTTTGAAAGAAAGTAAACTGAAATGAATATGCATATATATTATATCAAATGACATTGATGTGTATCTCACTATAGATCAGTGTTATTTGATAATGTATATCTATATATCATATATATGTGTATATATATACATGTATGTATATGTGTTATTTTAGCCTACATATTGCAGTGCATCTTATATTTGAAAACATTGTCTTTTGGGGCATCGTGTCTAGCCTTTGATTTTGCCCACTGCATTGTTGAATAGAGCAGTGAATTCTTAGGTTTGGCTGATTTCCAGTAATTTAATGTGATGTTTGCTTTTTGTTCACTGCCATGTGTTATTTGGGTGAAATTTATTTGGTTTGTATCCCTATCTGAGATTAAGTGGATCTCATGTTTCATTTTGATTGACCTGCTTGACTAATATAGAATATTAATGTTTGTTTCATGACCAGTAAGAGTTTTCCCATTCTACTTCCTAAATATTGTTACAGTTTTGTTTTATTGTTGTTACTATTCATGTTTAACATTTGTGGAATACCTCAAATATGTCCAGTGCTGAACTATGTAAGATCTAATTTGTCTGCTGTTTTTGTAAGAAGAATTTGGACTTAGCACTATATGCCTTCTTTTTTATTTAATGGTGCTGAGATCTATAATTAGGATTTTTGTTGCTCAAAGATTAAACTTATTTTTGTACCAGAATATATACTCTATAATCATTGAAGTACAGGTGTATCATCTTAGCATTCCAATCAGTCTTGTGACAATACAAGGAGCCTTAGTATTTTTTTGTTCCCTATGTATATAATCTTAAGTCAGTAATTATTGTGCTTCCCCACCACTATTTCTGCTGCCATTTTCTTGAATATTTTAGCTACTCCAAGTAAGTACTCCTTCCTATGTTTTGATTTCCTAATCAGCCAGGTTGATGAGCAGTGTACAAAATGTTTTGTATTTCACTTCAAATGATAGTAAATTGAAAAAAAAAATCTCCTTTGTACTCAGAAAACAGTGAAATTCTATCCCCACAAAGTGTACTCTGAAATACACTTTTGTATTTTAGCTAGTATTTATGGAAGTTGTACCTTTTCAGGTTTTAACTTTTCCCGTTAAAAAATGTCATTGAAGATTCTAATCCTAAGCTGTGAAACAAGACTACTTTAAAAATTTTTTGTTATAAAAACCACTACAATATATTGTCACTGGAAGGCCCTGGATGTCTTTTTGTTTAAAAAGAGAGACAAAGCTCACAATTTACTGCCTTTTTTTTTTTTTGGTATGATTTACATAGCATTCAGTGAATGACTTTATGGAAGCAAAAAATAGCTGTGAAACTTAGGCCTTTGTGTTTTATAGCAGAATTGAGAACTGTGTTTTGTGAACATTGAATTACTGAAACTGATAAGTCTTTGTTGACTTAAGAATTTCTTCAGAAAACGAATGGTAAGAGAAAGGAACAAAAAACTATACCCATACATGGCACGTGATGTACAATGGCCATAGATTAATTGTTAAATATTGTCTTTAGTTAGTAAGGTTGAAATTATCTCTAGAGTAGTGTTTTTTGTCATAAGACTTTTATTCACAGTATCTATAAGGAAGTCTGGAAGTAATTCTAGATCTGTTGTTGATTTTCATATTTAGGTTTTTATTTGTCTTTTGAAAGTGTTCCTCTTTGAGAGAAATGAGTTGTTTTAAGTGTAGGTACTGCTTACAGCAGACTAAAAGTGAAATATTTAGTGTAGCTTTAGATTTCATATTAAAGTTACTTTCTCTTAATTATGAAATAAGTGTACTTGTGATGTTTTTGTGCTAATGTAGGTTTTTTTCTGTATGTTGTTGTATATGGTGATTTGTGGAGTTTTTCCTGCAAATGTTAGCAATACTCCTAAATTACAGAAAGAGTACGTTGCTGAGAATGCTCAAACTGATTTCATGTTTGTATATAGCTGTTTCATTTTGGAAGAGTGACATTTGGAATTAATCTTCAACATACCCATTTTGTTGGAATTTTAAGTTTGGTAGGCTCTATAAAAGGTTATTTGCATAAAAGAAGGCATAGGTAAACCAGAAATTAAATGTAAGAAAATTCTTAGAGGAATTAGTGAAATTAGCAGAATTGCTTGTATAAGGTCAAATGATACCTTAATTGTCAGCTAACATATTTGACTGCATCCAAAGCACATGGTTTTAAGGTTAAAAGATCTTAAAAGACTAGTTACCTGCAAATGAAAGTATGATTACGTTTTAGTTTGGTTTATCCTAAACCTAGAATTAAATGAGAGAGGGAAATATTCAATAAAAAAATGACTGTGGAGTCTAATGAATGTTAAACAAAATGTGTAAACATTTGAAAAAGATAAAATTTGTTACAGTCAACCTCACTAGTTCCTTAGTATACAGCACCACTTCAGTCCTTCTAGCTATTGATGGAAATTTTCTTTAAATGAAGCCATTTTTGCCTCTTCACTTTCTGTGAAAGCTTCTCTTGCTACCATTTTTAGTAATAATATTAATTTGAAAATCAGAAAATTTCATGCACTTGGAACCTGCTGTTCCCAGGAACAATCGCATCCACAATATTTATCAGTATATGTGGGTTGGAACTGAAAAACTTATCAGGTGTCTTTTATTAACTCTGCAATTTTTTAAACCTTTCAAGAGATGAAACGAATAAGGAGGAAGATGAAGATGAGGAAGAAGCAGAAGAAGAGGAGGAGGAGGAGGAGGAAGAAGAAGATGACGATGATGACAACAATGAGCAAGAGGAGTTTGAATGCTATCCACCAGGCATGAAAGTTCAAGTGCGGTATGGACGAGGGAAAAATCAGAAAATGTATGAAGCTAGTATTAAAGATTCTGATGTCGAAGGTGGAGAGGTCCTTTACTTGGTGCATTACTGCGGATGGAATGTGAGGTAACTGAGTTTTAGCTAGTGATTACTACCTAAAAATACTTCTAAAATACTTTTCTATTTTGAACACAAATTGATTGTTGAATTACAGGCTTGTTAATATTCTATTAAGGTCATTCTACCATATCAGTAGGTTTTTAGCATGTAAATTCCACATTTAGTGACTTTCTACACAGCTCTTAGTAATGTTTGAGTGCTACATCTTAGATTATAGCATAAAGGAAAATAGTTAAGTCTTGACAATTTTATGGTAACATCTATAGCTTAAGAAAAGCAACTTTATTGGTGCAGTGATAGAAGATATTTTTAAAAGGTTAAAGACTTTTGAACTCAGTGTCTCCAAGCCAGTTATCAGGTCATCTGCTTTTTGCATATTCAACTGCATTGCTGCATTATCTTCTTCGTAATCTTCTTAAGTCATCTTTATTTCATTTTGTTCAGTAGTCAGGGATGAGATTCTGAAAACTTTCCCTTCTTCAAGAAGGCCCTTGTTCTCCAGTTATCTCCTCATCAACAGGCCTTGCATTATAACTTCATTCAGCAGCAACAGAAGTTTCTTTGGACCATCTCCTACACTGGCAAACATCATAACTGAAAGAATTCAACTCTACTCAAAGAAATAGTTGGATGGCACTTTTCAGCTGCCACTGACCTGGGGAACAGGATTTCAAGGCTGAAGTTCAGTCTTGGGTTATGCTACAATTCTTATCTTGAACAAGTAGCCTCTTGGGTTATGTAGCCAAACTTTATCCAGATATACGTCCTTCATGAAACTTAAGACATAGTAGATTTTAAGATCTGACACTTTAGTTGTCTGCTTAACAAATGGACTTTTCTTGGAATGTCTGTTATTTGGAGCATAAATATAGCTAGTAATATAAATATCATCTTCTTATAAATATAGATAGAAATTGTCAGGAATACCTTTCTGAGATACTTCAAGGAGGATTGTCATTCTTTTATTTAACATCCTTGTAGCGTATGGTTCTGGCTAAGGACAGTATGGTCAGGAAGACCTCATCTAAAAATTCTCAACTTCTTAAAACCAGGTTTTTGCAGTCATGTTCCAGCAATGGAAAGGATTGGAGGCACTGCCTAATGCACTTAATTTTCTCATTTTGTGAAAACTATAATTTCAGTCCATCCTGATGCTTGGGATACCATAGAAACTCCAGTGCTAAGGAAAACCTCAAGAATATTGTCTGGGATTCATTCTGCTCATTCCAAACTAAGAAGATTTCCGGAATTTAAAGTGCCTACGTCAATTCACAGATATAACAGTGTCACATTAGTTGTACAGGAACATAAGATGTTTCAGATGACATTGAGATAATAGTTTTCCAGTTCAACACTATACATAAATCAAATATTCAGCTGTTGTTTGTTCTATTGCTGTCTAAATAGTATGTTTTTCCTAAGCTGAAAGGCTGGTTTCTGAAACACTTCCTTACATGAAGATATTTGGGAGCTGAAAGACAGATGTTATAACAGTATGTTGACCAATTTTTTATAATTAGTCATTTTACAAAGTAGACTTTTCATAAGAAGATTGTTAACTGTAACTAGCTTCTTCCTTATTATGCAAACCCGTAAAATGGGTTTGATTAGGAAGATTAAATTGAACCATCAGAAATAAAAAATTGCTAAGTATATCATATACAGATAGCTATAGGTAGGTATTATCTAATCACTTAAGCCAGTTTTGAAGCATTCCGTTCTTTCTCTTCTCAACCCCTATCCTAAATTTTTACTAGTGGTTAAATTATAATAAAAAATTTTGTCTCCACTGTCATTGATCTGATACTTTAAGTTTAGTGAAGAAGGTAAAAGGATTTAGGGAGTTCGCAAACCTTTGCATGGTATAGTCTCTAATACTCTATCTGTAAATATTGATTCTTTGATTAATTGAATCATAATACTCAGATTTTTTGAGAATAGGAGTTAAAAGGTTAATATAATAATTTTTCAACTCAGAAATTTTGTCCTCATATTTGATTTGGAACATGATCAGCAAGGGGAATAAATGTGCGGTTTGTTCCAATATATAGAAAAGAAGATTGGAGTATTTTTGAGATTTTAAGTTGGGACAGAATTCAACAAGATAACTTTTTAAATTGTAACTTATCACTGAGAAGGTGACAAGACGTTTTTAATAGCCAGATTTTATTTAAAGTCATGGTTTTTATTGAAAAATAAAATAAACCATTGGGTAGATGGCTCTCCTAATATCATACAAAAACCTTTCAGGATTCAACACAATAGGTTGTGATCATATATTATTTGGAAAAAATTCATATGCCTCCATATAGTAGTAGTTAGAATATAACACTAAATAGATAATGATTTTGTGATTTTTGCCACATCTTTTCTCAAGCATATCTAGTGATGACTGTAACAAATCTCATTAGCTCCCCAGCCATTTTTCAGTTTCCTCCCCTATTTGGGGGGGGCGCCTAGGATAGTGTTCATAAATTTACATAGAAAAGTAATGAAAATCAGAAACATGGATCTATTCTGTGAAGGTATAAGGAGGTAGTTAGTGTTTTCTTGAAGTTACTTATTGGAAGTAGGAACAGTGTAAAATAGGAAATTATCGATCTCTTTTCCTCTCAATTTAGAGCCTCATTGAAGATGTTATGGTATTAATACAAAGAAATATTATAGATTACAGAACAAGATTCCATGTATGTGTGAGTTCTGTCATATCTAAAATTATAATTTTCTGGCAGCCAAATATAAAAGTAAAAGAGTAATTAGTATAAGTTTTTGAAAAATTTGTTTGTGGTTTTCATGATTTTAATAACATTTCCAAGTTAATTGACTGGATTTTTTTCTAATTTCTGGAAGGGAATTTTAACGCTTATTAATTGCTATCATTTTATTTTGTGCCCATTTTTTGCCTGTAAAGCTGTTAGGATGTTTATACAGAGTATAAATAGCAAATATTTCTTTTCTTCAGTTTGTAAAATATGTGATTTTACTTCGAATATGCTAGGTAGCATTTCAAAGTCCATAAATTGACTTAACTTTGGTGAATTTTTATATAAAACCAAATAAATTAGGGTTCTTTGAGCCTTTGTGAGTATAATGACAAAGCATTATTCTGTTTGGGCATATCCGATATTTTAGAATGTTCTAAACAACATAATACCAGTCCACATAGGTTAAATTAATGATTACTAATAACATTCTTAAAGACTTAAAAATGTGCAAAAGGGCAACAGTGCATAATAATAGTCAGCCTTGGAATCAGGAAGGTTAAAATCATGACTAACAAATATTAACTGTACAATTCTGGGTAAGTTATTTAATCTCTCAGTGCCCCAAGCAACTCTCAAAGACTTTAAGTTTACAAATGAGTCAGATGAGTTGCCAGTCTACATTGGTGGGAGGGAGTTTGCATACGAGTGAAATCAAATGTCCAGCACCTCTATCTCCCCCACCTCCCCCCAATCCATTATCCTTTGTTGCCTCTTTTAACAGTGTCACTATCAAATAGAAATTCTACCAGAGTGTTGGTGCAGGAAAATTATTCTTTAATTTAACTATTTTGCTGTGTTATCATTCGTAATCAGCATTTTGGCAGAGCGTTGAAGCTGTTAGCTAAAATTGGCTGTTTGGTTTATTTGTGGTGAAATATGAACTGTTTGAAAAGTTGAATTAAAAATAGTCTTCTTTTAAAAAAAAAAGAGGGCGAGGTTTGAAATATTCTCAAGTGTATTTATTAATTCAGTGAACCAGTATAGAAACAACATGTTTTATGGGGATTAGTGACTTACCTGAATATTTGAGTACCTTCAGGAGAATATTATAAGACTTCCCAGTTGTAAGATAAGGCATATAGTCAGTGACTGACCTTTTCTCATTTCTAGCACGTTAAACAATTAGGTCAAGAAAACATTTTCTGTATCCAGTTTTCTTCAGATATTTAACCATGAAATCAAGAACCTGGGCTTTAAATTTTGAAAGCATTTAACTTTGAAATGAATTTAAAATTCTTTCTTTCAAGTATGGGTTATACTTAAACCAAATTGCTTAAAATCTGCCAGTGTTGGCTTGAGGATGATTGACTTATATACTTATTTTTTAGTGCAATAGAATAAAAGGACAAAAACAGGTTGTCTTTAAAATTATATAAGAGTAAGTTTCATTAATTGCCCCCTTTCAAAGGATAAATTTTCTTATCCATAAAATTTACCAAGTGAAACAGCATGGTATAAGTGGGTAAGTGACTTGAAGTTCTATATTAAAATTCTGTTGCCAACGCACATTAACTGTATGAGTCTTGTTAAGTCAGTTAACCTCTGAGTTACCTGGTCAACTCTCTAAAGACAATACCTTTTAGAGGAGTTACTGCTAATGGAAAGGGGCTGTGTATATCAGGTTTTCTCTATACCACTGAAATCACAGTTTCAGACAACAATGAGAGAAACAAAGTTTACAAAAGTTAAAATTAAAATATCTCATTGTTTGCCTCCTCTATACTGCTTTAGTCAGAATCATGACTGTTGCATGTTGACAATAATTTTGAATCATGGGCAAATATGTAATATTATTTACATAGTCCTTCTCTTGTTAGTTGATATTTGTTACATACTAACTATAGCTGCTACCACTAATTGAAGTCACATTTTAATTGGTCAGCAAACATGTGTTAAGTAACTTACATGCAATGAAGAGGTATAAGTGGCCTCTACATTAAAGGTACATATATTCTAGTTGGTGAGATAAGACATGCACACATAGATAAAGATAACCAACAATAGGAGTCAACAGATAAATGCTACATAAATTCAAAAGAGAACATAATTTCTAGCTGAGATTGTAACAGGTTTGTTGGAGGAAGTAGATGGAGTCAATAGGCATTTTATTAAATGCCTGCTGTGTGTCAGGCAGTGTGCTAGGCATTGAGGATACAGAGAAAAAAAAACAAAACCAAAACCAAAAACCAGTCCTTGTTCTTAAGGAAGTCACAGTCTAATGGAGGAGCTAGTGTGCAAGCAACTATGTCCAGACAACATATACAGGATAAAGGAAGTCATGAGCTGATGAGGATGAAGGAGAGAGTTCTAGTCATATGTGACAGACCATGAAAATGCCAAGTCATGCAATGGACTGTCTTGTGTGAGGAACAGCAGAGAGTCAGTCCATTGTCAGTGGATCAAAGTATATTTGGGAAGTAAGATGCAAGACTGGAAACGTAGGAAGGGGCCCCGTTACAAAGGGCTTTAAAGGCCAAATTGGGAATTTTATATTTGTTCCTAGAGATAATAGAGAGCCACTGGACTTTATTGAGTGGAGGGACAGTTCGACATGATCAGATCTGTGCTTGAGGAAGATCAGTTTGACAGCTGAGTGGAAGATGGGTGGACGGGAAGAGATTTACGGCAGGGAGATGAACTAACAGGCTGTTGCAATAGTCTAAATGGAAGGTGAAGAAGACTTGCACTACCGGTGTGGCAGCAGTGTCAGAGGAGATAAGGGGGCACATATGAGAGACGTGATAAAGGTAAAATATATAGGACTTGGCGACTGATTGGATATAGTAGGTGAGAGAGAATATGGAATCGAGGACACCAACTAGGTTGTGAGCCTGAATGATTCGAGGATGGCTGTATTCTGGACGGTAATACAGAAGTTTAGAAGAAAGGAGGATTGGGGGGAAAGGTAGTTAAGTTCAGTTTTGGACATGCTGAGTTAAAGAGTCTGTGGGACATCTAATTTGAGTTGTCTACTGGCCTGTTGGAGATATGAGACTAGACGTAAGGACAGAAGTTAGGGCTGGACAAATATATCTGAGAATTATCTGCATAGAAATGATAATCTAAATTGGATATGATTTAGATAGGCAGAAGAGAGTAGTAAAAGCATTTCTGACAGGGAAATTTACTTTCAGTTAAACATTTATTAAGGGACTACTATTAACAAGGTATTACTATGCACTGGAGATATAAAAATGAAAAATAATAGCATCCCAGCTCTCTCAGGGAGCTGGTGAGGGATAGCTAGGACTCTTTTTCTCTCTCTCTACCCCTTTCCTCCTTTCCCCCTCCCTCTCTCCCTCTCCCTCCACACACACATACGTGTGTGTATATATGTGTATATTAGATATATATTGAACTTATATATTCACGTGCGTGTACATATAGCCGTAATATATTAAAAATAATGAAGGACATAAGAGAGGCTCAAAAGATTCAAAAAGAAGGGACCACTTCTAACTACTGCCTGAGGAAAGCTTCATAGAAAAGGTGGTTTGTGAGGTATCCTGGAAATAATGCCAAGAGTTGGAATTGGGAAGGAGTATTCTAGGCACTCACAGAGCTGGAGCCTAGACTGTGTGAAACTAGGGAAGGTGGGGCTAGTATGAAATAAGTCTTAAAAGCTTTGTTGGAGCCAAATTATAAAGTCCTTGAATGCAATTTTTGCTTTAATCAGTAGGCAGTAGAAAACCAACAAAGGTTTTTGAGCATAAGTGACATAATTTAAACTGTGGTTTTAGAAAGTTTACTTTGACAGTGGTGTGAAAGATAGATTATAGAAGGCAAAGACTATAGACTTGGAAATCAGTTAGTTGGCCATTTTAGTAATTGTCTTTGCTGAATCATCATCCATATCTTGCTCCCTATTTGTGAGTATACCTAGAGTTCTCTCTCTCTCTCTCTCTCTCTCTCTCTCTCTCTCTCTCTCTCACACACACACACACACACACACACACTTGACTCTCATATCTCTCCTGAGCTCTACACTATATCACAAACATCCTGTTGGACATTTCTCCCTGAGTATCCCACATTCATCTCAAGCTCAACATACCCAGAACAGAACTCATGATCTTCCTCCGTTCCAACCCCCGCCCCATAGCTTCCATATTAATGTTAACATCATTGTCATTGTCATCCAGATTAACAACATCTTAATAATAGTTGACCCTTACTTTTTCTCATGACTCCCTAATCTCCACCGTCTTCCATATGCAATCAGTCAAGTCTTGTCAGTTCTACCCCACCAGCATTTCTCATATCTGTCCCCTTCCATTCATTCACATAGCCTCCACCAAAACCCTATCACCTCTCACCTAGACTGTTGAAATGATTCCCTAATTGGTCTCCCTGTGCAGTTTTCCCTTTCTTCGGTTGAGCTAGTCAACTCCCAAATTAGTATTCCTAAAATATATGTCTGACCACTTCAGTTCCCTATGCTTAAGAAGCCACAGTGGTTCCCTCTTCCCACTAGGATAAAATATAGACTTACTTGTTTGACACTTAAAAGTACTTCAAATCTGGGTCCAACTTATCTTTCTAGGATGATTTCACATTACTGCTTCTCATATACTCTATATTTAAGCCAAACTGGTCTTGTTGGTCCCTACATAAAATATCCTATTCCTTCCCTTCGCAGAGGCCCTCCTCCTCACTTTTGCCTCTCTGAACCCTTTAGGGTTCAGCTCAGTTGACCTGTCCCACACAAGATCTTTTCTGAACCTCACAGATGTCTGTAGCCTTAGCCTTCCCACAGATTACTTTATATATTTATATTTCCTTGTTTGTGCAAGTATTGTATCCGTCTGATAGAATGTAAGTTCCTTATGGGCAATTTCCAATTTCTGTCCTTGAAGCCTAGCACCTATCACAGTTATTTATACACAGTGTTTAATAAATTTTTCTTTAATTCATTTGGAGGTACTGAGGTTCTAGAATTCTAGAAGGTAGCACCTTAGCTAGACATCAGTTTAGGTCAAAATCTCTTACAACTTGGTATAAGGGAATAGCAGAAAATAAGGCTAGGAATAGAAAGGTAGGTAGATTGGGCAAAACTGTTGAAAAGTCTAATTTGTAGAATAAGGAGTTTGAACCTAGTCTTATAATGGAATCATTGAAAGGTTTTCATCAGGGGAGGATTATGATCACAGTTTTCAATTCCTCTTCAACCAGCTTCTAGTTAAGTTTTCTGTGGGAGGGAGTTGAGAGCATGCTTCATTGTATGTGGGCTAATAATCTCCCCCACTTAACCTTTGATAGAAGTTGCTAATTTAGAGCAGCTAGGTAGTACAGTAGATAAAGTACCAGGTCTGGAGTCAGGAAGACTCATTCGTCTTCCTAAGGTCAAATCTGGCCTCAGACACCTAGTAGCTGTATGACCCTGGCCAAGTCACTTAACCCTGTTGGCCTCAGTTTCCTCATCTGTAAAATGAGCTAGAGAAGGAAATAGCAAGCTACTCCAGTATCTTTGCTAAAAAACAACAAAACTCCATATGAGGTCATAAAAAGTCAGACACCATTGAAATGACCGAACAATCACAAATGGCATAGTTCAGAGAGCACTGGATTGGTAGTCAGGAAATTACTGAACTATGTGACAAAGCAATCAGTCTGTCACTAGTGAATTGCCTAGCTGCCTGTTAACAGCCTAAGTTTGAAAATAATATAATGTAATTAAAGTTATCCATGTAAAGATTCATGGAAATTGGTTCATTTGCAGATGGGAGATTTGCAGCAGTAGGACCATTATTTAAAAAAGCAAACAAACTTGATTTAGGGCTTAAAGTTAAATGAATACAAAAATAACTAGTAACTTTCATTGACAGAAAAGTCATGCAGATAAGGAGTGCCTAAACTGCTGATGTATGTTTGTGTTGCTACTGTTCTTTTCTTGATCAATTTTTTTCTGTCTTTAAACTCTTTGATTATTGTTACCTCCTTACTTGTGTGTGTTTCCCCCTTTCGATTGTTTGCATTTTTAGTAATATCAATGAATTATTAATGTATTCTACTAATTTTATTGCCTCATAGTTGTTAATAATAACTAACAGTACTAGTAATTCACATACCTAAAACACTTTATTGTTTTACAAAGTACTTTCCCTTACACTAACCCCCTAATGAAAGTAGCATGAGTACTTTTGGAAACAGGAGTCTGTGAAACATTCTAAAAATAATAGATTGGAGCAGGAAGTTCTACCACGTAAGATTTTTTTATATACATAATAGAGATTTCATGGTTTTAATTTTCTCCCTTTCCCCCCAAAAAAAGAATCTGGTAACTGAAGTCAGGTTAAGTGATTTAACCATAGGCACACAGTAGTTAGTGTTGGTGCTGGAATTTGAACCTCAATCTCTTAGTGTCAAATTCCAGCTCTTTCTTTTCAACAAGGACACGTCTTTACCCAGGACCCTAGTAAATGTCACATGATCATCTATTCTACCTTTTTATTGTTGCATCTGATTTTCTCTAACATCTACTTGATTCCCTTGATAATTGTCACCCATGCTTGCACAACTACTATTGCTTTTAAATTTTCCTTGAATTCCTTCTGCTGAGAAAGGAAAACAGTCACTAGAATATAATAACCATTATCATTACCTCCTTAGCCCCTTTCTGTCTTTAGTCATCTTCTACAACCACCGTCTCAGGTCTCAAAATGAAAATGGAGAATTTACCGAAATTCTAAAGGACTATTTACTATTTGGGAAACCAAATGCATTATGGCCTGAACAAATTCACTGAATTTATTTATTTACTTATTACTTGATATCCTTAGTAATCTTTAGTCTCTCTCATATAGAGAATTAGGTGTTCTCTGTAGAAGAAAATGTGAAATTAATTTGAGTCCAAAAGCCGTTGGGTTTCAAGAATTTTAATGATACTAATAGGGGAAATGGGAAGAGAATAAGCATTTTTATATGGTACCTTTTTCAAATAACTCAAATTGTCATTACAACTCTGTGAGGTAAGTGCTATTATTATCTTGAAGCTGAAGCAAACAGAGGTTTAAGTAACTTGCCCATGGTCACATAGCTGGTAAGGGTCTGAGGCCAGAGTTGAACTGAGATCTTCCTGACTCCAGGCCCAGCGCTTTATGTATTGGGCCTCCTTGTTGCCCTACATGTGTAATGAATATAGCATTTTAAGTTGCAAAGCGCTTTACATACATTACTCTTCAATCTTCTGTATAGTCCTGTGAGGTAAGTGTCAATATCACCCACATTTTAAGAATAAGGAAACAAACTCTGGTTAAATGATTTCCTTGGGGTCACACAGCTAATGAGAAGTGAAGCAAGATTTGAACTTGGTATTCATGACTCTGAGTCTAATGTTTATTATTATTTGTTTTATACTATGTCCCCTATCCTTGTATGAAGTATGCATATTTTCATCAGTCAGCCAATATTTATTGAGTACTTATATGCAAACCACTGCTGAAATATATAGAGATTAATGAATACAAAATAGAATATAGAAAGCAACCTTCATGTTCAAAGAGCTCATGCTTTAGTTGATGTGACAGATATACACAGGACAAGACAACCAACAAGAGAAGTCAAATGCTGTGTAAATCCAAAGTATAGGACTTGACTTCAGGAGTATCCTTTGTCCTTTAGTCTCTCCTGGATCCATGGAGAAGTAGGTAGTTTTGTTTGTGGAAAAAAATGGGATTGATTTGAGTCTAACAGCAAGGATTCATTTTTGTGATGATAATAATAATAACCGCTCACATTTATATAACTCTATAGGACCTCACCATTTGCAGATCATTTACATGCCATGCAAAAAGCACATGCTCTGCCCTTCTGTCTCTTAGAAAAATGTTCCTCCAATATTTTTCCTTCTCTTCAACATGATTTGTTGATGTACATCATTATATTTCTTTTATTCTCCCCTTTCTTATCAATTCTCAACTCAATTCCTTCATTCTTAGCTTTCTTTACCATTCCTAATTTATATTACCC
This sequence comes from Phalanger gymnotis, assembly GCA_028646595.1. Taxonomy (NCBI): domain Eukaryota; kingdom Metazoa; phylum Chordata; class Mammalia; order Diprotodontia; family Phalangeridae; genus Phalanger; species Phalanger gymnotis. The sequence continues at coordinate 220,947,456 of CM053626.1, read as the reverse complement.
TCCATTTTTCTCCTTCCCTTTTCTCCTAGGCTATCTAATGCTTCAAGCAATTTGACTTTGTATACCATTGTGTTCTAATGGTGTTTGTTGTAAGAAAGAATGATTTTTTTTTTGCAAATCATACTGTTTACCCATTAAGTACAAATTATGTTAATGGTATCTGTTTTGTCTTCTTGAGAAGGCTAAGCAATTTTCATGGTAAAAAAAAAAAGGCATTGAGTATCTGTAAAGCCTGGAAAATGCCTACTTCTTAATACAAAGTCCAAATCTGTTTTGGAACAAGCTATTAAGCTGCAACCAAGGCCATCTAATATGGCTTCTTTGAAAAATGACTGCAGTGTTTTTTGGCACCATTTCTCCTTCTTTATCAGTCCATTTCCAATTTCTTTTGTCCATCACCTGTTCTATTTGTTTCCCTTCCCATTTCCTCTGCTACCCAACTTCCTGTTTATCTTGTCTAAACCACCTAAATATTCTAAACATGTTACCTGCCTTCCTAGTATATTTCAGATTATTGGTCATCCTATAATAACAGATAATAATACCAGCTAACATTTATGTAGCACTTTAAGGTTTGCCATGCGCTTTACATTTATTATTTCATTTGGTCCTTATGACCTTCCTGTGAGGTAGGTAGTACTACTATTCCTATTTTAAATATGAGGAAACTACAACTAATAGATGCTAAGTGACTTGCCCAGCGTCACACAACTAATGTCTGAGACAGCATTTGAACTCAAGTCTTCCTTACTCCACGTCTAGTACTCCACCCACTGAATTTCCTAGTTGCCTCTTAACAACATATCTAAGTTTGAAAATACTATAATGCAATTAAAGCTATCTGTGTAAAGGTTCATTCCTGGAAATTGGTTCGTTTGCAGATGGAACATTGGCAGCAATAGCACCATTATTTAAAAAAAAACAACACTTGTTTTAGAGCTTAAAGATAAATGAATACAAAAATATTTAAATTAATATTTTAAAGTGGCTTTTGACTTTGAGTTTTAAAATAGTGAAAACAATAAATTTTTTTGTACTACAAAAGTATTGTATTTATGTCTTTTGATCTTACATACTGTTGGCTTTTCTGGCGGAGAAATTGCTTTTGCAAAATAAATCAATTGTTTTATTGTAAACTCTACATCAAAATTTTCTTTATACTTAGTCAAGTCCCATTTGACAGTTTAGAACTTGGGAAGTTGGTTTCTAAATAGGCCATGTTATGCTTATGGGTATATATGTATATACACATACATTCATACGCATATACTTATTCTTTAAATCTATTAGCAATATTCATTTTGGATATTTATAACACATCACCATTTCTTTTTCCCTTTAATGATCATAATTATTTCCACATGAGCTAAAAACAACACAAAATTTTCTTTCTTTTCTTTCCTTTTTTGGAGGGAGGAGAGGCAGAGACTGAGTCCTCCTGTCTCACCTAGGCTGGAAGTAGTGTGGTCACTCAGAGGCTCAAACCCTCAGGTGATGGACATGGAAGATTTGATCTGCTTCATTCCCACCTGGTAGTGTTCACCCCTCTTTAAACAATGTGGTGGTCCCTATTGTCCCTCACTCCTACCCTAATTCTTCTTCCTCAGGACTTACTGTTATTGGTGAGACTTAGTCTAGTTAACACAATCCACTTTAGCTCTATGCAAGGCATTTGTTGGTTGTAAGGTCAGTGTGTAAGTGAAAGATCTTTCCTGCCCATTGAATAGGCCTCAGGTAGGGCCAACAAAGGGAGGCCTGATTAGAGGCTGGCCCACACTCTTTTACTAACTCTGTATGAGGTCCCAAGCCCACACCCTTTTGCTAGTTAAGCCAAGGTGGGCGTAAGGCCCTAAGGGGAGTTGCTAAGACCAGAGCCAATGGTATGTGCACTGTGTTCTAGTCAGTCAGATGCTGGCTAGGACTGTATAAACAGAGAAGCGCCAACATCTGGGTTTTCAAAGCTGGGGGCTCTTAACAACGGCTACCCAGCGTCTCATCTGGTCAACTCACACCGTACTCTTCCAGTGAATGAAAGCCCCAAAACAAAATGCCTGTCTTACATCTTATATACCCATCTCGGGGTCAGAGGGCATCACAACCATGTGACTCAAACCTATGTGAACTAGGCTTTCTTGTTTCTTAAGGAGGTCAAAGACTCTTGATTCAATCAAAAAAACAAAAGACAACAAAAAGTCCACTTTGCTTGCCGTTGTGTTTGAAAGGCAAGATTCATCAAAGATACTTGATTACCTTAGCATTCTAAAATAGAAAACAAAAAAGTCCCACCTTAATTACCATAACATCGGTACATCCAGCAAAATAGCAAAATATTAATAACTTTCTTAGCTTTTTATTGTTATTTTACCATCAATTTTCCCATTACCTCTTAGAAATATCAGAATTTTTACTTCTGCTATAGCACAAATAAAGATAAGCATTGTTTTTTCTTGATTAATTCTGATGTTTTCTAAAGCAAATAAGCCAAATTTCACGTGCAACCTGGATGCAAGATTTTTTACAGCCATTTTTTAATGTGGGTGAATATTGTCAAAATGTTTATTTATAACACTTATAATTCTCACTAACAAGTCACTCTCTTAAAATTTTGTTTTTCATTATTATTTTGAGTTCTCTTTTGGGGTTTTATATTCCTTTAGTAGAATTTTTTTTTCAATCTGATCAGTTTCTGAGAAAAAATACTTCACCTTGTCTTATTTCCTGAATTTCTGTTTAGGAAACCAGAGGAAAGTTGTTTAAAAAGTTAAATTAGTCCTCATGATGAAACATGCTACCCACCTCCTGACAGAGCAGTGAGGGATTTAAAGTGCAGATTGAGACAGACATAGATAGATAGAAAGAAAGACAGGTAGACAGATAGTTTTGGACATGCTCAGGGCGGGAGTTTGTTTTGCTAGATTATGTTGTTATTTATTACAATAGCTTTATTTTTCTTCTCCTTTTAAAGTAGGGGTAAGGATTTGGGTTAATTGAAAAAATTATCTAAAAGAAATAGTTAATTCTGGCTTAAAAAAAGTTAATCATATGAGAAGATGTAAGACTTATTTACTGGCTACATTGCAGACAATGTCTGCAACAGGTTGTAATTATGCACTGTGCAGTTGGTGATGAACAGCTGCTATAAAAGTTATCAAAAATGCAGCTAATATTTAAATTATTTTTAAATCTACTTTCTGGCTATACTTTAACACTTGTCATTAATACATACTTTGAAAATACCCTAACAGATTTCATATTTTCAGAAACAATAAAACTCTGGATTTAGAGTTAACTTTCTGATTCTTTTTAGCATTTCCTTGAGTGAAATCAGAATCCTTTGCATTCAAGTATATTTTAATCATAATTTCAATTACTACCAAAAGTGACAACAGTATTCTTGCAAGGCAGAGAAAAATGATATGTTTTGCCCAAGGCCAGAGTTTATCCATACCAGAACTTAAAATTGACTGCAGCCTGCTTTTTTAATGTATTCATCCCTCTCAAAAAGCCTTGTTTCTGCGTGGATTACTAAGAATTATACTGTGGTATTTTCTTTTACTTTTAAATATCCATTCACATTTAGTCATTGCTTCTTCGTATTTTGGTGCTGAGATAATCAGTCAAGTACTGATCATTATATCAAGCTTGTTAATATTGTCTTTGCTACTTTAATAATTTCATTTGTGCTGTTGTCAGTTAACTGTATCCAGGTCTTTCTGACAACCATTGATCATGCAAAAAAAAATTAAGATTTTCCTGCATACTTTTGCCTTTTCACACTTTTTGCAAACCTGCTCTTCTTATTCCTTGTCTAGCTGATGTGCAAAATGTGTTTTAAAATGCTGTTTATAGTGCAAAGTTATAAACTACTTGCTATAATTTTATTTTCCATAAAAGTTAGTGTTTTCTTGGATAATAAGTTTTTTTTTTGTAGAGTCAGTGTTTTTACCTCAGTCAGTTTTGTGGTATGTTATTGAAAATGTTTGTACTTTACATTTTTTGCAAGATATTTTCAATTTCTGGTCTACTTTTGCTAATGTTTATTCTAAATTTTTTTTTTGGCTACACTATCTTGTTATTTCATCACAGTTTTAACTGAAAAGCCTTTTTCCAATTATCTCTTCTTACAAGAATAATATATATTACCCCCTGCAAAATCTATAATTTTATGGTTTTAAAAAAATAACCCATGTTTTGTAATAAAATATAAAAATGTGGAAAAGATCAGGAAGAAAAATCTAGATAGATAATAGAAAGGAAAAGCCTAGACAAGAAAAACTTACAGGGATGTATATTTACAAGGAGAATGTATTTTGTATGTCTCTATGAAGTTAAGAATTTCTAATATCATCCCATGTAGTCTTTTTCATGTTGCTACATTTCTAAAGATAACATATAATGATGATGAAAAGGAGTACAGGAGAGACTTAGTTTCCTTAAAATTTATCAAGATTATTTGTACAATTGAGTATGTCTTCCCTTTAATTCCTTAAGTTTGAGTATCTTGTGCCCTTTGCCACCCACCATATACTTTCCTCTGACCAGTCCTCTTAGCTTTCTAAATGGGTATATATCAGGTGGCATCATCATTATGGTTAAGCTGCACTAATACTGATAGTAACCATTGCCATGTCCAGCAGAACAATAGCTAGTATTGTTAACTGTCTCACTGGGCTATAGGTTTTTTTATTCCAATAAATATCTTACTTCTAACGATAATGAATGAGTTTGAAGCTTTTGAAAATAATTTGTGCTTGATGTGTATTATATTGGTGACAGTGGCAATTACAGATAAATTGAAAACTAGTACATCCATACATTAGAATTTCAAGTTTGCCCAAATCTTATTTGGGTCATAAAATCAAATTCATTGAGTGATTTCTATAGTAATTAGTAATAAAAATTGTACAATATTATCAAATAAATACACCATTGACAAACTCTAGTTAAATAAGAAAGAGCAGAGTCTATTGTGACATGTTTTAAATTCTTATTTTTTTTTCTTCAGCCTTTTCATGTAAATAAGCCCTCCTGGAGTTTACTTTGAACTTTTGAGATATATATATATACACACACATATATATATGCATACATATATATAATTTACATTTGTAATTTTTTTACCATTCTTTTTTTTTCTTCTCCAGATTTTAGGGAGAAAATAAACAATTTTTTCTCTTCTCTATAATGGACTTTAGTGGAATGAAGTTCAAAAGACTATTTTTTCCAGAAGAGGGAAGGCAGGGCAATTGGGGTTAAGCGACTAGCCCAAGGTCACATGGCTAGTTATTGTATCAAGTCTCTGAGGCCAGATTTGAACTCAGGTCCTCCTGACTCCCGGGCCGGTGCTCTATTCACTGCACCACCTAGTTCCCCCAAAAGACTTTTAATCTTAATGGAGGAGCTAAAAACAATAATGAGCATATGCCGGCATTGTTGTACTAATAAAAAATAAGAGTTGAGGTTTTAGGAGGATATAATATCTTTACATACATTTTTATAGTCTCACTTTTTTTCACTTGTGCCTCATGTGAGCCCTTTCTGATGGCCGCAGGCTGAAAAAGTGGCTTCCCCAAACCTTTTGACTCCAGATCCAGTGTTCTTTCCACCACCTCACTTTGAAGCTGAAGTTATAGACCTGTCAATCTATGTGAAAACTTCTCTAGAGCTCTCTCCTCTTTACTCTTTTCTTTTACAGGCCCATTGTTATAAATCGCCACACTGTCAATCACCGCTAACAGTCAGAGATAACTACTTTATTTATCTTAGAGGGATAGCCACATATCTGAGAGTCCTCAAAGACTCCTGTAAATATTACCACTATTAGCATTCTGCCTAGGAGGTGCCACCATTTCTCACCAAGCCTAACAGAGTAAAAATAACCTAGTAATCAAATTACTAAGGTGGTAGCTATCTGATTTGGGGACTTTCATTATTTTAATCTCTACTTCTATTCTCTTCTTTTGCATAAACACTAAAGTGTAACTACTGGTTTACTTAGATCAGCCTTTTTAGGAATCATTATCTCATTATGGCTGTTAATCCCTCCTCCATTGGGGTACACAGCCACTTCCTTGTAGTTAGCTCCTTTAGAAACCCAATTCCACCATTTTCACATGTAAGTGAAAAACTGTAGAGTGTACTTGGACCACAAATCTTGGGACATACGTGTGTGTGTGTGTGTGTGTGTGTGTAGTTATCAAAGAACTTCTTTGATCTATAAGAAACTCCATCTTGAGGAAATTCACTTGTGGAGAAATGGTACCCATTTTTAGGTAAAGCAGCAGTTATTTTCTGAGTTTTTAATTTGTCATACTTTTTGTCTCTTAAAAAACATAGACTTAATATATTTTGATTATTCAATTTTGAAAATATTTTCAGGCAGAACTACAATTAACATCTTAGAAGGAGATAATGGTACAACTTTCCTAATGTCGTATATAAATAATTGTGCCATTCACCATACAGGCTTAATTCTTTTTTTTTCCTGTAAGATACAGTGTGGTATAATGGACAGAACACTGGACTGGGAACCCAGAAGCTTGATGTAGGATTAATTAGTGAATAAATTAAAAAAAAACATTTATTATCCCTTACTATGTGCTCAGCATTAAAAGCAAAAACTGTAGCTGTCCTCAAAGAACATACAGGGTAGGATGGTCAGGCCAAGAATCTTTTGGTTTGGAAAAGTGCCCTATTGGATCTAATACTAACAATATCACTGGGTCACAAAACTTCTGTGGAATTCAAGATTCCTGACCTTTAGAGTGAAGTGGTTCAACTAGATGGTTTTCCAGCTGTGTACCATGATTGTTTCTGATTAGTTTCTCTTCAGATATTGTATATGTGCTCCCAAGAACTTGGTTTTGTGTATTTATAACAATTTGCTTTTACTTTTAGATATGATGAATGGATTAAGGCAGATAAGATAGTAAGACCTGCTGACAAAAATGTACCAAAAATAAAACATCGAAAGAAAATAAAGGTAGGCCATTGCTTTTTTCCAAAGTAATCCTGCTTCACCACTAATTGCAGTACTTAAAGAAATTTTTGTGCTTCCTGACTGTTTTAATGATAGGTTTGTATCTTAATGTTGGTGGACTATGTGGTATTTTGTAAAATGTTGTTTCTCTTCAGCTAATTTAGAAACAAACCAAATTCTTTCCAATCCCAATACATATTCCTTCTCTTCACCTGCCCCCTTACCTGAATCCCTAGAAAAAGGAACAAAGACTGCATTTCAGGAGATGACAACAGTGTTCATAAGGTCCTTAAAAGAAGTAATGCGATATAAAGGCAGTTTCAAGATTTACCCATCTTTTTACCCTCTCTTTTTCTGATAGCTGCCTCTTTGTTTTTCTTTCTGCCCCAGTAGGCGGCCACTAGGAGTATCTTCAGCGAGGTTTTTGCAGCCACAACATAGTTGCCTTGAAATTAGATAAAATTGCCCCCATTTACTTTCGTATACAAGTGTTAAAGAAAAATGAAAGTGGTGGAGCAACATAACACATTTATCTTTACCTGTCCTACTGGTTACTTTCACATTCTAATACTAAAATGTAAATGGTAATAGAAATTCCTGTCAGATTTTTTTTATCACCTAATAAGTTGTATTTTTATAATAGCCCATTATTTAAATTATGTTTAGAATTTACTCTTTCTGACATACATGAAATGGAGTGATTCTCCTGAGTTATTTTAGATTTTTAAGAAACCGGCTTGAAATGTGAATTTGACCATTAACTTTTATTCTAAAATAGGCTTGAAAATAACCTAGGGTGCCATTGTTATTGCATGTTATTGTTGACTTAGTTGTTGATAATTTCTTTTGAAATGTAATATTCAGCAGTAATAGTTGGTTTCTCACTTCCAAGGCTAGGCCTTTTGGTAAATTGCCTTTTCATGTGTCAAATGGTGCTATAGTGACCTGAAAAAGTGGAGGTATCTCCCAAACAAGATCAACTACTTATTTCTCAATGTCAAGTTAAGCCCAGGTTTTTTTTTTCATAACTTAGAAGACAAATATTTTGTATATATATCACACAAGGTGATTGAGAATTTCAGATATGAATCCTCGTCCCTGTCCATCTTCATTCTTTCTATGTTGTTAAGTGTGGAAACACTGCTATTTAATGTACTGATGTTAAGAGTATGTAAGAGCTTTTAGGAGAATGAGAATATGCCAGAGCCTTGAAACCCATTGCACAATTTAATGCCTTACTGTGGATGTCATAAGATAGTGATTGATTAGTTGATCACAAGGAGTCACAAGCCAGTTTGCCTTAGGGCAAAATATCTTTGCTTTTAATCTATATTGAAAAAATAGCCTTAGTCTGCCAAGTATTGGTGATACTGAAGTACCAAAGAGATCTGCAGTAGGAAAAAAGGACAAGGGCATAGATAATCTGCATTGTGAGACCTCGAGTGTTAATTATGTAGAGTAAATTGCATGAATTAAGATTGTTTTTAGTTTGGCATTAAGCAACTCTAGAAATTTCAGTCTCCATAGATTACTTGGAAATAATACCCTAAGAGTAATTGTTAAAAAGTAGTTTAAATTAATTCTAACCAGACTCTCACCTGATTGGAAATGATAAATTTTAAAAATTTCCCGTCTTTTATGAAGTTCTACTGAACCTTCTAGGGGAAATCTTTTGTTTTCAGTGATAAGCATTTATCAGCTGAAAGCAGAAGATTTTTCCTTCCCTATCTCATGTTTTAGCAATGAGATTATATATCTTTAAAACCAGGTTAAAATGATTTTTCATTTAAGTTCTTAATTTAAGCTTGATTTTATTTTGTGTTGGAGGCTTTGTGACTACTGTATACTCATAATATGGCAGTTTATCTAGGTTCAAAAAGCCTAACAATCTATCATTGCAAAAGTTCATTCTAGCAATTTTTTTTAAGATCTTTTATCTGTTATTTTCCTTATATGACAACATTTTGCTTTGAAAACTTGTTTTAAAATTTGCTGTATTCTTTATTTTTTATATTTTAAAAATTAAATTGTGTAATAGTCTAAAATTTTAAAATAGTTCATAGCATTAATTATGAATAAGATAAATCACAATTTGATTAATAAATATTTCTTTTTCACTTAGAATAAAATTGACAAAGAAAAAGAGAAAGATGAGAAATATTCTCCAAAAAACTGTAAGCTTCGCCGTCTATCAAAATCACCATTTCCAGCAAATACACCACCTGAAATAGCATCTAAACTGGATACTGAAACCAAAAATTCTGAACAAGTTCAAGTTAAATCTGTAGAAATTACTTCTATCCTAAATGGACTTCAAGGTAAAAAAAAAAATCCTGTTCAATTATATAATTTTGCTATAAGGTAATTCTGAGAGGTTGTCCAAATTCTTTTGTTTTAAATATATTTGCATCAAGTATTAGTTGAAATAAGTGAGCCACTGGTCAAGGCTTGAACATATTTGTGTTATAAACAAAACAGAGTTGATCAGGAAATTTTAGGAAAGAAAATCCCAGTAGCGATACTCTGCTTCTTCTAGTATTAAGTCCTTTCTAAGAACCTCCAGAGCAGTATTGCTATGGCACAATTTAGTAATACAATGACTATATAAATACTCTGGGAGATAGACAGTCACATGTTTGTGGCTTCATTAAGTATCTGATGTGGGAAAAAAAACCCTAAAATTTGACTCAAATTGTTTTTCCTTCGAGGATATTTTAATTTTCTTTAAAACATTATAGCTTTTTAAAACCAGAACTTATTTAGGGCAGGGAGTGGGGAGGGTAGAATTATGCAGAACCTATAAGGGCAAGCAGTATACCCGCTGTGTTTGGACAAAAAAAAAAAGAGGATGAAACAGTCTGGATGAGTTATGATCTTCATTATTGCAGGAATTATCCACACTAATGAGATCTCAGATCCATTAAAGTATAAAAAGTGTAATAGTGATTGTGAATAATAATGACAATAATTGATGAAATTTAGTTAGTCTTTTCCTCATAGTAAAGTTTTGAGTAGTTAGTACAAATACCATCCTTATTTTATGACAGGAAACTGAGATTGATTGGGGGTAATTGACTTGCCCAAGGTCACACTGACATTAAGTTGCAGAATTAGAATTTGAATCTATTTCTCATGACTCTAGGTCCATTACTGTTTCCACTCTAGTTTTGTGATATGTAAACATGTCTGGTATATCTTTGATGGGCTAACATGCTTATTTACTAATTGATGACCTGTGTCCTGCCTGTTTCTTGAAATGTTTTTAGGTAGTTAAAAATTTTTAATGCCTATAAAACAGGACAATTAAAAATGAAAATAGGAGTATAAGAAAAAGAAGCTGGAAAATAAATGTATGAGATAGTTAAGATGTTATACATCAATTAAAAATAAATTCAGCTCTGAACTCTGGCAGCTAAGGTGAAAAGGGAAACACATTCTAGGTTGTATAATTCTTACCTGATGAAAGGAACCATCTAAATTCATCTGGAGAAAAATAGTCTTTTTCCTGTTATCTTGTTTTAGGAGGAGTTGTCACATGAATAATAATAATTTAAATTTATCTACGCTGTCCCAGAAATCTTAGTTTTAAGGTTTAATAAATTTAGGAAGCATAAATGCTACAAAACTGCAAAAAGCAACATTTGAAAGGTTATTTATTTAAAATATTGATGTTTCTGGTTAAATTCTTATGCTATGTATAGCTCCAGTTGATTTTCTTAGTAAAAAAAATTTTGATCAGCTGCTGTTCAATGACTGAAAGGATTGTATTTGTAATCCTAACTTTAAGAACATACAAAGAATGAATTTTTTATGCATATATGACAGTTTTGACATGACCCCACAAGAAAAAGTCATATGGGAATAGATCAGTTGACTCAGATGGCCAAGGAAGAGGATCTGTCCTATAGATCCACCAGTCTGAGCAAGTGTTATCCAGGAACTGTTGTACAAACAATGCATAATGATGGCGCCCCCTGTCTAAAACTAAAATTTATTATTTGTAATTCACAAAACTAAGCAAAATATAAAAGAAATTTAAGCAAACTTTCAATTGGTATTTTTTTTGTTAAGTTTGTAAAATTTATGCTTCTGAAGTTTTTAAAGCTGGAAACTGCACTGAGACTTCTGTGATACCCTCTGTATATGGTTTTACATTTTATAATTGCTTTCTTTGTAACAGCCGTGTGAGGCAGGTAGTATAAGCATTATCCATTTTATATATGAGGAAACTGAGGTTTCTAAGAAATTAAGTGACTTGCCAAATTAACAGAAAGTAATAAAACCAAGCCTAAAACCCAAGTCATCTAACCGATAGCATTCACGAATTCTTACATAATGGACACTGGGTAACATTGGACTATGTCTCCAAATGTAATTTTGCAAATGGTATAGAAATTTTCTTCAAATAATCTTAGCTTACTAAAGACATTTTTCTAGGGAAGTAACATAATATAGCCCATGTACAGAGCCTTCTTAATACAGAGCCTAACTTAATAAGTGCATAGAAATGGATTGATGGTTAACATATTCATTAGAATGTTTCTTTGAAATACCTAATGCCTCAATTAGCTTTGGGCATGTGGTGCAGTCCAGTCAATTTATGACTAAATTCTTTGAAACAGCCATATTTGTGTTGTTCAAGAAAGAAGGATCCATTTACTTTTGCTATCAGATGTACATGATGGAAATTGTTGTTCTTTGGTGAAAGTTTGTTGTATATTCTCACACAGATAGAAGAGCATCTCCTACATGTAGGTAGGTGCCTGTGGTGATGTTTTTTCTCAAAATAAGCTTTGAATCTGTTTAAGCACTAGACTGAGATATTTCTCTAAAAGCAGAGACCAGACAATTTGTACATGACAAATATTAAGGACAGTGGTTAGTAATTAGCAGGGTCCATGATTATTCAAGAATCTTGGTATGGGGCCTTTAGAAGACTATGTTTTGAGACGGACTGCATCCTTAAGGACCTAGCAGGATGAGTTAGCAGCAAAATATATAACTAAGTAGTTAGCTGAATTGCACTAGCTGATGGGATTATTTTAGTAATGCCCACTTGAAAGTTGGAATATATCTGCCAGATACACTGACAATTAGTTAATATAATTGATATTCTTTCTGATGAGAGTAATCTATATATGCTGCTTCTACTTCCACTTACTCCTCAACTATCTAGATTTCCTTTTCACAACTCTACTGAAATTTTTTCTCTAAGGTCAATCATGATCTTTTAACTGACAATTCTAATACTTTTTCTCAATCCTCATTCTCCTGTGAGAACATACAATACTGTTGACCAATCTTTCAGTGATACCACTACCTTCTAGTTACTGGACACATTTATCTTATAATTCTCCTCCTTTCACTCTAGCCACTCCTCCGTTCTCTATTGTTGGTTCCTCTTTTTCTCCCCATCTTTTAATTGTCCTCTGCTTTCTTCTCTTCTTTCTCTGACCTTTCTCTCATCACTCTCTACATCTATTCTTAAGACTTCATTTACCACCTCTTTGCCAAGGACCCCTAAATTTATTTCTGGCCCTAACCTTTCTGTTGAGTTCCTGTTTTGAATTTCTATTTACCAGGTGGGTGTTTCCACCTCGATTTTATAACACATAGTTCAGTCCGGTTTAATACATGTAAAATTGAATTTGTAATCTTCCCCAGAAAACCTACCTCTCCTTTTCACTTCCAGTTGGCTGTTGATAGCACCACAGTTCTCCCCGTCACCCAGACTTGAAACCTTGGATTCATTTGTGACTTTACAGTTTCCTCACTTCCTACATAAAATTGATTGCCAAGTCCTTTTCATTCTACGGTATCTTTTGTATCTGTCCATTCCTTTCACTCCCTCTGCCACCATTCAGGCTTTTATTATTTAGCTCTCGCCTGAATGAATGTACTAACAATCTAGCTGGTATCCCTGTCCTTCAGTGTCTCCCCTGTAGAAGGCATTCTTTGTATCTCTGTCAAGATTATTTTTCTAATGATGTATGCTTTGTATTGTCACTCTCCTACTCAGTGCCTCTGTAGCACCTATTAAATATAATACAGACCTATTAGCAAAATTTTCTACTTCCTCCACAGTCTGTCTCTAACCTCCCTTTCATACCCTCCCATTCATGTAATCAGTGTTATTATCAGATTGGACACCTTGCCATTCCCTAATCTCATAGTACCCTCTCTTCCTGCCACCATGCATTCGTGCATATTGTTTCTTGTGCTGGGAATATTCTCCTCATACATCTATCTGTTGAAATGCTTCTCTTCCTTTAAACCCCAGATGACGTGCCACCTCTGACATGGTCTTTCCTCATCTCTTCCATCCAGAAATGACCTCTACCTCCATTGTTTGATCCCTCCTTTGTACTTGTTATAATCTAACTTGTATTATACTTGTGTGTATGTATGTCTTTTTCTCTCCTACTGGATTGTAAACTCCTTGAAGGCAGTGACTTTCTTTATTCATCTTTGTGTCCCCAGTGTCTTGCACATAGCAGGTGCTTAATAAATGTTTGTTGACTTGAGTTTATTTAATTAACCAACAGTTCAGCTGCTTTTAAAGCTATTTTAGGTTCACGGTATTAAAGTTCTGTCACCAGCTCAGAGGAGATTGCTTATCTTTCTTTTGCTTTGCCAAGTGGCTATACTTCCAGTTCATCTGATAGCTATATCAGGTTATTAAAATATAAGCTAAAAAGGAAGAAGTTGGATAGTACACATTGTTTATATTTGAAATTTCTTGTGATAAATATTTATGGCTATTATGATTCTGCTGGTAATGTTATGGTGCAGTCTTTGAAAAAGCATTAGAATCCTGGGATCATACTAGGATTGTAGTTTGAGCGAGAAGTGATACTCCTGTCTGAGTACCAAAATCTGCTGAGAAATTAATGAATGCTGTAGAAAGTGTTAAATTTTTCTTAGTTGCCTTTTTGGTAAGAAAAAACAAATTATAGCATTAATCAGATGTGTGGAATAGTTCCTGCTTGTTCTTTGTGCCAAATATTGAGAAGAAAGAAAGCATAGAATTTCAAAGAATTGTCTTTCTAAATAATGAGTAATTGAGGAAATAGGGTTTGAAGATGGGGTTGCCTTCTCTTGGGCCCATGCCAAGAGGGCAACTGTGTCTGTATGGCTAATTGATAAAATAATTTGACAAAGGCTGGTACTCAAAGACAGGAAGAGTGCTGGCACCAAGAAATGCTTTCCAGAAGAAAGGCCTTTTTCAGCATTAAATGATTGATCAGATGTTTTAAAGTGAATATAGTTATTGAATCCCAGCTAGAGTAACTGCAATCCGTAAAATGATGAGAGAACATCAGAAAATCTTACAAGATTAGAAGAAATAACTTGTCTGATAATCAACATTTATTTTTTGCTTCTTTTTATCTATTTCATGGTTGACAATGTCCTATCAGATTGTAAGCTCCTTGAGGGCAAGAACTGTGTTTTATTTATCTTTGTGCCTCCTTTACCACTTTGGATAGTGACTTTTATAGAGTGGCCACTTACCAGGTGTTTGGATCAATGAAAAATATAGCTATTTGCTAAGTACATATGTATATATACACATACATATTGTATATGCATATAATGTGTGTATATACTAAATAAGTCTATGTATGACTTCATCTGAGTTTTTCCCATCTTGGGAGAATGGATAGGAACTGGGGCAAATTTATATGTTAAGACAGTTGTAATCATCAAATAAAGTAAACGGATGATGTTCTTTAAGAATTTTTATATTTTCAAGTACTGAAAAAGATTTTTTAAAATGTATCTTCATTATAATGCAATTATCTGCCTTGTTACGTTTTTATTAGCTTAATGAATTCTTTACTATATGAACCAAGGGCTATCATTTTTTAAGATTCAAGTTTTATGATTTAAAGCCCTCAAACTACCTGCTCTTATACTTACCTCTTTCTTTTTTTACTCCTTAGTGAATTTTCTATGGGGTGCTATCAAATATTTTTAGTAGATAACAATTTTATATGAAGAAGCTTCTGAACAAATGCAAAATTTATGTTTTTTTAAGATCTGCAATTTCACCTTTAGTCTCTTAGGAAATGGGGAGCCCCGCAGGCAGTTATTTTTCAGACTATATATATTGCAAGCTTAGTCCATGACGGGTGAGATCGCATTTTATCAACTCCCATTTTTAGTATGCCTATAGCACCTAGAATAATGATCTTCAAAAAGTAAATATTTATGAGTGTTTGATTCAATATACACATATGTTATATTTAAAATATTTTATTGGGTTTTGCATACTAATATTATGCCTTAAGATAAAGCAAGTTCTAGAATAGCTCGTTTATATGGTACTTTATGTTTCATGAGTGTTTCATGAACATCTGACTTGAACTTCAAATCACCCCTTTGGGTTAGTAGCATAAATTTTTCAGAGAGGAAACTGAAGCTCAGAGAGGTTAAATGATTTGCAAAAGGTCACACAGTAAATAAGTGTTGGAGTTGAAATCCATCCAAAGCCTTAGGAATCCAAGTCTGATGTTTTTTTAACTATATTAACTTCCCTTCTGAGGTAGCCTGGCATTTTATATCAGCCACAGACTTCCTATAACCCTTCATAATCCTAACCTTGAAGTTTTAAAACAAAGTAATGGAAATCCATTGTTGGCAAGATTTTCGGGTAAAACTTTGTTATGTAAAAAAATAATAATAATGGAATATAACTGCTGATCTTGCTTTTATTTTGTAATAAGACTAGTTTTTTTCTGAAATATATTTCTTCAGATTGAATAAAAATGAATGGTTTTCTAATATATCTGTGTTATGTGTGTTCGTATAACTGGTCTTGTCATCTTATTTTAATAGCTTCTGAAAGTTCTGCTGAAGACAGTGAGCAGGAAGATGAGGCAAGGACTCAGGACATAGATAATAATGGCAAGGAAGAGTCTAAGGCTGACACTGTGAGCCATGACAAAAATGAGCTTAGTCCAAAAGAGGAACAGAGCAGTTTATCTGTGCCACAAGAAAACAAAATCCAAACAGATTCATTAATACCCAAGTCAGTATCAAAATCTCCAGAAAGATTACGAAAAGACCTAGAAGAAATATCTGAAGATACCGATTTTGAAGATGAAGTCACAGTTAAAAGAAAGGAAATCAAGAAGGAGACAATGGATAAATCATCAAAGCCTCAAGTAAAACGTGGTAAGAGAAGGCATTGCAATACAGAAGAATGCTTAAAGCCTGGGTCACCCAGCAGAAAAGAGGAGAAACCTAAGAGCAAAGAGTCCCTTTGTTTAGAAAATAGTAGCAACAGCTCCTCTGATGATGATGAAGATAAATCCAAAGCAAAAGTGACACCAACTAAGAAATACAATGGTTTGGAGGACAAAAGGAAGTCTTTAAGGACAACTGGTTTTTATTCAGGGTTTTCAGAAGTGGCAGAAAAGAGGATAAAACTGCTAAATAACTCTGACGAAAGACTCCAGAACAGCAGAGCTAAAGATCGAAAAGATGTCTGGTCAAGTATTCAAGGACAGTGGCCTAAAAAAACACTTAAGGAACTGTTTTCAGACTCTGACACAGAGGCTGCAGCTTCACCCCCACATGCTTCCCCTGAAGATGTGGCCACAGAGGAACAGCTACAGACTGTGGCAGAAGAAGAGAATGGTTCACCTGGTATTGAGTTAGAGAAACCATTACCTGTTAATTTAGATATTAAACCTGTGGAAGAAAAAAACATTGAAGTGAATGATAAGAAATCAGAATTTCCGAGCAGTGGGAGTAATTCAGTCCTAAATACTCCTCCTACTACACCTGAATCGCCTTCATCTGTAACTGTAACAGAAACCAATAGGCAGCAATCAACTGTGACAGTGTCAGAAACATTGGCCCCAAATCAAGAAGAGGTACGCAGTATCAAGAGTGAAACTGATAGCACAATTGAGGTGGATAGTGTTGCAGGGGAGCTCCAGGACCTCCAGTCTGAAGGAAATATCTCTCCAACAGGCTTTGATGCTAGTGTCAGCTCCAGCAGTAGTAATCAACCAGAACTGGAACATCCTGGAAAAGGTGAGGAAGAAAACTGAGAGCTGAAAATGCTAACTTATTTAGAATTTCCCTTCTTAAAATTTTAATGCTTTTGCAGTATCTGTTGCTATAGCTTGATACATTTAAGAGAAGTACTAGTGTGAACATGGAAAGACTGGTAATTGAAAGGTGTATTGCTAATGGACAACAAAATATATTTAATGGCCCAAGAAGGCTTTCATGTTCTTTTCTTGAGCAGTCCATGAAATTTCACAGTGCACCAGAATGAATCTTGGAAATTACACCCCAAGCCCAAACTCATTTGCATATTCATTTAAACAGTGGTTGACTGTATAGCATGAACTGCTTGAATATATTTTTTGTAACATTGTTTTTTGCAGATATGATGTGCAGTTTCTCACAAACATTTTGATTTATTGACAGACCCCTCCACCCTTAACCAAATACTGTATGTAGGGGTTTGGAGCAACCAACTGTCCAGGCACTGCTTTCCTCAGACAACCGTGTCAAACTGATTTTCAAGCCTGGCTAACTTGTGTGAGTTTGTAAAGGAATTTGATGCTTTCTTAGATGCATAGCTCCCAAATTGAAGGACCAATGTGTATGTTAGTAATCTACAGTAATACTTTTTGATTTTTCCTTTCTCAAGTGAAGAAATTGTCAAAATTGGAAATTCAAATCAGTACTTTCTAAAAATTTTAGAACCTTTATATGACACAATAGCTATACTTCTATCATCCTTTTCCTTATAAACCACTTTGTTCAGGTTATCTGTAAATCGAATATGTGTTGTGGGCTGAAATTTGGTATAATACAGCTTGGTTTTAAAGCTTTTTATGAAGAAAATATTAGCTTCTACATGGTATGTGACCCACGAAATTTTAGTCTATCACTTTTATTTTGGCCAAATTCTAGCTTAAATCATTTGGAATATGAAATTTTTCCCACCCAAATCAATATGTCTCTTTTCGATAAATGATTTTTTTTCTGTTCCCCACATCCATATAGCTAACTTATTTAATGATATTGGTACGTCCAGAGTACCTTATAGAATTGAATTACATAAGTATGAGTATGACTTTTTAAAATGAAAGAGTCCTTTGACACAAAAGAATAGATTTTGCTCCAATAACAATTAATTACATTGAAAGGTTTCTTTTTGCTAATTAAATTTCTAAGAGATGATTTTTTTATACTGCTTTTCATCTCTGAAAATCATTTAGTTATGGAAAAATAAAGGATATAACAGTTCATATTTTTAAATTAGCAACACCCTCTCAGTTTTGTTGTTGAATATATAAAAACATATAAGGCATGATAGCATGCTCCCGCACTGGTCATGAAAGGCAACCTGTTATCTGAAATCAAAAAATGCACAAGCCGTTTCTGGCCTTTTTTTTTTAAAGAATTTATTTCCCTTCCAAAAATTTTGGTCTCATTTTTATATAGTTTGTTGACTACTAAATATTGCAGGAGCCATGCTATATACTAAAAATAAAAATGTAAATCTTTAGCTTCCTTATACAGATTTGCTTGCTGTCTTTGTAAAGCAGTATTTGCATTCTTAATTTTTAAAAGCAGAGAAGAAAAGGTTCTAAATGATAGGAGAAATCTTTATGAGACATTTTACCAGTTGTTTAAATTTTGAGATCCTGTGTTTCAGAATAGTCAATATTAAAACCACCTTTTCTTCTCCTTACATTGTAATGTTGTAGCATCAACCAAGTTATGGACAAGCTGTGACCCATAAAATGCTCTTTAAGAAAGTTGAATTTTGCATGAAGTGCCACTGTATAGGTTTGACCTTATCACTGGTGACATGATCTAAGAAACTTTATTCAGAATGCAGGGCATCATTTTTTAACAAGATGAATTAGTGTTATTATCAACAAACATTTATTGAGTGCCAAGTGTGCATGGGGCACTGTTCTAGATACAGGAAATCTAAAGAGAGATAATGAAACAACCTCTGCCCTCAAGGAGCTTATGATCTAGTTATAGGATATATACACTAAATATATATATATATATATGTACATATTCACATATATATGGTAGATTATATTAAAGGTTTAATTAGCATACTAGAAAGGAAGTGCTATAATTGAGTGGTTATAGTGCTTAGTCAGTGAATGATATGTGTACCTGAACTTTGAAGAAAGAATAGGAATTAGATATAGGATCTGAGTAAACTTTTCCATGAAGAAGACAAAACTTTTTTAAACAGAAAATTATTGTACTGGGTTTGTAAGTGATGTGTGTTATCCAGTGCTCTGGAATCCACATAATTTGCGTTATAAATTCATTGGTTTATTTTCAAAGTGTGACCTGCTTCTAAAGTGTCCTTGTTAATATTATTGAGGGCTAATTAGAACTCACTATTTTTAATTAATCTTAACATATTTGTTTTCAGAATGAGTAGCTACTTAATTTTCATTTGATAATTTGGATGTTCTAGGTGCTTTATCAGGAACCATCTTCAGTTTATAACTGGCTTTTCTAGAATGGATATATGTGTTTTTCATTTGATTTTTCTTTACTTCCAGTTGCTAATATGTGCAAGTAGAAAATTCAGCCCCATTACAGACAGATTATGAAAAATGTTGTAACTACTTGATGTTAGTTTCCAAGCAAGCTATGTTAAGTGTACCCACTTTTAGTTTTGAGATTATTAAATACATGTCTCTAAAACTAAAAATTCAGGCATGTTAAGGGCAAGTTTGTTTTTATCTTGTTTTAATGAATTTTTCCCCATTATAGTCTGTACAGGTCAGAAAAGAGTAAAAGATGCTCAGGGGGGAGGAAGTTCATCAAAAAAGCAGAAAAGAAGCCACAAAACATCAGTGGTAAACAACAAAAAGAAAGGCAAAACCAGTAAGTAGATTATCTCAATAAAAAAATACCAGCTAATAAAATTTCTCTCCAGATGAAAAAGTTCATGCTGAGAATATGGGATAGTTCCATTCCCTTTGGTCCATGCCTTAAAAATCATACAGAAATTTTATAGGAGGAGTTAGAGATCTATATTAAACTTCATCTTATTCAACTATAATCCCAGGTCACAGATTAGGTTAAGCCTTTCTCATTAAGTAGTAGATCTGTACATAAATGCAAGTATCCAAAATAACAACCTTTTAAACTTCAACTTAAATATCCAGAGGTTTTTAAAGTTACCAATGTATATATGTGTATCACTTGTAAGTCCCTACAACTATATTTTATTTGCTCTTTCCCCAAAAGTGCCATTGTCAAATTAATTGTTTTGCTCATCATTCTCTAGAACAGTCACCCTAAAAAGAGTGTAGTCAGCTAAGAGGAACCTATGTGTCAAGCTACAACTCTAGAAACTCTCCTTTACTCCTCATATTTTTGACTTCCTAGGCTATGTGACCTGTAGGTTGTAGTTTCCACCTTCCTAGGTTGGCTTTATTTGGTCCTTTTTATTATATCTCTTTTTTCTCCTTTTCAAACTTTATTTTTTTACTAAGTGTGCTTAAACCAATGTTTCTATTACATAACATTAACTGTAATCTACCTCCACAGTCATACAGAGTATACAGATTCTGTATTTATTCTCATAAGAGCTGCACATTTATTCTCTCTTTTTTAGTCTCAAAATGGGAAACAGAAATTATGTAAAGAATTTTTTTTCAGGTTCCCCACATTGACCTCCTGCTGCTCTTCCAAGACACTCCTGCCACCTTCACTGCTTGACCTTTGCTATCAGCCGGCTTGGCTGCACTTCAGTGCAGAAAGGGTTATTCGGCCAGCTCCCCGAGGTTCTGCTGAGCCCACATGACTTCCATGCGGTGAATATGGCATCCCTCAGGACCCAGGTGGCAATGCTCAGCAGGGTCATGTGAAGCCAGGCTGAGTCAGTCCACTGTATCGGAGTGGGGCCAAGCCACGGGTGGCAGCAGTGGTGAGCCAGGTTCACCAGTAGGCAGGAGTCGCCAGAGATTGAGGAGCAGCATTGGGGGGAAGGGTGGGGACTAGATGTGGCAAGAGTATGTGTGGAGCAGTGAAGCCAAAGGAATTCCTATTTTTTTGAAACATAATGGGGGAGGAGTTGGAATGTGCCTTTGCTAATCAAGAAATGTTCAGGCTTTTGGATCTCAAACCTAGATTTGGCTTTTATATAGTGGTGGCTATTATGTGAGTAAATATAGTCAGTACAGATAGGCCAAATAGATCACAATCTATTTGGTTTACTTAACAGCATATTTAAAACTTTTTTCTACACTGTAATTTTTTGTCTTTAAGGCTTTACCATCTAAGTAGCCTTTCCTGAGAGGACTCGAATCTTCGACAAGTCAATTTTCATATAATTTGGAGATACAGCAGTTGAATGCACTCTCCTATCCGAATTATACACAATGGGCTTAAGCTATGGTAAATCAGAAGGAGTAAACTATTTTTTTAGAACAAACTAATAAAATGAATTACCTCTTTCAGGATTCTAATGTTAACACTTCATGTGTCTAACACATCAGAACCTGGTAAAGGTAGTTTGACAATAAAGTGATTCTGATTCCATTACCTGTTCCTTTACAAAGCACACTGCCGCAGTATCAAGATTTTTCCTTTGATTTTTATAATGTAACTGTCTGCAGGTTCCCTGTAAGGAAACTGGTGGTGCTATAATGCATTTCCCACACAGATTTCTAATTTCTTCACAATATGCTAACGTGGTCTTTTCTTTAGAAGTCCAACCATGGGTGCAAGAGAAGAATTAGCTACAATATTAGGTCTAAGAACAACACACACACACAAAAAAAAATACATAATATTTATTAAGATTTTGAGTTTTTAAAGTTCTATGGAATCCTTTTTAAATAGTCTTTAATAAATGTGATCCAGTTCAAATCCCTGTTGTGCCACTTATTAGCTGTCTGAAATTGGGCAAGTCACTTAACCATCATGTGCCTCAGTTTGCTCATCTGTATATATGAATGGATTAGATGGCCTCTACAGTCTGTTTCAGCTCAAGTTCTATGATCCCTGGTTGAGCATGCATTACCATTCTTTAGTTTGTGAGCTGATCTGTATCTATACTATGTATAGTAGAAGGGAAATCGGGGTGAGAGGAACAATTCTAGAATGAGTAGACCATTTTAAAAGCTCATGTGATCTCTTCTATAATATGATTCTAATTTAAAGTATCTTTTAAAATAACTGCGATTTTGAGTATGGAAGGCATGGCAGAAGAATGTTTAAATTTTTTTTCTTGATTATTGAGCATTTCAGGTAAGAACAGTTTTCTTCAAGGTGATGGGTTTGGATGAACTATTTATAATGACTTGAATATGCATGTGCTGTTTTTAGTCACTAGATTACTAGTGTATACATCAGCAAATCACTAATTATTAGCAGTTATAAATTAAAATGGCTGTTTTTTAGTCATCTGCTAAAATCACTGGGAGAAATTGTTAGTTTTCTATCTTTAATACTTTTCTGTCCTTTTTTTTGTACATCAGCAAACAGTAGTGATAGTGAAGAACTTTCTGCTGGTGAAAGTGTGACTAAAAGTCAGCCAGCTAAATCTGTTTCCACTGGAATGAAGTCTCATAATACCAAATCTCCAGCAAGGACACAGTCTCCAGGAAAGTGTAGTGGAAAGAATGGAGATAAGGATTCTGAGCTCAAGGAACATAGTAATCGATTACCCAAAGTTTACAAATGGAGTTTTCAAATGTGTAAGTAGTAATGCATTTTCAACTGTGTTTAAGCAATTACTCCTTAGCTCTAACCAAAATTGTGTGTTAGGTATTCTTATGAATTTTAGGGTTTTTATTTCTGAATTACTTCCCACCAAAATTCTGTTCTGATGTATCCCTATGGAATGAGCTGACAAGAGGTTCTCAAAGAATGAACATTGGTAGGTTTTGACTAATTGGAAAGGCTTATGTATACACACACATATAGGTAGTCTGTATACAAACATACATATATGTATATGTGTACCTACATATGTATTAATGGCCTTTTCTCAGTAGAATGTAAATTCCTTGATAGAAGTGACTTTCATTTTTGTATCTGTATCCCCGGTACCTGGCACAGTGTATATTACATAGTAGGTGCATAATAAAACCTTGTTGAGATGTACACTCAGCCAGTGGAAGAAATACACTGGAAAAAAATCACTAATTTCAGTTCAACAACCATTTATTAAGCATCTACTATGTGCAATGTGCTATGTAAATCACTGAGGATGCTAGTATAGAATATATATATATAATATATTAATATATATAATAATAGTTCCTACTTTTAAGAAGCATGAATGCTGCTGGGGGTAGGATATAACATTTGCAAGAGAAATAAATACAGTTTGAGGAGGGAGAGGGCACTAACAACTACTAGGGGAGATCAAAAGGGCTTCCCATAGGGAGGAACACATGATCTGAGCCTTCATTTAACAAGCATTTATTAGTTACATACCATGTTCCAGGGATACAGAGACAAAAATAAAACAGTCCTGCCATCAAGGAACATAAATTATATGAAAGATTCAGCTTGTCCATATATTGGGGGCCTCAACAAGGCCAAGAAGAGACTTAAGGAGAGAAATACATTCTAGGCATTGGGAGACATCTTACGCAGAAGTGATCAGGATATGGAATGCTTTGTGAGCCAGTTTGGCTTGAACATGGAGTAGATAAAGGGAAGTAATATGAAGTTAGTTGAAAGTTAGGCTGACTATGAAGGGTTTTAAATGCCAAGCTGAGGAGCTTCTGGGCCTGTCCTTTAGGAAAATTATTTTGGCACCTGTGTGGCAAATGGATGGTAAAGGAATAAATCAGTAGACCAATTTATAGGTTAATGGAATAGTTCGAAGGAAGAGACAGATACAAGAGATGTTTTGGAGGAAGAACTGACAAGACTTGGCAAATAATTGGATATGAGGGATGAAGGAAAGAGAAAGATTAAGGATGATTCTCAGGTTGTGAACCTGGGTAACTGGAAGGATAATGTTTCCTTCAACAGCAGTGAGGAAGTTTAGAGGAGAGGCAAGTGTAGGAGAGAAGATAGAGTTCCATTTGGATATATTTGAGTTTGAGTTGACTATAAGGCATTCATGTAGAGATATCCAGCAGGCAGTTAGTGATTGAGAGCTGGACCTCAAGACATAGATGAGAATTGTATGTATAGATTTGGTCATCTTCTTCATAAAGATGTTAACTGAATCCACAAAGGCTGATGGGATTCCAAAGAAGAAGAGTATATAGAGAAAGGAAAGAAGAGGCCCTGAACAGAGCCTTGGAAGACACACCTTCACTTAGGGGGTGGGACATGGATAATAACCCAACAAAAAGACTTGAGAAGGAGAGGTCCTATAGGTAGGAGGAAAACCTGTAAAGAATGATATAATGAAATCCAAGGTCAGAGATAAGATGGGGAGGAGGGTCAGCAGATGAAAAACCTACAGAGAGGTCAAGAAGTCTGAGGACTAGGAAAAAGCCATGAGCTTTCATGCTTAAGAAGATCATTGGTAACCTTGGAGAAAGTAATTTCATTTGAGTGGTGCTGGGGGGGCAGATTACAAGGAGTTAAAAAGTAAGTCGGAGATGTAGTAGAAGTACTGAATATATAGGAAGCTTTTTCTGTGAGTTTTTGAAACAGAGGAAGGGGATAGAGGGCAATAAATTGAAGGGAGTGAGTTAAGCAAAATATTTTTAAGACTATAGAAAGCCTAGATGTATTTGTAAGTGGCAGGAAAAGAGTATAGATGAAGAGAACTTTTGTAGGAGACAGAGTTGGAGGAATGGGTAATTGAAGGGGCAGGCTCCTAGAGGAACATGAAATGGATAGCTTCAAGGTCATGAGAAGATGTGAAGGGCCATCTCATCATAAGAGAACACAGCAAAGAATAGGACGATGTATAAATAGCGTATTTTGAGGTGTAGAATAGAGAAGAGGAAATTCATGATAAATGGCCTCTTTTCTTGACAGAGTAGGAAGTGAGTCCCTTTGCCTCCTGTGGGGAGTGTAAGAGAGAATCAGTCAAGGAAGAACAGAGGTTTTTTGTGTAGCAATGAGGACCTAGATTAGATTAGTAAATTTATAATAACTGTATGACTTCTTTCTCATTACACTTTTCCCCGTGCTGTACCCTTCCTAAAACTATTCTTCAATATCATTGAGACTCCTAGTCCCTCTACTCCTTTTTATTTTCTTATCCCTTCTCTGACTTCACTTTATTCCCTCTCTAATCTCAACCCAGTAATTAGCTATTTTAACTTAACACTGTCTTCTACTCTCAAGTCTCCTGCCCTACTTTGTCCTGTTGACACTCATCACTTGCCACACTTCAGCTCTAGGTTACTCCCACTCACAAGCTACTGACTTCATCTGGAGCAAGTCTCACAACCTTGCTAACTGGGTACATTACAAATTCATAGCATCCAGTCTCACTGCCGAAATCCTTAATTGATTCCCTATCTCATATCTCAAGCAATTCCAAATCTTCTGTTCTCTCTTCAATCCTCCCACACCTTCACCACTCCTCTGTCTTAGAAGAAAATCCTGCCTTTTAGATATGAGCTTCCTCTTCTCCTATTGTCATCATCTCAAAATTCTGTTATTATCACCTCCCACTTTCTTCTCCTTTCCTGAAAATTCTGACAAAGAACTGGCTCTTCTCACCAAGGCCAGCCTCTTCTCATATCCTCTTGATCCCATCTCCTCCAGCCATCTCCAAATGATTGCATTCCAAGTCAATCTCTCTCTCTCTTCCTCCCCCCCCCTCTTCTTCTTCTACTCTTTCTCCTCCCTCCCTCTGCCCCCTCCTTCATTCACTACCCCAATTTCCTTTCACTCATTCTTCAGCCATTTTCAGTCTGGCTTTGAACCTCATCATTTCACTTAAAATTCTCTCTTGAAAGTTATCAATGATATTTTAATTGCCACATCTGATGGTCTTTTCTCAGTCTTAATCCTTCTCAACTTCTCCGCTTCATTTGATACTGTAGACCACACCTTCCACCTGTATATTTTATCTTTCCTGGGTTTTCATGAAGCTACTCTCTTTTGGTTTTCTTCCTGCCTGTCTTGACTATTCACTTTTCTTTGCTGGTTCATCATTTATATCTTACCCTCTAACTAGGTATTCTCCAGTGGTTCCAATCATAGAGTCTCTTTTGTTCTCATTCTGTATTTTTTGTTGATAACTTCATCAGCTCCCATGGGTTTAGTTATCATCCGCTATGCAACTAACTAACAGATATGCTCATATATGTAGCCTTCCTCCCCCAAATTTTAATCCTGCATCACCAATTGCATATTTTATATGGCCTGGAGACAGCTCAACTTCAACACGTTCCCTATTTCTGTTGAAGGCACTATCATCCTTCCAGTCTTCCACATTTGTAAACCTTGTACTATCTGTAACTCCTTACTCTCCTCTAACCAGTGCTTCCATTCAACTGTCATATCTTGCCATTTTCTACCTTCAAAACATCTCTCACCTCCAGTGTCTCTCTACTCACACATTGCTGCTAAGTCTACTTCAGGTCTTTATCACCTCCTATCTAGATTATTGCAATAGCCTCCTAATTGGTCTCCTTCCTTAAGTCCTTCGTCCAGGTTCCTGGCAAAGTACCCTTCTTT
Source organism: Phalanger gymnotis (assembly GCA_028646595.1). NCBI lineage: Eukaryota > Metazoa > Chordata > Mammalia > Diprotodontia > Phalangeridae > Phalanger > Phalanger gymnotis. The sequence continues at coordinate 220,920,845 of CM053626.1, read as the reverse complement.
AAGTGTAGATCCAAATGACCATGTGAATCCTCTACTCTATCAACTCCAGTGACTTTGTATTGCCTCTAGATAAAATATATTCTGGGTTTTTTGTTTTTGTTTTTTAAGCCTTTCACAATCAGCCCTCACTCTCTGTGTACTCATTGGACCTAACTCCTCTTTTGCTCTGTGGTGCAACCAAAATGGCATTTTCTCTGTTCCTCACACATGACAATCCATCTTTCAACTCCATATCTTTGCCCTAACATCACAATTCCCTCCTTACCCCCACTTCTGAGTCCTTCTCTTCATTTAAGCCCAGTTTAAACGCTATCTTCTGCAAGAAGCCTTTCTATATCCTTCTAAACTACAAGTGCTCTTTCTCCAAAACTGCTTTGTATTTAACTACTTTGTATATATTTTCATTTATATATTTTGAGTCAGATAAGGGGCATAGTGGATAGACCCAGAGTCAGGAAAACTTTAGTTCAGTGCCACCTCAGACATTTCCTGGCTGTGTGACTCTGGGCAAATAAATCTCTTAACCTCTGCTTGCCTCAGTTTCCTCATCTGTAGAAATGGGGATAATCTCTATCTCTCAGGGTTGATTGGGAGGTATCACATAATACCAAGTAAGATAGCATTGATAAAAGCTATCTATTATTGTTGTTATGTTATTATTATATAATTTTCCTTTATGTAATTACATATATACTTGTCTTCCCTCATTAGAATGCAGGCTTCTCACACAAGTAGGTACTGTTTTATGCTTTGTGCTTTGTTCTTTTTTTCCCCATTGCTTAGCACAGGGCCTGGAACATAGTACACACTTAATAAATACTTGGTAATTTGTTTATTGGTTGATTCTCTCAGCACTCCAAGAGTAGATGTAGAAAGGGCAGCTGGTGGTCCCAGGTTTGGGATTGAGTAGTAATATGACAATAGGGCAAGGGATTCGAGGGTAGAGGGTAGTATATAATTGAACTTGCTACCTATAGGATTCATGTTATGAAGGGAGGCCAGGGAGGTGAGAACCAGAGTAATGAATTAGGAAAGCAGAGAGGGGAGGAGTGGCTAGACCTTTCAATGAAAACACAAAATAGATTTAGGAGTAGTTAGGCAGTAGAAGACTGATGTAGTGAAGTAGTAGGAGAGTGATGTAAAGATGTAGTACAAGAGAAGAATTCCAGTATTCTGGATCAATGATGTCACATGCAGTAGCAGTTCCTTTAAATCATACAAAAATCATAGGGGATGAGGCACAGTCAGAAGATTCTGGGCACACTGAGACCAGAATCGGGCCTCGTGTCTGAGGCCCTACTCATGGATGGAGTCCTAAAACCCAAAGGTTGATTGTCCAAAGCTCTAGAGAATCATGTAATTGAAATATCTGGAGTCTGAGACTCTTAAAATAGTGAACTAATTATTTACTAGGCAGAAAAAAATAGGAATAGTTGCTTGAAAATTTCATTTTTTTCCACATTATAATCCTGTTTATTTTCTAATTGCATTTTTCTCTAACCAAAATTATAACACAACTGTTAGATTGCTGATGACATAGTTTTCAATTTTAGATCCTTCATATATAGGATTATTTTTTTCAAAAGCATATATTCATTGAAGTTTTTTAAACCTATAGCTGACCTGGAAAATATGACAAGTGCAGAACGCATTGCAATCCTTCAAGAAAAACTACAGGAAATCAGGAAACATTATCTGTCATTGAAATCTGAAGTGGCTTCCATCGATCGGAGAAGAAAACGTTTAAAGAAGAAGGAAAGAGAAAGTGAGTGGTTTCACCTATTGAGTAAAATGTAGTCTTACTATGTTGTATAATTATAATGAACTAAGCTTGATCCTGAAGAAGTAAAAACTGTCCTTTGCTCTTTACTTAGGTGGGAAACCATCAGTAGGGAACATTTCCTGTATTGTTAGACTTTGTTGATGTGTTGGTTAATTTTGCTGAATGGCCAATTTTCCCCCCTTTTTTTTTTATTATAAGCAATGGGAAAACTACCAGAGAGAATGATTCTTGAAAATGTAGGTAATATAAAAACAAAAGGAATCTATCAGTTTTTTAAAATTTATTCTTGTTATTCTGTAAAATAATAGTAAAATTTTCTGCTTAAATTATTTTTTAAAATCCATGCCAATGCTTTCCTTGTAGTGATATACACTGGCTCCTGCTCTGCGTTTTATAGCCTTAAAGAGTAGCCTAAAGTATTGAGAGGTTAAGTAATTTTACTCAGGACCCTATAGCTAATACATGTCAGAGGGAGAATTTGAACCTAGGTCTTCCTTATTGGGAGGGCAGTTCCATATTCACCATACCACTCTACTGTAACTTATATTTAATTTATTCTAATATTATTGTCTTTGGAAATGAGATCTACCTGTTAGAATCATTGAATTATAGAATTTTATTACTTCACAGGACATTTAATCCAACCCAGCTCCCAATACCCCATGCCCATTTTGCAGATGAAAGAAATCAGGTATAGGAAAGTTAAATAAACCTCCATAAGCTCATACAACTAAATAAAGGCAGAACCAATAATGGAGTGCTTTCTACAACATGACACTGCTTTTTTTTAATGTTGAGGATTTTTATTGTTTTTGATAACATGTATCAAATCATAGAATAATTTGAGTTTCCTGAATCTCTAAAAAATGAGAGCTACTAATCTTTCGAAACTATGTATGTGCTTAGTGTATTTTGTGAGGTCTTTTAAGATATCTGTCAAAATTGTATATTATCATGTCATACAGTTCAAGTAATGAGCTGAATAGTTATCCACTCATCTTGTAGGATTCCCATTTATCTTATTAGGATGTTCATAGAATCTTCTTTTGAAAATAGGGACAATATTTGTCTTTCTTTAAATGGCACTTCTCATTATTTCCAAGGATCTTTCAGAGTTGCCCAGTAACAGTAATCACATGTGCCTTATTTAAGTCTTATTTAAGCCTTAGAAGTATAGTACATTTATGATTGATGTGGGTATGGTGGGTTGAACTCATTGAGAGCGCATAGGGGCTTCTGTTACCATCTCCTTAGTTACATTAGGTTTCACCACATCCTTATGACCAATTGTGTTCTGTCCTTCCCCCAGTCCAAAGTTAATTGTCTTCATCAGAGAAAACAGAAGCAAAGTTAGGGATGAGTAAACAGTTCAGCTTTCTCACCATTGTCCATGATCATCAATACTTTTACCTCAACTAAACCTCATTCTCATCATTTGGTCCTCATTTGGTGCTCACTAGAGTTGCAAAGCTTCTTTTTTTTAAATTGTCATTAATATTCATATCAGTCTTATCTCATTTGGGGCTTTAGTGATTCTGACATTCTTAAGAGGACCATGCATTTCTTTTGCAATTTTTCTGGTTCTTGCTTCCATTCATATCTTTTTTTATGGTGCAGCTAGGTTGCCCAGTGGATAGACCACTGATCCTGGAGTCAGGAATACCTGCATTCAAATCGAGCCATAGTCACTTAACTGCGTGACCAAGTCACTTAGCCCCTATTTGCCTCAGGTTCCTCATCTGTAAAATGGGAATAATAACAGCACCTACCTCTCAGGATTGTTATGAAGATCAAATGAGATAATATATTTTTTCAAATTTAAATATTTATTTTTATTTCATTCAGTATTTTCCAGTTACATGTAAAAAAATTTTAACAATCGTTTTTTAAAATTTTGAGTTCCAAATTCTCTCTCTTCTTTCTGCCCCTATCCCTCCCTTGAAAAGACAAACAATTTTATATGAGATAATATTTGTAAAGCACCTATTGTGCATAGTGCTGGCATATGGTAGGCATTCCATAAATGTCTGCTATATTAAAACCTTAAATTGTTCCATGCATTCCCTGTGTAGGCACTTTGATTTTGTTAAGCTTCTCCCCTTTTTCCTCTTAATTAAAGTCACTTCTGCTTGTATCTTCAAAATTTCCTCAGAAGTTTTCAGTTTCTCTTGGTGATACTTCTACAGTAAAATATTAGGCCATTGAATCTTACTGTTCTTCTCTCTGAACCCTTCGAAATCTTCCCTCCCCAAAATCTAATATTCCTTTGAAATTATGACTAGCTTTCTTGTGCTTCCTCATGAATGACACGATGGACTTCTCTCTAATGTTTCCATCATTTCTGCTCCAGCAGCTAGTTCCTTCTTACTGATCTGGATCAGGTTTTTACAGTTTACCTTATTGTTTCCTTCACCTTTTAGAGGATAAAATTATGTTACAAATTTTGTGTAGAGAATAGAATAATAGAAGGTGGGTAGTCTTCTTCCCTCATCATCATTACAGTATTATGCCCCCAACCCAGATTTGTGATTCATTTATTTAACTCTTTGTCTCATTCTTCTTTTTGTATAGTTGGTGTATAGCATACTGTGACAACACTATCACTTCTGTTTCTTGAACTTGACTTGGCTATTCTCTAGGTTTCCTTTTTATGGTTCCTGAGTTTCTTACATGAGTAATCTTTAACTAATGCACCTCTTTCTATTCCTTTTTCATAAGGTATCGCCATCCAGAGCTATATTCCAGTAATGAATCCCAAGGCATCAAGTCTCAGTGGCAGTTATTGTGTCAAATTTGCCATTTTATATTAGGATTTCCAGATGACACTTTACCCATGCTTTGTGCATTTCTATGTGTTGTTGACATCTGAGGCCTTGGGTTTTGTCTCTGGCTTTCTTCTTGGATGTTGTCTCCCATGAATTACCAGCTCTCTCTTCTGTCCCTCTTCTAGTACTGTATAAACTGTTTCTCTGTAATGAGTTTGTTTATGTGGGCAGTTTTCTTTCTCTCCTTTCTTTTCCCCCTCAGAGTCCTAAAACTATGGGCAAGTGTGTTTTTAAAGGCCAGTTTTAAGGTATACTCTATTCCTTGTCAAAAGCCTATAACTCTTCTATGCCACACTGTGACTTAAAAAATCCAAATCTCATTTTCTGGGACCACCTTTTTAGCCAACTATTTACTTCCCAAATCATCCTCCCTCTTTTAGCCAAGTGAACTTTTGCAGCTAAGTAATAGATTTGAGGTTCTTCTTGAAAAAGAAGAATAAGACTCTCTCCAGGGGAAGCTTTTGTATTGTAACAAAGAGGGTCTGCGGTGTCAGTAGATGAGAGGTCACCTAGCAATGGGCCAGAAAAGGAATATACAAGTTGAAGCTGCTGTTGAAGAGCTATTTTTGTATCCTTCAGTCAGGAGTCATTAGCTGGCCCTACCTGTCTTCTTTCTCTGGCCATCACTAGATGACTGCTTTCTGGTCCTTCTTCCCTTTCTTCTTTCTGTCACATTATCCCAATCTCTTGATACAAGTTAGGATTCCCCTTCTTTTTTTCCTTCTTGAAGCTCTTCTTCTATTATTTCAAGGAATACTTCAGACAGAACCTTGATTACCCGAAGAGTATATGTATAGTCTTCTGGCCCTCTTGTCTTTCCTTCTAGGACAGTGGTCAGTTTGCACTTTGTGTATGCATAAGAATTACTTTAATACCATCAGACTCACTCTCCAAATAACTGAAAAATTCTCCTTTTACTTCATATTTACTTGAATCCAAATCCTCCATCCTTTGCTGTAGTACTCTTAACTAACCCTTGCTGAAAACTTCTGATTTCTAAGCCTATTCTCTGCTGGAGTCCTCTAAGCTCTAGAGGCACCGTTTACCTCATTGGTCCTCTTCAAGAATGAAGGACGAACAAACGTTTTCATTTGTTAGGACAATGCAGTCTCTACTTAGCTGCCTTTAATTTGCAGTTAGAAAACTTCTGCCACCCCAAAGGCAAATAGAAAGAAAGAGAAGCCAACTTTTAAACAGAAATCCAGTTATCTCAGTCGCTTCCATACCTTGTCTATTCTTGCCACTCTTCTCTAGAAATCTTCCCATACTTCTAATCCCTAGCGGCTTGTTTTTCTCATCTTCTTCCCATTACTAAGATCTAGCTTGTCGTTTAGTTAGTAGAGTGAGAACCAGGAAGCACACCTTTTATAGATTTAAAAGATGTTTTAAAAAATCTGCTGGCTAGGTGTGGGTACCATTCTCTATAGCCCCTTTGACTAGGGAGGCTGAGGTTGATGAATTGCTTGAGCCTTGAAAGTTCTGAGATTCTGAGCCAATTTGGTAACCTCACTAAATTTGGCACCAAATGGTGAGCCACCAAGCCATCTAAGGAGGATAGATCAGCCTAGATAGAAAATGGAGCAGATGAAAACTTTCATGATGATCAGCATTGGGAAATGGGCTGTGAGTCACCATCTCCCTTCAAGCCCAGGTGAGATAAGGAGACCCAATTTCAACAAAAAAGAAGAATTATACAAAAAGCCATCCAAGATGGTCAAAGAGCATTGGTTTTTTTTGGCATTTCCTTGTTTCACCTCCTTGTTTTATTCACTACTCTCCACATTTATGTTCAGATAATATTTATGCTTTTTTAAAAAGTTAAAACTTTTCATCCACAAAGATTTATTAGGTGTACCTACTGTGTGAATGGATCTTTGGAAAAATAGAAAAAGTAAAATACCTCATCCTTTTGCTTGTGTGGCTTATATAAAATATTTCATGTGCTTTACAATAGGTCAAAGTTGACCAGGCCAGTTTGGTAGTTCAGCTTTAAGAGTATAATGAAATGACACTTAGTAGTCTAGCAGTTAGCAAAAATAGGTTTACTTAGCCATATTAGGATGTTCAGAGCCTGCAGAATATATTACTAAAATATACAGTTGATGCAATTGAGCTGAATTAATGTTGATAAACCTTTGTTGATCATGCTGCTGATGTAAAATTTGAGGGCTCCACCCAGGAGCTCCTTGTAGTTTTTTGTACTTGTGCAACCAGGAAGCTTCATCAAAGCCCAATCCTTAGTCCCCTGAACCAATCAAATCTTAAGAACAATTTGAATACCTTTTAAAGAAAAGAAATTGCTCAGTCCACATGGCATCCTTGGTAGATATTTCTTTTATAACTGGTGTTACTTTTTAGTGTTTACTTTAATTCTTTACCCTTTCATAAAGATCTCATTTTTGTGGTATTGCTAATATTCAGACCAATGCAGTATATTTTTTATATATGTATATGTATGTGTAGAGTAATAGTGCTTACTTTGTGCTACATGGGGGGTGTTTAGTAGACAAAAGGAGCTCCCTTCAAGGAACTCACAGTCTAATGGAGGAGGCAACGTTCAAAAAAATTGTACATACATAATATAATACAGTGTAAATGGAAGACAGTCTCAAAGAGAAGGCATTAACAGTGTCAAGGAACTCTTGAGGAAGGTAGGATTTAAGGTGAATCTTGAAGGAAGTCAGGAGGAGGTGGTGAGGAGGAAGAACTTTCCACACATGAGAATCAGTCAGTGAAAAGTTACAGCTTTGGGAGGTGCAATGTCAGGTGAGAAACAAGTAGGCCACTGTTACGCAAGCATAGAGAACAAGCAGAGGAAGTAAAGTGTAAGAAGACTATAAAGGGAGGACAGCGCCAAGCTGTGAAAGACTTTGATTGCAAAACTGAGGGCTTCAAAGGAGCCACTGGAGTTTATTGAATGATGGGGATGGTGGTGATATGTCACACCTACATTTTAAGAAAATCACTTCAGCAGCTGAGCAAAGGGTGGAGCCCATTTAGTAGAAGGCTGTTGTGATAGTCCACTTTAGAAGTGTGGAGGACTTTGTACTGGGTAGTGGCTATGTGAGGGGAGAAAAGGGGGAATATATGTTAGAGATGTGGTCAAGATACAAATGACAAGATCTGACAATAAATGGGAAGTGTTGAGGTGTGAATGCCAAGAGTGAAGAGTTGAGGTTGACATTTAGGTTGTCAGGGTAGTGATGCCCTTGATAGTAATAGTAAAATTGTAATGAGGAGAGGGTTTTGGGTAGAAAGATAATTCTGCTTTGAACATACTGAGTTTGTGATGCCTACAGGACATCCAAGGAGTGATCAGACAGGAGAACCAAGAGAAAATAATGTTAGAAAAATCCTAAAGAGAAATGAGGACAATGGTGGAGTAGGTCAGAAAATTCCAAGCTCTCCAGATTTCCTCCACAAATAAGACAAAATAGCACCTAAAGGTGAACATGGAGTGGTAAAAGTAAACAAGAGTTGGAGCACAGCAGTGGTCCTCCTGGGACAACTGGAGAAGACCTGAGGAAAGACCCCAGTTCTGCCTGAGTGAAGTGCAGACACCTCCAGACTATCTCTACTGAAACAAGAAACAAGCCCCGGGGACAACTGGGTTAGGAGGTAGCCTCTGTCTCAGCCACAAGAATTCTCACCTCACAGACAGTGGGGGTTGGGGGTCCAGATATCTGAACAGGGCTAGATTGAAGGACCCCTGCTGCCAAGGGATTCCAGACCCAGCTGTGCTGCTGAGGTGCAGTCCTGGGCTGTGACTGAAGGTGAGAAGGAATCAGCACATGCTAGGTGAGTGCAGAAGCAGTGGGGTGGATTCACTTCTGGCTTCACTTCTTAGAGAAGAGCTGAGTTCTTAGTTTTGGTTTCAGGCCAGAGGGGAGAGCTGAAGGTTACAGCCACTAGAGGAACAAGAGCATTTATTTCCAGCATAGTGTGCCTGGGAACCCCAGCTGTGGCTGGGAAAGCAGTGCTGAGGGTGGGCCCTGGACAAAGCTCAAAAAATAACAGCAAGAAAGACCTGAGGCCAGAGGCACTATCCCCTATACCCCAGGACTAGAGGTAATTATAATAACAAGCCACTAAAAGAAATTAAAATAATAAAAAGTAAGTAAAAATGAGCAAGCAAAGGAGAAAGAACCCAACCATAGAGAGATACTGTGGGAATAGAGAAGACCAGGGTTCATATTCAGAGGATACTGAAGGAAAAAAACCCTCTCCTACCCCAAAGAGTAACCCACCTGGCCAAAAAGAGTTCTTGGAAGAACTTGAAAAGGACTTTAAAAATCAAGAGAGATTGAGGGAAAAAAATAGAAAAAAAACATGACAATCCAAGAAAATTATGAAAAGAAAGTCAACCAACTGGAAAAGAGATCCAGAATTTTAAGGAAGAAAACAACTCCTTGAAAACTAGAATTGGGCAAGGGGAATTGAATGATGTTAGATTAAGACATAATAAAACAAAAAGAATGTGAAACATCTCATAAGAAAAACAATTGATCTGGAGAACAGATCAGGAAGAGAAAACATAAGACTAATTGTACTACCTGAAAGCTATGATCAGAAACATAATCTTGATTCAATAATACAAAAAATAATTAAATAAAATTGCCCTGAAGTTTTAGATCAATAGGGGAAAGTAGAAGTAGCAAAAAATTCATTGATCATCACCTGAAAAAGATGCCAGGATGAAAACCTGCAGGAATGTCATAGCCAAATTCCAAAACTCCCAGGTTAAGGAGCAAATATTACAGGCAACAAGAAAAAAAAAACTAAAAAAAAATACTACAGAGCTACAATTAGAATTACACAAGACCTAGCAGCTGCTACACTAAAATACTGCAGGAGAGCAAAAGAACTGGGGTTGCAGACAAAAATAACTTACCCATCAAAGTTAAGTATAATCCTGAACAACAGCAATAACAACAACAACAAAAAAAGACATTGAATGAATTGACAGACTTTCAGGTTTTGTTGCAAAAAGACTAAAACATAATAGAAAATTGGCATATAAGTTCCAGGGGAAATAAAAATATCAAAAACCAATTACGGGGGGCGGAGCCAAGATGGC
>CM053626.1:220883764-220910660 GCA_028646595.1 Phalanger gymnotis | reverse complement strand
AGTCCTGCAGCTTTTCCCACTAACCTTCTCTGATGTCTTTGCTCTTTGTGGGTTGAGAGGTCTGGTACATGGCACAGCTCAGTATTTCAGGATGCCAGGGCACTTTCCGCTCGTCTCCTGGTCTGGTAGGTCCGCGTCTGGTCTGTTCGCGCCGTGCACGCTGGGCTCAGCTCCGCTCCCCTCAGCTGGGGGCTGGGAGCTCCACATGGGACAGACCTTACCCAGAGACCATCCAGGCTGTCCTGGGCTGGGGCCCTGCTTCCCTCTGCCACTTTGTGGGTTCTGCAGCTCTAGAATTGGTTCAGAGCCATTGTTTTATAGGTTTTTGGAGGGACTTGGTGGGGAGCTCACGCCAGTCACTGCTTCCCAGCTGCCATCTTCACTTGAGAGCATTTTCAAGTTCGATGATGAAGTTGTATTTTTTAAAAAGAGTTTTAAAAGAGAGTGGGAGAGCAGGAAGTATAGGAACCTGGTGTATATATAAACTCTCAAGGAGGTTAGGCCAGCAGGGAAGGAGAGACAGGAATTTCAGCTCAAATGAGGGTATTTTATAGATGGAGAATCATAAGCATCAGGGAAGGAGACTCAAGAGAGAGTGGGGATGATAATGAGGGCAATCTGTTGGAGAAGACAGGAGAGGACACCAAGCATCCATGTAGAAAGAACTGTTTTGGCAAGGAAAAGGGCTGCCTCTTCATGTAAGGCAACAGTGGAAAGAAAAAATAGGTGGGAAAGATGTCTGAGCAGTGTCTGAGAAAGTGAGGTGGTACGGTAGATAGAGCACTAGACCTGGAGTTGGGAAGACATGAGTTTAGATTCTATCTCAGACTTGTATTAGCTGTATGATCCTTAGCAAGTCAGTTTACCTCTCTGAGGCTCGTTTTCCTCATCTGTAAAATGAAGATAAAAAAAAAGAGAAGCTATTTCATAGCATTGTTGTGAAGATCAAATGATATGACTTATGTAAAGCACTTTGTAAACCTTAAAGTGTGTTATTAATGCTAGCTATTGTTAGTTGTCCTGGTGATGGTGGTGGTGGTGGTGGTGATGATGATCATTTGAGATAAGAAGGAGGTAACAACAACAAGGAATCCTTGGGGAAGTGGCTTCCCTTCCCTCCACCTTTTTTGGGGGGATGAAATACGTAGCAAGGTGCCGGCCCAAGGGCATGATGGAAAAGTCCATGGCTGAGCTGGGCACTCTTCTTCAAGGGAAATTCCAAGAGGAGCATTTCTTCTCCTTCAGTCAGAGGGAGGGACCACAAGTACAGCAGTGGAGACAGGAGGGAAGGCATTCTAGGCATAGGGGGACAGCCACTGCAAAACCCAAGATCAAGTGTTTTATGCAGGGAAAAGCAAGTCAGACTGTATCGTTTGTGGAAGAGAGTAACATGAAGAAAATTAAAAGATAGTAAAGGGCCAGGTTGTGCAGAACTCTAAATACCAGACAGGGGAGTTTATAATTGACCCTGGAGGTACCTAAAGTATATCAAATAGGGTGACATGATCATACCTGTGCTTTAGAAAAAGTACTTTGACAGCTGTCTGGAGGATGGATGTAGTGAGAAGAGACTTGTGGTAGGAAAACTAATTAGGAGATTATTTTACTCTAGAGTAGGGATGAAGGCTTTTGAACTAGGGTGATGACTCTAAAGGTGTAGAGAGGATAGGAGCCGTATATGAGAGATGTTGTGAAGAAAGCAACTGATTGGATATGTGAGGGCTAAATGAAATTGTGCAAGGATGCAAGTCTCAGTAACAGGAAGGTTGTGGTGCTTTCAGCAGTTGTGAACAGGAGTAGAATTGGGAAGAAAGATAATGAGTTCTGTTTTGGACCTCTGGAGTTTGAGATGCCTAAAAGATACCCGGTTGGAAATGTCTCATTGGTTGGAAAAGACTGGAACTCAGGAGAGACACTGGAGTTGGGTGTGTGGGTCTGAGAATCATCTGCATTTTGATGCTAATTGAACCCAGGAGAACTGCTAAGCTCATCAAGAGAGAGAGAATCATTATCAGCAGCAGCATTATAGCTAATATTTTATAATCCTTTAAGTTTAACAAGCATTTTACATATTCATTTGATTCTTACAACTGTCATGGGAGATAAATCCTATTAGCATTTCCATTTTACAGATGGGGATACCGAGGCTCAGAGAGGTTAGGTGACTTACCCAAGGTCACACAGCTAGCTGAAGGCAGAATTCAAACTCTGGTCTTTCTGAGTCCAGGTCCAGTGTACCAACTAGGTATTTATAGAAAAAAGAAGAGGAGCCAGGATAGAACCTTTATTAGTGCTCTCTCTTTACTGAAATTATTTTGTATTTCTTCATTTATAGAAATATAGAATCTTCCCAATAGGATATAAGCTCTTTGAGACCTAGGATTATTTAATTTTTGTATTTGAGTTGATAAATATATGCTTTCCTTTCTTTACATCATGCTGTCATGGGACCTAACTTCTCTCTTGCAAACCGAATGCTTATGCTTATATCTAGTGTTACAGAGTCATAGTTCAGAGCACTGGAATGTTTTATGCCTCCCTTTCTCTTCAGGACAAACAGCAAAGGTGTATAGTAAATAAAACACAGGACTTGGGATAAGAAGACCTAGGGTAGCTCTCATCTCTGACCCTTACTAGCTTTGTCACTATAAGCAAGTTATTTAAAATGGTGTTATTAAAGTTAAAATAACTTTATAAATAATAATAAAAAGTTATGTAAAATGGTGCTAAGAGCTTGTAGCGCCTACAAAACTATCATGATGCAAACCCTAAAGTGCTGTATAAATGTCAGCCATTAGCATTCTTTGGGTCCTGTTTTTATTAACCTACTTTTTATTTTTTTTCCACTCTCCTTAGGTGCTGCTACATCGTCATCTTCTTCTTCCTCCCCTTCATCCAGTTCTATCACAGCTGCTGTCATGTTAACTTTAGCAGAACCCTCCATGTCCAGTGCATCACAGCCCGGAATGTCAGTGGAGTGCAGGTGACAGCAGGACTTCCCAAAGCACTTTGCACTTAATGGCTGTTGAGGGCCCCTTTTTTATATATACTGCACAGTGGCACACAAAATCAGACAAGCACTATTTTATATTTAAAAATTGTTTGACAAGCTGACTTGGCACTTAAGTGCACTTTTTATGAAGAAAAAGTACAATGAACTGCTTTTCCTCAAGCAATAATTGTTTCCAACTTGTCTGGGAATTGTATGTCTGGTAACTTGAAGGCCTTCCACTGTGGCAAATGGAGGCTTTTCACTGCCTGCTGAGACAATACAGAAAGCATAGTTGTTGGGTGGGCCAGAACATGTCTAAAAAACTTACTGTACATGTATTCCCTGGTATTTTGTTAAAGCTGGAACATTTGATATTTTTCCATTTATTTATGAAAAATATGAACCTATTTTCATTTGTACAAGCTAATTGTTTTTTAAATGCAAGTCACCTTAAAGTGGCTTTAAATTGTATAAGTCAAGCACATGTAATAAATTCAAAACCTGCAGGTAACAGGATATTAGACATCAGTCCTGGTAACCAAATGAGATTCTCTTTTTAAAAAGACTGACAATGTTTACAGGTTTGAATTAGGTTAAATGGTTTCGCAATGGGTTTTCATGGCCCATTAATTGGAATGGAACTACTGTACTTTGCCATTTTTCTATGAATCAGTATTTTTTTTTAATTTTGATATAATACATTGTGTGAAAAAGGAAGAAAATGGCTAACAAACTATATTAAATCTTAAACAATGTATAAAATTGTACTTAGCCAGTTTAAAGTGTATATTTATTCATAATGGATTATAACAGTTATATTTTTGTGTTTTATTGTAAATGTTTCTTTTCCCTTTAAAACAGATATTTCATTTGTAATGCTTATTTTATTATGAGCTACAACAGGATTTCAGGAACAAGTAAGCTGTGTTCATGTGTAATTCATGGTTGATGATATAAACACTACCACAAAATGATAGTTTTAAATATAGCTTATCTGAGTGGTAGGTCTGCTAAGATAAAAAATGCCTTGTGCAAAATCAAAAATGAACGCAAGCTGTTTTCACTTGTATTGACTTTTATGTTGTATGATCCCAAGATCTGTTCTGTTTGGCACTTGTATATTTAATTATACACCTTTGTAAGACATTTGTATATTGCGGAAGTGTTCATTCAAGCTATTTAATACCTAGCACTGTTAATACACAGTACTTTATTGTACAGACTGTTTTACTGTTTTAATTGTAGTTCTGTGTACTTCTTTTGGATGGGGGCTGGCATGTTTTTTTTTTTCCGGCAATACAACATGTGGGAATTTTGAAATGTTTTGTTTGTAAATGCTAACGTGTCAGAATCCTTTACATTCAACTTTTCTAAGAAAAGCATTTTCGGTCTTTGTAGTGTGTGCTCACAGTAACCGATTTTGTTGAAAATGGTTTCAAAATATTCAGATTTGTACAGGACTGTAAAAATTTGTTGACGAACATTGAAGGAAAAGCTTATAGAAAAAAGCTATAGAGCATATATTAGGTTATGCAGACAATGGAGAATTATGTAATATATTGTACAAATGTAAGCAAAGGCTCTGAAATAAAATGCCATAGTTTGTGAATCCCTGATTATGTTTCTAAAAGTTTAATTAAATAATTTTAGTACATTTCTATAAGTAATAACTAGCTATAGAATATATCTTAAGATTTGGTCTTTCAAAATGAAAAATATCGCCAGGGAAAAACCTACCTCCAAAAAGTTTTATGTGTGTCCAGAATTATTTCATCAGTGTAGGGAACTCCTAATCTGTGTGGAAGCTCCCTCCACAGATGTAAAACCGCAGCTTCCTGTAACTTTTACTCTTAGAGAGCTTTGCAAGGGGCACTGGGAGGTTATGTGATTTGCCTAGAGTCACACAGCTAGTATGTTTCAGAGGCAAGATATGAACCAAAGGCTTCCTGGCTCGAAGGCTGGCCCTCTATGCATTACACCATGCTGCCTTTGTAAAAAACTTAAGTACTGTATCATAAGTGGAAAATGAGATATTTGAGTGTTTTCATATCTGTATTTCTTCATTTGCCTAATTCTGTTATGAAAATGTTTCTATTATTGAGCGGTTTGTCTAAAAAAAATCAAGTTAAGGAGTTTAAGTTTTTCATTGGTTTTACAAATCCCCCTGTAATTGCTTATTTAAATTGAGCTTGTAAGTCTCTTACATGTGCCTAAAAATTTCTGACATTATTTATGACTTTGAGCGATTTTTAGTTGTATAATTGTCTCCATGTGTCCAGAAAGGGGGGCAGCCTCATAGCTCTCTGCACTACTCTGTGAGCATCCATGTCATTTGATCAAGGAATCTACCTTATTTCACACTTTCCTCTTAGAAAACCATTTATAATTTCTATCTCATGTGTTTTTAACTCTCTAAAACATTGGGTCCAAACCTCTTTTGAGTTGGGACACATTCAGCTCTTGTGTTCTTTTCAAACCTTCATCTCCAAATATATATATATATATTAGATTCTTAAGGATTTCCTGATGTAACCTATAGATGAGACTCCTTGTCTCTTAAACTAGCTTTTAATAGATGAGTTGATAATATGTAACAAATGTCTTAAGGCACAAACATTTAGGATTAACATAATGTTATTCTAAAGTGGATTCTTTTGCTGAAATAAACTTAGAAGGGAAAAAAAAATCTTACCAAAGTTTCTCTTCCTTGCAGACCCACAATTAATTTTTAGATCATCCACAATTCTGCAAAGGGCAGTGTGGAGTAATAGAGCACTGAATTTGGAGTCAGGGTACCTGGTTCAAAGTCCTGGCTCAGTTGTTTACTAGCTGTATTACCCAAGTGGCCAAGTCACTTAACTTCTCTGACCATAATTGTCTTCATCTCTAAATTGATTTGAGTTGATGTTTGATTTAGTCCCTTGCCATTCTGGCTCCTCTGAACTTCTTTCCCTGTAATATCCAAATCAAAATTCATGTACCTGAAAAAAAGCTTTCCTTTTTTCCTAACTTCCTTCTTTTTATTGAAGGTAACATTCTTCTGATCGCCTAGGTTTGCAGCTTTTGCTAATCTTGCATCCTCAAGTCTTCCCTCTTCTCTATCCTCCATATCCAAACAACTGTCAGTCTTTGTTGTTTTGTCTGCACAACGTCTTTCATACCTTTCCCATTCTCTCTGCTTGAATGGCCACCACTTTAGTTCAAGACCTCAGGACCTCTCAACCTGAATCATTGCAATTTTCTTCTAACTGATCTCCCTGCTCACAGTTTCTCTGCTTTCCAAACCATCTTCCAATCAGCTACCCAAATCTTCCTAAAGCACAGATTTGATCATATCATTCTCTTAAAGAATCTTTGGTGGCTTCCTAGTGTTTTAAGAGTTTAAAAAAAAATTAGCATTGAAAGTCCTTCACAGTCTGGCTCTATTACCCTCCTTTCACAATTTATTTCATATTATTTTACTTCATGTAGTGTATTTACATTCCAGTCAAACTTGCCCACATGCTGTTTCCGCAGACTCAGCATTCCATTTTCTGCCTTTGCACTGTTGAAAAGATTGTTGCCCTTGCCTGGAACTGCTCTTTCCTCATCTCGGCCTTTTAGAATTCTTTACCTCCTTCATGGCTTACTTCAGGAGTCATCTCCTCCAGAAGGCCTTTCCTTATTATATTACTATAGTTGTCAGTGTTTTCTCCCTCCTCAAATTATCTTGCATTTTATTTGTGTAAAATCTTCCAGTAGACTGTAAACCCCTGGAGTAACCGAAATAGTTTTTATTTTGGTATTTGAGTATTCACTGTAGGAAAATACTGTGTTAGAGATTCTAAAACACTACGACTTCTGCCCTTGAAGAATGTAAATAAAAAAAAATTCAAAGGGCACTTGAGTTTCTTCATACCCCCTCAGAAGAGACTCTTACCCCACACTTTACTCAGAAAAACAGGATAAGTGGTGGTGGTGGTGGTGGTAGGGAAGTTGCAGGGTAGAGAGTTACCTTGTGTATTTAAGAAAGTCATGAGAGGAAATCTGGGAATGGGAATAGGAAGAGATTATGATGGAGGTCAGTATAGAAAGAAATAGAGTGATTGTCACTGAAGTATACTACAGATAGCCTGACCAGAAAGTGGAAATAAATGAGTTTGGGAAGTAGGTCACGAGTATGGCATAGAGACCTGATAAGAGTGATAAATGATTTCAACTAACAAGACATCTCTTACAGTTCTCTGCCAAGAGTAGCTAATAATATCTTTTTGTCTTGCCCTAGTGATAATTTTATCCTTCAAAAGGTGGAGGAATCAACAAAGGGAAATTCGTTTCTGGACCTGATTCTCACTAATCTAATTCTCACCATTTCTCACTGGTTGCTGAGAAAGAAAGAAATCATAGGAACCCTGAGGAAAGTGATTACTCCATCTTAGGGTGTGATAGAGGAGAGGAAATCTAGGCATAGTCTTGACACGCACCTTGGGTTTTACAAAAACAGATGACAGATGTTTTAGAGGAAAAGCAATTGGTCCCATAAACTAAATTGCTACAATGGGAAGTCAGCCCAGGAGAGATAGAAGATGCTCAAGAATGAAATTCTGAAGATCCAATGAAAAATAATTATATTGAGGAAGAAAAATGGGATTTGTCTGAAGAGATCAATGTGGATACACAGGAAACTCATTGAATTTTTAGAAAGAAATGTACAGAATGGAAGCAAGACCAGGTAACAGAGGATTAATATAAGAATATGGCATAGGCCTGTCAAAATATTGTCCTGACTGCTAAAGATGATAACGAACTGAGGCTGACAGAAAAAAAAAGCTACAGGAAGTCAAATGGGACAGGTTTCTTAAAGTTACCTTGGTAGAAAAAAGGATAGAACCAATTGATAACATTTCTGTGTGAACATTTACACAAGTATGTATGATATACAGATACATATATATGTATATGTGTGTATACACACACACACACACATTTTCCCCCAGAGAACTACTTGTTAAAAAATTCATCAACACACTCCTGCATACGACCTTTGTTTGGGGTGGTTGGGACAATAATGACTGATGACAGAGAACACAGAGTTGCTGAATTCTTATTTTGCTTCTTGTTTCTCTACCAGAAGTGAAATGGAGGTAAATTGCTAACAGATGATGCATAAGATAAAGAGGGAGCTGGTGAAATGAAAAGCATCTAGTTGCCCTTAAACTGAAGTCGCCTAGGGCAGAAGAACTATAGGTCAATGATCTTAACTTTAAAAAGAAAAAACTAGGAAAATTTAGAACATTAAAGGGGTACTTGGTGAGTATCTCAAGAGAAGTGATTGCAAAGAATAGTTACTGGATAACCACTTGTTGGATATATTATAGTGAGGATTTCTTTTGTGTATGTGGTATATGAGATTAGACATCCCCGAGGTCCCTTCAGACTGGTTCTGTGGACTTAGAGCCCATTTATCATATGCTGCTGCTTCTTTCTTGTTCTATATTTCAGAATACCCATTTTCTACTTTTCTCCAGTCTCATGAAAAGGTAGCCCTTAGTCAGCTTACTTTGCTACTGCACATCTTTTCTCACTCTAATCTTCAATCTTTTCCTCAAACTTTTTTCCTGTATATTGCTTTCTCTCACAGCCAAACTTATAGAAAAAGCTGTCTAAACTTCTTGAATCTGCTTCCTCTCCTCTCAGTCTTTTCTTCCCCTTTTAACAATCTGGTGTCCCAACTTCATCATTCAAATGAAACTGCTCTATCCAAGGTTACTAATGATCTCTTTTATTGACCACTGTGACCTTTTCTCTCTCCTAATTTCTTCTCCCTGGGTTTTTGTGACGTGGCTTTCTCCTAGTCTTGCTCCTACCCATCTAGCTTCTCCTCAGTCTCTTTTGCTGGATCAGCATCATTACCTTTGGATCCAGGTGGAGATAGCACGAGGCCCAGAGCCCAATAGCTCCAAGAATTGAAGCACCCCCACAGACTAGCAGTTCTGCCTTCTGCCTGGCCTCCCCAGTCATCATTGAGGATATCAGTTCTAGTGAAGAAAGGACTCACCATTCTCACCACCAGCACCACCAACTGCCACCTACGTGCCACTGATATTCAGGTAAGCCAGACCCCAGAAGTAACAGTTCTTCCCACACTACCAATTGTGCTCTCAGCCCAGCCCTTTCACCATTATCCAGGGAGACAATGCTTGTTGAAATGTGACCTGTCCACTTCCTCTCCAGGTGCTGCAGAACCTTCCTACCTCTGCAGCAACCACAGCTAGTGAAGACCTGGAAAAGAAAGTCTTTGCCAACAAAATCCTGGTGATTTTCAAATGGTTCAGGATCAGAAATGGACATGGTTTTGTCAATAGAAACAACATTAAAGAAGGTGCATTACCATCTGCTTTGCTGTTGCATCTTAAGGACCACTGGACCTTTTCATCTAATTCGTAACTGAAACCTCCTATGAACATGTGTTGTCTTTCCCTATTAGTATGTGCTATGTGTGAGAACAGTAACTGTCTTGCTTTTCTATTCATATCCCTGAAATTTAACTCAGTGATTTGTACCTGTTGTTTGATTTGCACCTGTTATTTGATCTTCACTTTTGAAGAGAGCTGATGACATCCCAAGTGATATAATGATTCTCATGTGAATTGGATTTAATGAGGCAGAACTGGGCAAAGTCATCAGCCTCGCTCTCTCTTTCTGAGTTATCCGAATCCAGTGACAGGACAAAAGTCAAGACGACTCGTGATGGCCTGGGACGCAGCGAATGACTTTAGTGTCTTCGATGCCTGACGAAGCTCTAAGAGCTCCACAGCACCCTTCAGCTGCCTGCGTGGCCGTTGGAACAAATTATTCTCATCCACCCATTCTCCTGGGAGCAGTCTTCACATGCTTGGGGTAGATGCCCCCATGACTCACCAACAAGTCTGTCAGTTACTCAGCCTGGTTTGGCCTGTATGCTGAGATGGTTTACTTGGGTGTGGCTGCTGCGCATGCTACAGCTTCTTGGAGCTGCAGGTGAGAGTTGAGTGCCAAGTAGACACTAAAGGTGGATGAATAGCCCTGAAAAAGGCTCTGTAATTCCTCACACCAGAGGTGCTAGTCCATACAACCTAATTTGTACCTAGTAAGTGCTTAATAAATGCTACTTCATTCACTCATTCATCATCATCCATAGTCAGTCCCTATTTGTGAGTGTACTCTGTGACTGTGTCCTGCACCCTCTTCTTTCTCTTGATTATCTTATCCACTCTTACAGATACAACTACCATCTCTATGCAGATAATTACCTTACATTTAACTAATACGCATTTGTTTGTATTTATTGAGGCAGCTAGGTGGTGCAGTGGATAGAGTGCTAGCCCTGGGGTCAGGAAGAACTGAGTTTAAATCTAGCCATAGTTATTTACTAGCTAAGTGACCCTGATTAAGCCACTTTGCCTCTGCCTTAGTTTCCTCACCTGCAAAATGAGGTTAATAATTGTAGTATATCCAAGAGACAAAATCCTAGGCATTGAAACTCAATTTTTTAACTAGGCTGGTCAATAATCAATAAATCGATGATCAAGTCATCTCTCTTGGTGATCAAAGATGAAAAGGGAGTCTCTGAGCCACCTTAGATCAGACGTTTTCCTTCTGATGGACCTGCTCTGACAAGCAAAAGACAACCCTAATTGGTGGACATTTAATGAAGTTTTTGAGTCCTCAGTCCCTCCCTGTTACTTGATCATTAAGGGAGGGAAATGAGCTGAGGAACAAGGCCTTGAAATGATATTTAGTAGCCTCCAGCAATGTGGGAAAGAAAAACCACTCTATTCTGGCTTGATCACTCTTTCGTGAGCTAGGTCACCCCAAACTCTAATGATGAGAACAAGGGCACAGGAGTAGCTCCTGGTAGCTCTTGAGGTCAGTTTAGTCACTGTTTACAGGGAAACAAAAGGCCCAGCCTCTCCTTTGGAATGCAAGAATGTAAGGACATTCTTCAGTTAGAATGGGCCAAATGAGTTTTCTCTGTAAACTAGTATAAGAGATTGATTTTTGACAGAGATGGGAATATTACAAATTAATATTAATAATCCGATGATACAGTATTAAAATGAATTTTCCTCATAATAGCACTTACCTTCCATGGTTGTTGCGAGAACCAAATGAGATAATATTTGTAAAGCACACAGCACAGTGCCAGGCACATGGTAAGCACTTAATAAGGAATTGGAGTTTTTTTCTATTTTTTTTTATTTATCTCATATGTACTTTATATATACACTTGGAAATTCCTCCCCCCTGCTACTAGAATGTATGCTTCTTGTGGGTATGGATTGTTTCATTCTTTACATTTGCATTGCCAACACCTAACGCAGTGCCTGGCACATACAAATTCTTTAATAAATGTTGATTGATTAAGCCTCAGAAAGACCTTAAGAAGTTAAGTGGGTTACCTAGAATCACTTGTCAGAGGCAACTCCTAACATAAGTGATCCTGGGTAAATCACTTAACTTCTCAGTTCCATAGGCAACTCTCTAAACCTTATGTTGTAGAGCCATTTTAAATTTACATTGGTAGGGACAGCTTCGTCACTAGGGATTTTCCTGTGTTAGTGAAATCATGGGCCTGGCTTAAAAAAAAAAAAGTTAACTTGTCAACGCCTAATAGAGTGGGTTTCAGAAAACCAATCCGCAAAGGCTCCAGGGATTCCATGGAGTTCTTCATGGATAAGGGTAGACTTAGAACCTTCTCTCCCAGAGCCAAGCCTGCTAAATTGATCTTCAGGGGTTCAGAGCATCCTGAGACTTCAGGGTGTCTTTTCTCTTATGCTGTTTGTTCAAGCCCCAGCCAATTGTGACCCACCCCATTGTTAGGGGCCAATGACTACTACCCAAGTTCCATTTGACCACAATATGCTTTACAAAAGGATATTTAGGAAGGAAAAGAAGGAAAAGGAAAGAGGGAAGGAATAAACTTTTTGTAGTGTTTACTATATACCAGCTACTGTATAAGTGCTTTTTGCAAATTTAACTTAATTGATCCTCTCAACAAACCTACAAGGTAGGCCCTATTATTATCTTCATTTTCCACTTGAGGAAACTGAGGCAAACAGAGGTGTGACTTTCCCAGGGTCACACAGCTAGTAAATGTCTGAAGCTGGATTTGAAATTAGGTCTTCCAGACTCCAGACCCAGTGTTTTATTCATTGTTCCACCAGCTGCTGCTGTCCACTTTGAAGAAATAACCACACACACACACACACAAAAAATACAAACATTTTACTCAGTACATTGGAGAATACACTGGCCTCTACACTACCTCAGTCTCTGGGAAAGTAGGCTCAAAACTTTATGCTTTTCCTACATAGAAGTGGTCCCATTCATGTCCAAAGGCAACATCTCACACTGGCTTAATGACCCATAGCTCTTCCTGAAAGTCACTCGCTAAACAAGCTATTTCTGGGCTAGCTGAATTACCTGGCCTGGACTCTGACTACCAGATTATATCTCACTCTCCCTACTTTTCAAAACCCCCAAGGGAGTGGCAGAGACACTATTCCCTTTCCAGAATGTGATAAGTGAACTAATCACCAAAATCCTAAATGGATGAAGCAAAAGAGAGATTAGATGAAGCTGACTAGCTTTTTTTTAATGCTTCTGCAGCCAATCAAAAAGCTTTCTCCTCAACTAGTGTTTACTAACCTCAATTAGTTATAGAATGCTTATGTATGTTCCTCCTCCTGCTCTCCAAAAACATATTCCCTACAGGTCATGATGACCCTT
This sequence comes from Phalanger gymnotis, assembly GCA_028646595.1. Lineage (NCBI taxonomy): Eukaryota > Metazoa > Chordata > Mammalia > Diprotodontia > Phalangeridae > Phalanger > Phalanger gymnotis. The sequence goes on along the minus strand of CM053626.1, from coordinate 220,897,918 downwards.
CCAGAAACAGGTTTCTAAGGTTCTTCACATGAAGAGATGACATCTCATGTGCTCTGCATATGCACCAGACCCCCATTTCATCAAGCTGAAATCTGCCTCTTTTATTCTGGGGTCAAATAGAACAAGTCTATGTACTTGTCTACAGGATTGTCTTCAAATACTCAAGGACAGCTGCATACGTCTCTTAAGCCTTCTCTTTTGTACCCTAAGCATTCCTAGTTGCTTCATCCAATACTAATATGGCAAAGACTTGGGGATCTTGGGTTGTTGTCCTCTGGATACTCCAACTTATTTCCTGAAAATGTAGTTCCCAGATTTAAACAGTCTTCAGATGTAGTTTGACCAAGGCAAAGTATTCTATTCAATCTCTTCTTCTCTAGCAGATTAGTCAATTTTTCAATTGTACTCTTTACTGCTTCAGTCCTTCTCCATCTACTGCTGCTTTTCCTGCCGCCTAAAAGCAAGCCTATGTCTCCTCCCATCTTTAAAAAAAAAAAGTCATTTGACCTTTCTATCTCCAATAGCTATCATCTTTTATCACTCTAATTCCACCTTCATGCAGTAATGCAGCAGGGCATCAGCATTGGATAAACCAATTAAGAAAATGACTTGCAAAATGTCCCAGCTTTGGCTAGAAACTCAGGTCACCAAAAATTGAAGGTAGTTTAGGAAGGAAGGGCATTAGCAAGTGGGAAGATCAGGAAAGATTCTGTGAGGAAGGTGGTACATAAGCTGGATCTTGACTGAAGTGAGCAAATCTATGAGGTAGAGGTGGGAAGAAATTACATTCTAGGTCTGGGGAAGATGCAGTGAAAAGGCATGAAGACTAGAGACAGTGTCCCATGTTTGAGGAACAGGAAAACCAGTTTAGCTGAAATGTAAGGTGTGAGAAGAAGAATCATATAATAAGGCTGGAAAGTTAAGTTTGGGCCAAGTTGAGAAGTTTTAAAAGCCAAACAAAGCAGCTTATAACAATGCATTGTGCTGTTTTCCTTACTTCATTCCACATCAGCTCAAAATAGGTCTTCCCACATTAATGAGAATTCTTCATGTTCATCATGTGTGATGATAGCCTCCTAATTTTTCTCCCGGACTTTCCTCTCTGTTTATCCTTCACCCAGCTGCCAAAATGAACCTTTGGGTTTTTTTTAATTTTTATTCATTTTTAGTATTAGTTTTGACAACTTTTGATTTCCATACTCTCTCACCCATTTAGAAGGCAAGCAATATGTATAAATTACACGTGAAGACTTGCAAGACATTTCCAAATTAGTCATGTTAAAAAAAGGCAAGAAAAATAATATGAAAATCATATGATTCAGTCTGCACTGAATTGTTCATCAATTAATTCTCTCTCTGAAAGTCGATAGCTTTTCTCATCGTGTGTCCTTTGGAATTCACAGTTGATCGTTGTTACAATATTGTTGTTACTGTGTACAGTGTTCTGGTTCTGCTCACTTCACTTTGCATCAGCTTATAAAAATCTTCCCTGGTTTTTCTGGAACCATCCTGCTCATCATTTCTTATAGCACAGTAGTATTCCATTGCAATCATATACCACAACTTGTTCAGCCATTCCCCAATTGATGGGCATCCCCTCAATTTCCAATTTTTTGATACCATAAAAAGGGCTGCTATAAATATTTTTGTACATATGAGTCCTTTCCCCTTTTCTTTGATCTCTTTGGGACACAAGCCTAGTGGTATTGCTGGATCAAAAGGTATGCAGAATTTAATAGCCCTTTGCGTGTAGTTCCAAATTGTTCTCCAGAACGGTTGGACCAATTCACAACTACACCAACAGTGCATTAGTGTATCTGTCTTTGCATATTCCCTCCAACATTATTTTCCTTTTCTGTCATGTTAGCCAATCTGATAGCTGTGAGGTGGTACCTCAGAGTTGTTTTAATTTGTATTTCTCTAATAAATAGTGATGTAGAACATTTTTTCATGTGACTATTGATAGCTTTGAGTTTTTCTGAAAACTGCCTGTTCATATCCTTTGATCATTTATCACTTGGGAAATGGCTATTATTTTTGTAAATTTGGCTCCATTACACACACACACACACACACACACACACACACACACACACGCACACACGAGAAATGATGCCTTTATCAGACAAACTTTCTGTAAAAAAAAATTCCTCTAGTTTCCTGTTTTCTTCTAATCTTGGCTGCATTGGTTTTGTTTCTATAAAAAACATTTTGAAATTCTTGTAATAAAATTATTCATTTTCCTTCCCATGAACCTTTCTTTCTCTTGTTTGATCAAAATCTCTTCCCTTATCCGCTGAATAATAGTAGTGATAATGGACATCCTTGCCCTGATTTTGTTGAGAAGTCTTCTAGTTTATCCCTATTATAATGGTTGCACTTGGTTTTAGATAGATTTTACTTATAATTTTAAGATAGGCCCTATTTGTTCCTATGTTTTCTGGTATTTTTAATAGGAATGGCTATTATATTTTATCAGAAGCTTTTTCTGCATCCATTGAGATAATCATTTGATTTTTGTTGTTGATATGGTTGATCATGCTTATAGTTTTCCTGAAACTGAACTAGTGCTACATTCCTTGTACAAATCCCACCTGGTCTTATTGTTTGATCTTTGTGATATATTGTAATTTCCTTGCTAATATTTTATTTAAAATTTTGCATCACTATTCATTAGAGAAATTGTCATAGTTTTCTTTCTCAATTTTTGCTCTTCCTGGTTTAGGTGTCAAAATCATATTTGTGTCAGAAAAGAAATTTGGTAGGACTACTTTTTATCTTCATTGGTGGTTCATTCACCCTTTTCATTTTTGATACTGACAATTTGGTTTTCTTCTTTCTTTTTTTTTTTTAAATTAACCAGTGGTTTATCTCTTTTAGTGTGTGTATGCGTGTGTGTGTGTGTATGTTTACATAAAACCAGCTCCTAGTTTTATTTATTAGTTCAATGATTTGTTGTTTTTTTTTTTTACTTTCAATTTTATTAATCTCTCCTTTGATTTTCAGGATTTCCATTCTGATATGTAATTGGGTATTTTTAATGTGTTCTTTTTATTTGCATACCCAATTCACTGATCTGCTTTTTCTCTTTTATTGATTTACACATTTAGAGATATAAATTTTCCCCTAAGTGCTACTTTGGCTGCATCCCACAAATTTTTGTAGGTTGTCTCATTGTTGTCATTATCTTTAAGGAAATTATTGATTGTTTCTATGATTTTTTTGACCCATTCATTCTTTAGGTTTAGATTATTTAGTTACAATTAATTTTTAATCTGTGCTTCCCTTTAATGAATATAATTTTTGTTCCATTATTGTCTGAAAAGAATATATTTAATATTTTTGCTCTTCTGTATTTGTGAGGTTTTTGTGTCCTAATACATGGTCAGTTTTTGTGAAGGTGCTATGTACAACTGAGAAAAAGTTATGCTCTTCTATTCCCATGTAGCTTTCTCCAGAGTTCTATCATATCTACCTTTTCTAAAATTATATTCATCTCCTTAACTTTTTTCTTGTTTATTTTATGGTTAGATTTATCTAGTTCTAAGAAGAAAAAGTTGAGATTTTCCCACTAGTATAGTTTTGCTATTTATTTCCTCCTATAACCCATCTAACTTTTCCATTAAAAATTTGAATTCTATGCTTTTTGCTGCATATATGTTGGTGCATATATGTTTAGTCACTGTTTATCGTACCTTTTAGAAAGATGTTGTTTTCCTGCTTATCTCTTTTAATTAGGTCGTTTTTCCTTTTGCTTTGCCTAGAGATCATGATCGCTATCCCCTGACTTTTTTTACCTTAGCAGAAGCATAATAGATTGTGCTCCAGCCCTTTATTTTAATCCTGTCTGCCTTTCTGTTTCAAACGTTTCTCATAAACCACATATTGTTGGATTCTGGTTCCTAATCCATTCTGTGATCCACTTCCGTTTTATGGGTGAGCTCATCTCATTGACATTCACAGTTATGATCATTAACTGCAATTTCTCTCCATTCTATTTTCTTCTGTTTCTCTTTCTCTTTTTACTCTCCCTCCTGAATTAAAAAACAACCCCATTAAACACAAGTTTATTTTGCTTCTGAGACTGCCTCCCTTAATCTGCCTTCCATTTTATCACACACTCCTCTTTCTCTTATCCCCTACTCCTCCTACTTCCATATTGGCTAAGATAGATTCCTACACCAAAATAAGTGCATATACATATTTTTCCCTCTTTGAACTAATTCAGATTAGAGTGAGGTTCAAGTGTTACCTGCCCCCCACTCCTCAACATTTCTCCTCCATTATAAAACTTCCTTGAGCACTTTTTTAGTGTGAGATAATTTTTCCCGTTCTTCCTCTCCTTTCCCCCTTCTCCCAAAGCATCCTTTTTTCTCACCCACACATTTTTAAAAATAGCATCCCAACATAATAGAATCACTTTTATGCCCTCTCTCTATGTAGAGTCCTTTTAACTGCCCTAATATTGATAACATTTTTAGAAGTTACATGTATCATCTTCCCATATAGGAATATAAATAGTTTATCCATATTAAGTCCCCCCCTCCCTGGAACTGTGACCAGAAGTGGGTATAGGCAATGGAGTTGCCAAATAGTGTAGTCTTGCACCCAGTTACGGTGTAGGGGTCTCCTGTAATCTCTGTCTGACCAGTTGCCTGATCCCCTTATCATCTCTGGCTTGAGAACTCTAGAAGCTGCTGCAGCTGTTGCCACCTCCAAGGCCCATAGCCAGTATTACTACCCTCTGGACCAGCCTCTATCATAGTGTCATAGCCCTCTCCTTCTGACCTCCAAAGTTGTCTTGCTTTGGAAAAAATGCCTCATCTTGACCTTTTGGTGGCTCTGCCACTCCAGAATCTGATTTGAGGCCTTATTTTAAAGTTGTTTGAAGGAGAATGTTGGAAAAGCTTGGCTGTGACGCTACTTCTACTCTGCCATCTTGGCTCTGCCCCTGAAAGTCCAGCCAGAATTATCTTTGTAAGGCACAGGTCTGGTCATGTCACTCCTCTCCTCAAAAGTTCTTATTGCCTCCCTATTGCCTACATAGTAAAATACAATTTTCTTATCCTGGCATTTAAAGCCATCTGTGATCTAGATCTATCTATCTTCCTAGTCTTCCAAAATTTCCAAATAGGCCACCCAAATTATACTACTAGTTCTCCAAACTCAACATTCCATCTCCTTTTTCTTTAGTTTATTAAAAACTATCCCTGATCCCCATTTTTCAGAAGAAAGTCAAACACACACACACACACACACATACACACACACAATATGGTATAGAAATGCATCAATTTAACAGAGAAACAAGTGGGATTGGAGTTGAAATGGCATTCTCAAGAATGACTGGTTAAAAGAAAAAAAAAAAGAACTATGATCTAAGAAGTTAGTTCACAATTGGGGAATATTGAGATTCAGAGGAATGGACCTTCAGAGCCCTTTCTAGTGTCTCAGAACAGAGTGATAGGGACATTGGAGCCAATGGATACCTTGGATATCCCTGTCTTATTGTGATCATGCTACACTGGTTGCTGCTGCTGCTTCTAGTAACTTCCAAGGTCCCTGTTCTGGGTTTCTGACCACTATGGAACTTTCTGAACATCCTGGGGCTTTTTTGGGGGGCAGGGGAGAGCCTTCCACTTTTGCTGCTGCTAGACACGCAGCTACATATTTCTTATCTCTTGTCATGCTGGTGCTTGCTTTGCTGAATTATGGCTCTTTCCTATTGTCCATGGGCTTCTGGCTTAGTTTTTGTGTTGTTCTGGGGTGTAAGAAGTTATTTACTGTAGTTCCTCATTGAATTTCTTGACCACTCTTGTGTAGTATGGATTTCAGAGTTTTGCTGAAGTAGGTATATGGGAGCTGGGAAGTCTGCCTTTCTTTAGAAGACTGTGCTCAACTCTGTTTCACTTAAATCCAATTCACTGGCAAGTCGAGACATCACTCATGATATCACTGGTCCTCTTTGAAAACGAAGGATGAACAACAGCAGATGGCCAGTTTGGCAGGAAGTGGTAATGTTGGCTTCATTATCAATTCCTGAAGTGCAAAGGCGTGTGGTCAGGAGGTAGGGTCAGAGTGAGGCCGGCTGGAGAATAGGATTTGCATAGTGGCTGGACAGATGAATGAATGAATGAAAAATAATTTATTTAATAATTAGTATATATAAAACATTATGCTAAGGGCTAGATCAAATAGAAAAGGCAAAACAGCCTCTGTTCTCAAGCAGCTCACTTCCTAGTGGGGAAAGACAACCCATAGAGGTTTCTGCTACAAGTCAGAGAGAAAATCCTAGTGGTGTTTAGGGTTTGATGACAAAGCATATGGTAATGCATCTTCTTCAAGCTTGTTGCTTCTAATTAAAAACCACTTCCATTTCTTATTTTGAACCATTTACCAATGTCAAGGACTTTGGTGTTGAGAACTTGTTTTTTTTCCTGTGTCTTTAGTAGCTGTGGTTGCTGAGAAAACAGGTGCTACAGCACTTACAGAACTAATTGACAGATCAAAATTTCCACGAGGCTTTATTGCCTGGATAATTTTTACAGGAACTAGATTAGAACAGTCCTTGATATTGCCTGATCTTGAAAGCTGACGTTTTGGAGGCCCTGGAATCTGGCTAGTTTTAGAAGGTTGTTTGAGGTGCTCACTCTCCAACCCTTAACCCTTGGCTTACTCCCAGATAAGAGTAGATTGTCTCTCCCAAGGTCAAGGCTCATGAAGCTCCTGGATTGGGGGCAAATGTGGAAGAGAAGGAGGGCAAAGACCCTAAATCCTCGTCCATACCCTTTGATGCATAGATCCCATGATAACACACAAATATGCTGTAGAGTCTAAAGAAAGATTCTGTATATCCCAAAATATTAATGTCAGCCCTTTTGGGGGAATAAGCTAGAAACAAAATGGGTACCTCTAGATTGGGCAATAGTTAAATAAATTATAGCATGTGAATGTAGTGGAATATTAGTATAATGAAATGAACAAATATGAAGAATTCAGAAGACAAAAAGCCATATAAACTGATGCAAAGTGAAGTAGAACACAGAAGACAGTACAGATTGACTATCTAATTATAATGATTTAGGCTTAGACCCAGGGAAGAGTTAAGAAAATGTACCTCCATGGCTTCACTGTGTATGTGGTCTAATATATTGCTGGGCTTCCCTTTTTTTTGAGGGGGGAAGACAGGGCAATTGGGGTTAAGTGACTTGCCTAAGGTCACACAGCTACTAAGACTCCAGAGCCGGTGCTCTACTCACTGCACCACCTAGCTGCCCCCCCACCCTTTTTTTCCTTTTCATTTTAAACTTTCATTGTGAGGGATGGTTCAGTGGAGAAGGGATCAGGGAAAAAATATGGTTGGATATGAATGTTACATTTTAGAATGATATCAATACAAATACAATTTAAATTTTTTAAAAAGTACACAATTCAGGGGGAGGAGCCAAGATAGTGACACAACAGGAAGTACAGCTAAACCTTCACCTAAAACTCTCCCACAAAGATCTAAAAAGAAAAAGTCAAAAGTGAGTTGTTTTTTCAATCCAACTTAGCATAGGCTGATAAGCGTGTGGACACGAGATAGTATGTAGCCAAGAATAACTGGGTGAAACATAGCACAGGGACTAAAAGAAGGAGGAGACTGTATGCTAGGGTAAGAAGTCCCAAACCCCCACAAGGAGAGACCTGATCTTGTGCAGGATACAGGAACAGGTGCCGATTGACAGCTCTGTTACTTATAAATTGCTTCTGGGTCACAGATCCACAGGACAAACTGAGGAGGGGAGCTGTGTTTAGGAGTGTTGATACAGCATGAGGAGTGATAGCAGACCAGAGCAGAGAGCAAATTCAGAAGCAACAGTAGTTATGTGGCTCTGATCCCAGGGAAAAAAAAGGGGCATGTGTGTGTGGAGGGGCCCTCAATTCTGTCCTCCAGCCTGGTCTGCCTCTAGCAGAAAAAACATGCAGCAAATCCAGACCAAAGAGGAGCTTGCAGCACTGTTACTGTGAACTAGCAGATCTTTTCAAATGACTTAATGGTGTCTGAGTCTAGCATCAGTACACTGGAACTCCAATTAGGGTAATCTCACAGGTGTGTTCCTCAGACCCAAACACAGGTCAGATACTTAACAGAGCTCAGAAGAGGTGGGCAGCCATCAGACTCTGCCCTAGAATAGATCACCCTGGGACCACTGAAAGTTTGTCTCAGCCTGAGCTATATCTAAGATCCTTTAATAACACTATTATTCTCAATGCCCCAGGAAAGTAGCAGCAAGAATCAAAAGGACATGAGCTTAGCCTACATGCTTCATAATCTCTTCCACTTCCTCAAATGTATTTAGATTTCTATGTTTCTTTTGTTTCTCTGTTTCTTTCTGTCTCTTGTGTTTGAATTTCAAAGTATCTATTTAGCTTTAGAAACTTTATCAAGAATACTTGGAAGTCTTCTATTTCATTAAAAATCCATTTTCTCCCAGTTAAGATGATACTCAGGTTTGGTGGATATGTCATTCTTGGTTGTAAGCCTTTATTTTTTTGTTTCCTGTAATACTCTCTTCTAATTTCTCCTGGACTATGTAGCTAACTGAAGTCAGAAAGTAGGCTGGAAAAATGAGCACATGCCCCCTCCAAAAAAAGAATTCCACCCTCCTACACACACACACACACACACACACACACACACACACACACACACACAAAGCTATTATGACAAAAGGATGCCCTAAGCACAAACTCAGGAGCAAATGACTCTAAAACATCTACAAGGAGAGTCTTTTTTTTTTTAAAGCAGTTTAGGTACAAATTCAAGTAGATTTTCTAGGAGAAATGAAGCAAGAGTTTTTGTTTTGTTTTTTTATAAAGAGTTTAACTTTTTAAATAAGTTAAATGAGAGCACTAAAGCAAAAGAGAATGGAAAAGAAATGAGATCTGTGGAAGAAAGAATTGGAAAAGGAAATAGGTCGGCATGAGAGGTATAAAAATCTTACCCAAACAACAAATTTCCTAAAAATAAGAATGGAACAAATAGAAAATAGACTGAGAAAAGATAATATAGGTATCATTGGATTATCTGAAAGTTGTGACCAAAAAAAAAATTCCCAAACAACATATTTAAAGAAATAATTTAAAAAAATCTGTCCATACTTCATGGAAACAGAAGACAAAATAGAAATAGTAAGAATCTACTGATCACCTCCTGAAAGAAACTATAACCTGAAAATTCCCAGAAACATTATAGACTAAATCCAAAAATGTTAGGTTAAAAAAAAAAATCAAACACTACATGCATCCAAAAATAAAGAATTCGAGCACCAAGAAGTCAAATTACAATCCAATCAACACTGCAACGTCTCCCCCCCCCCATTCTTTTTCTACCTTACATCTCTCCCCCAACCCCACACTAATACTCTTTGACCTAGTGACATGGGCCTCCTGGCTATTCCACAAAGCAGACACTCTTATCTCTCAGCTCCAGGAATTTTCTCCGGCTGTCCTTTAAGTCTGGAATGCTCTTCTTAATCTCAGCCTTCTGCATTTCTTAATCCAATGAAAATTCCACCTTTTATCAGAAGCTTTTCCTAATTCCTCTTAATTTTGGTGCCTTCCTCTGTTAATTACTTCCTATTTGTCCTGTATATAGCATGTTTGTACTTATTGTTTCCTGGTCCTCTCTCTCATTGGATTGTAAGCTCCTCAAGGGCAAGAACTGTCTTTTGCCTTTCTTTCTATCTCCACACAGCGCAGTGCCTTGTACATATAAGTCATTTAATATGTGCTTATTGACTGACCGATAGATGATTTAGCAACTACTATAGCACTATAACCACTAGCAATAAACTATAAACAACTATCATGAGTACTTTTGAATTATGGGGAGTGATTGTGTTGATGAGAGTAAGTCTTTCCAAGTTAATGATCTCTACAATATTGCTTACTGTGTAGATTGTTCCCCTCATTCTACTCACTTCACTTTGCATTAGTTCATACAGGTCTTCTGAGGTTGTTCAGAAACCATCCATTTCATCATTTCTTATAGCACAATAGTATTCTATCATATGAGAGCAGATTAGTAAGTGCTGTGCATAGAGTCCTGGGCCTGAAGTCAGGAAGATTCATCTTGAGTTCAAATCTAGCCTCAGAAACCTACTAGCTATATGACCCTGGCCAAGGCATTTAACCCCATTTGCCTCAGTTTCCTCATCTGAAAAATGCGTTGGAGAAGGAAATGGCAAATGACTCCAGTATCTTTGCTAAAAAAAAAAAAAAAATCCCAAATGGGATCAGGAAGACTCAGACACAACTGAAATGACTGAACAACAAATTCTATCATATTCATATACTACAACTTGTTTAGCCATACTCCAATTGATGCGCATGTCCTTAGTTTAAAATTCTTTGCCACCCACAAAAAGAGCTGCTATAAATATTTTTGTACATGTACGTGTACATGCTTTTTCTTTAATCTCTTCAGGATATTAGACCTAGCAGTATTGCTAAGTCAAAGAGTATACAAAATTTAATAGCTTTGGGGGCCTAGTTCCAAATTCCTTTCCAGAATGTTTGGGCTAGTTCATAGCTCCAACAGTGCATTAATATACCTGCTTTCCCACATCCTCTAGTATTTGTCATTTTCTTTTTTTGTCATCTGATTCAATCTGATGGGTGTGAGGTGGTATTTTAGAATCGTTTTAATTTTTCACTTCTTTAATTATTAGTGATTAGAGCATTTTTCATATGGCTGTTGATAGCTTTAATTTTTTTCTTCTGAAAACTGACTATTCTTATCTTTTAACCATTTATCATTTTGAAAATGGCTCTTATTCTTATAAATTTGGCTCAGTTCCCTACACATTTTAGAAATGAGATCTTTATCAGAGAAACTTGCTGCAAAGATTTTTCCCTGCTTCCTGCTTTTCTTCTCATTTTTGATGTGTTGATTTTGTTTGTGCAAAAACTTCTAAAATTTATATAATCAAAATTACCATTTTGCCTCCTGTGAACTTCTCTATCCCTTGTTTGATGATTTTTCACCCTCTCCATAGATCTGACAGGCAATTTCTTCCCTGCCCCATGAAGTTGCTTATAATATCACACTTTATGTCTAAATTATGCACCTATTTTGAACTTAATTTGGTATGTAGTATGAGATGCTGATCTATTCCAATTTTCTTTTCCCTGTAGTTTTTGTCACGTTTTGACTTCTTGCTGTAAGAGCTGGGATCTTTGGGCTTATTAAACACAAAGTTATTGTGCTCATTTAGTTCTGAATGTTGTGTACCTAAACTTTTTCACTGATCAACTTCTCTTTTTCTTACCCAGTTTTGATGATTACAACTTTATAGTATAGTTTGAAATCTGGTATTGCTGGGCCCCTTCCTTCCCATTTTTTTCATTGATTCCCTTGATATTCTTGAACTTTTGTTCCTGAGAATGAATTTTGGGTTGGTTTTTTTTTTTTTGTAGCTCTATAAGGTAATTCTTCGGTAGTTTGATTGGTATGGCACTAAATAAATAAATTAATTTAGGTACTAATATAATTTCTATTATATTGACTCAGTCTATCCTACTTTCTCTAATTATTTAGATCTGCCTTTATTTATACTGAATGTTTTGTAGGATAATCAACTGTGAAAGACTTAGTAACTCTTTAGTAATGAAATGATCTAACATGACTCCAAAAGACTCATGATGTAAAATGCTATACACCTCCAGATAGAGAACTGATGAACTTAGAGTGCAGATTGAAGTACATGTGTCTTCCCTCTTTGTTTTTCTTGCTTTTTCTCCCTTCAGAACCTGGCTAATGAAGAAATGTTTTGCATGAGAATTATATTTCTTGTTTTCTCAAAGGGTGGGGGTGGAAGGAAGAATTTGGAAATGAAAATAAAATAGAGAAATCAGCTAAAAAATGTTTTGTGATTGTGTTCATATAGTTCCTGTGTGTGTATTGGTAGGTAGACTTTAAATATTTTATATTTTCTGTAATTATTTTAAGTTGAATTTCTCTTTCTGCTGGGTTTTGTTGGTAATATGGTTTGTGTAGGTTTATTTTATATCCTGCCACTTTGCTGAAGCTGTTATTAGGTTGTTTTCTTTTAGTTAACTCTCTAGTGTTTTCTAATTAAACATCTTATCTGGAAAAAAAAGTGATAGTTTTGTTTCCACATTGCCTATGCTTATTCCTTCAATTTCTTCTTCTTGTATTATTGCTATAACTAGCATTTGTATTATTCAATAGTAATAGTGATGGTGGGCATCCTTGCTTCACAAAGAGTGATCTTATTAGAAAGGCTTCTAGCATATCGCCATTAGAGATACTTGCTCTTGGTTTTAGATAGATGCTAATCTATTTTAAGGAAAGCTCCACTTTTTTCCATGCTTTCTAGTGTTATGATTTTTTGTTTTTAAGCAAGAATGTGTATGGTATTTTTGTCAAAAGTTTTCTATTGAAAAAATCATGATTTTTGTTGTTTTTGTTATTAATATGGTCAATTATGCTAATAGTTTTCCTAAATTAAACCAGCCCTTCATTCTGTGTACAAATCCCACCTAGTCATACTGTATGATCCTTGTGGTATACTGTGAGATTGATTGATTGGTTGATCTATCTCTTTGCTAGTATTTTATCTAAAATGTTTGCATCAATATTCATTGGGGAAATTGGTCTATAGTTTTTTTCTGTTCTAAGCATCTTCCTGATTTAAGTATCAAGACCATATTTGTGTCATAGAAGGAATTTGGTAGGACTTCTTTATCTATTTGTCCAAACAGTTTATATAGCATTGGAATTAATTGTTCTTTAAATTTTTGGTAGAAGTCACTTGTAAATTTATCTGGTCCTGGCATTTTTTTTTCTTAGAGAGCTCATTTATGGCTTTTTCAATTTCTTTTTCTAAGATAACGTTATTTAAGCATTCTATTCCCTGTTCTGTTAATCTGGGCAATTAATTCATTTTCATTAAGTATTCACCTATTTCATTTAGATTTTCAGTTTTATTGGAATTTAGTTATACAAAATAGCTTTTAATAATAGCTTTTATTTTTTCATTGGTTGTGATTTGACCTTTTTTGGTTTTTTTATCCTAATAATTTGGGTTTTTAAAAATTTTATTGTTTTATTCCCCCCCCCCAAAAAAAACCCCTAGTTTTATTATTTCAATGGGTTTTTTAAAAATTACTTTCTTTTGTTAATCTTTCTTTTGGTTTTTCAGCACTTCTATTTTAGCATTTAATTGGAGGTTTTCAATTTGTTGTTTTTCTAGTTTTTTTAATTGCACACCCAATTTGTTGAACTGCATTTTCTCTTACTGATGTAAGCATTTAGAGATATACATTTCCCCATGTCACATTAGCTATATCCCACAAATTTGGATGTTTTCTTACTTTTGTCATTATACTTATTGAAATTGACTGAATAAGAGATTCAGCTTCAGCCCCTTATTTTAACTCTCTGCGTATCTCTGTTTGAAGTATCTTTCTTGTTAACAACATAATGTTAGATTCTAGTTCCTAATTCATTCTTCTATCCTCTTTTGTTTTATGGTTTAGTTAATCCCATTCACATTCACAGTTATGTTTGCTAACTATGTATTAGCTGCCAACCTATTCTCTTATGTTTTGCATTTGACAGCGGTCTCCCTTATCCTACCCTCCTCCTTTTTCTACCCCATCCCACCTTTTTCTTAACCCCTTTCCTATACCTAACTGCCAGTGAATGTGTTTATTCTTTTCTTTGAACTAGTTCAGATGAAAGTGAAGTTTAAGTGTTGCCTGGTACACTCCACAATCCTCTTCACTGTATAAACTTCTGTGTGCCCCATTTATGTGAGATAATTTTCCCTATTCTTCCTCTCCCTTCTCCCATGTCAAGGTGCATTCCGCCTCCCATTCCACCCTTCCATTCTTCTTTCAAGATCATCCCAACATAACAGAATCACACCCAGGCCCTCTAGTTATACTTCCTCTAAGGCCCCTGGTATTAGGGATATGTATCTTCTTCTCCCATATAAAAATGTTTAAACTTGGTTTAGTTTCTTATGATTTCTCTCTCATGCTTACTTTTTTTTTATATATACATATACCTCTGTAGTCTTATGTTTAAATATCAGATTTTCTATTTGGCACTTGTCTGCTCATCAAGAATCCTTGAAAGTC
>CM053626.1:220868532-220883264 GCA_028646595.1 Phalanger gymnotis | reverse complement strand
AATAAAATGAGAACATTTATAAAGCTCTTTGCAAACCTTAAGCTATTACATAGATGCTATTATTATTATGACAAGATGGTCTGGGGTTATACCTACAGTTAGAAGTCACAACATGGATGATGACCCAGAAAGAGACTAAGGAGTGGTCAGAAAGGTAGGAGCATCGAGAGAAAGCAGTGTCGTGAAACCCCAAATGATGAGGTTTGGGGTTGAGGGGTGCTCGAGACCCCAAAATACTGACACGCTGGGTCCTGCCAAATGAATTCGGCTCAAGCCTTCTCAGCCAAGGAAAAAAAAAGTTTATTAAAGGTTTGCCATATTGGGTAGACTCTTAGGGAGTCCAAGCATTTGTGATGCTTATGCCAGCGGGCGAGCTGAGCTAGACTGAATCTGAGCACCTTCGTGGAGGCAAGATGAAACTTACATACACAAAGATTGTAGGAGGGATCTAGGGTGGTCCTGGGGTGATGGGAGTAGGGTTTAAGGAGGAGCTTGTTGGGACTGGGATGAGGTCAGACTACAGGAACCAAGAGAATGGGATTAAGGGTGGGAAGTAGCTGAGCACCCTTCAACCCCAATCCTCATCATTTACCTAGGTTTCTAGGGGTGCTTGAGATCCCAAAATACCAACACACAGGAATCTGTCAAAAGAATTTGACTCAAGCCTTCTCAGCCAAGGAAAAACAAAGTTTATTAAAGAGTTGCCATATTGGGTTGTCTTAAGAAATCTTACCCTTCGTTTTCACAAGCGGGCCAGATTCAAACTGGGCTAGATTGAATTTGAGCGCCTTCATGGAGGCAAGATGAGACATGTACTGTCGACCTGAAAGTTTGCTTAAAGGAGGCAAACGGGCTAGGTGATACATAAATTTATATAGTTTATTCCCTTGAAGCTAGCGGATACATGATCATGGAACTTCTGATTGACTGAAAGAAGAAAGACAAGGTTTAAGTAACAATCCCAACACCAGTTTATGATTTCCATGTCATAAGAAAGGAAGTTCTTAGTTGAACAAGACAATTGACAAGGTAGGGCCACTTAGAGACTGTGATTATAAGATGCAAATGTCCCCAGAATATCAAGATAAGAGAAGTCCCACTGTTTGGGCTGCAGACATTCTGTCCCCAACAGGAAAGATACCCCTTGTCAATCTTATCTGGTCTTTGAAGTTGCTGACACGGAAAGGGGCATTTTTAGAGTAGAGCAAAAGCAGTTTGGATCCTTTAGATGTTATTGGGGTTTAAATAATCTGAAAAGATTGTCAATACAGAAAGATTGTGGGAGGGATTGAGGGGTGGTCTTGAGTAGTCTGGGATGACTAAAGGAGTTTAGAGTAGACTGGGGTGAGGTGGGAAATAGCTGAAGGCAACCTGGAGGTGGAAGACCACAGAAGGCTAGGGTAACAAAGCTAGGGTATAGATATTTTGATCAAGATCAAGGGTGGGAAGCAGCTGGACAATAGAGGGCTAAGCTAGGGAGAGATTTGGGCCTGGATAATGAAAGGCCTATGGCCTTAGGCAAAGGCCAGATCTAGTAGGGAGATTCAAGGAGAACTCAAGGTGGTTCCCAGAGACTGTACTCCAGATTCAAGGGGGTTCCCAGAGACTACCCTCATCAGTAGTACTTTTGTAACTGAAGTTAGAATGGAGGCAAGGGCACTCCCTCCCCTCCAGAAAACCAAAAATAATTTGTAGAGGATTCTTTTATCTTTGTGACTGTAAATATTAATTTAGAAACAATACTTTTTTTATTTTTAGTTTACAACACTCAGTTCTACATACTCTTGAGTTTCAAATTTTCTTCCCCACCCAAGATGGCATGAAATCCGATATATATTCTACATATACCTTCACATTAAACCCACTTACACAATAGTCAAAATGTAAAGAAGAATTATGACCAATAGAATGAATCATGAGAAAGAAGAAACAAAACCAAAAAAGAAGAGAAAAAAAAAAGCAAATAGTTTACCCAGACTCCATAGTTCTTTATCTGGATGTAGATAGCCCTTTCCATCATGAGTCCTTTGGGGCTGTCTTTGAACCTCATGTTGCTGAGAAGAGCCAAGTCTATCAAAGTTAGTCATCACAGAAGCAATATGTGGTTGTGTACCACAATATGTTTTTTTTCTTTATGTTTGTGTTAGATAATACACAGGAGGCACTGGAGGCTTGGACTTCAGCCTCTAACAGGTTCACTCGATCTGGTCAGACAGGAAAACGAGCTTCAAAGGGGTTAATAATAAACTTTATTCTAGCATAGTTTTCTCTAGTACAGTTTTCCTGACAATGGAAGCACTACAAACTCCTATAGTATTCCCTAATCACCCTTCTGGTAAAGGCCGGGGAGAAGGGGGCAACTACCCCTAAGTCTAGGGCACAACTTGTGCATTCAACCCTAAAGGGTTCCCCTAAATCCCCTCAAGCCTCAATGGGGGTCAGCTGAGGCAAACACAGACTCCCCCTTCCCAATCTTTGATGGGGGCTCGATCAAGGCACACAGCATCCCAGCTTGTGCATTCAACCATAAAGGTTCCTCAACTGACTGACAACTGGACACCTGTTTTATAGGGCATCAGACAAAGAAGGCATATCACCAGCAAAAGCCTCACAAGTTTACATCTCCTTATCCCTATATCTCACTGTGCAATCGCAATGGATGTTTACAGTTTCAGCATACATGTTTATATTGTTTATCCTTATATAATGCTGCGCAAATAGATGTCTTGAACCGTGAGCCTGGGAACTCATATCTAATACCAGGGAAACAGATTGTTATGGCCACGGATCCTGGGAAACTGAGGTAGTTATGGCCATAGATCCTGGGAAACTGAACTCTATGAAATAATAACAAAAATCCACTTTACACACACTAAAATTTACCTTACACTAAAATTCACCTTACTTACAGTTTGAAACTAGGGCATGGGGTTGTGAAGCTAGATTCCCTAGGTTTAAAAGTTAGAATTTAATTTAATTCAATATACATTAAGCATTCAAGGAGAGGCCATGGACACAAATATGAAACAGTTCCTATCTATGGGGAGATTATTATGTTCTGCCAGGGGTCCACCAGGTGAAAATGTGATACCAGTAGATTTAACGTGCATATACCTAAGTAAAAGGTAATTTGAACAAGGAAAGAGAACTTACTCCTGGGGAAAAGGTGGTAATTAGGAACCTGAGTGAACCTGGAAAGACAATTATTGGTGTGCTGTACTGGAAAGAGATTTGAGTATCACAAGAACCTGGGTTTGAATCCTAGCTCTCTTATTTCATGCCTGGGTAACCTTGAGCTTCCACTCCCTTGAAGAGCCACCTCTCAGGGTCTGTTTCTTCATCTGTAAAGAGAAGTGCTTAGATAATCTCAACTGCCCCCTTTAAATTCTAGTGGATGCTATGATTTCTAAGAATTATGAGAATCAAGAAAGTGAAAATACCTTAGGAGAGAGGCATCAAACACGGGCCACATGGTCACACAACACCCCTAGTACAAGCCTAAATCAGATGAAAACGTAATTTTGATTTGACAAATACGTGACAAAAAAAAAATGAATAAAACAGATGATCATAATATGTGGTTTTCTAAGTCAATATATGAGTGACAGGGATCATTATTTATGATTTAGAGGCCCTGATTCTATTTGAGTTTGATACAACTGCATTAGGCGCAGTTGAGCATGAGAATGAAGGTAGAATAGATAGAGGAGAGTAACGTGGGGCAAATCTGAAATGTGAAACCAGACTGGAGCTAGACTGTGGAAGAGCGTGAGGACCACAGATTTTGAGCTGGAAGGGAACGCACAGATAAGGAAGGGGAGGAAGTCCAGATTAGTTATGACTTGCCCTTTTTGGAGGTGAGATTTAAACCCACGTCCTCCGATTCCAAAACCAGAGCTCTTTCCTTCCTGGAGTTTGTAGGCAACAGGGAACTGGTGTTTTTGAGTGTTTATGTGACAAGGTCAGACGCGGGCTTTGAAATAAGATTCTTTTGGTAGTCGTGTGCAGAACGGAATGCGGTGGAGGGTATTGCAATAGCCCGGATACAAATGACGAGGCAGGGTCACAGCGTGGATTTTTAGAAAAGGGAACAGACTCGAACTTCCGCATAAACAGAATGGTAAGGCTTCAGTGTGGGTGGCCACGGGAGGAGACGGAAGGTTACAAGGCAGGGAGTTTGGAGGCCCAGCCACTTGGAGGAAAAGGGGAACTGTTTGACAGTCCCCCGCTAGCCTGGTGCTAAAGGTGGCGCGGCCTCCTTTCTTCAAGTACGGGAGAAAGCCAGAGTCTATAGAGGGTGGGTGGGGTCAGGAGGTAATTTAATAGCTAGCACTGCCCAGGGCACAGCGTTCCTTAGTGATCACCTCAAGTGCCTGCCCCCATTAAGAGGGTATATCTGCTCTAGAAGACACTGCCATTCATTCATTTAACAAACGTTTATCTAAGCGTAAGACGCAGATGCGCCGTATTCGCCGCCAAACATCGCTCGCTGCAGGCAGAGGGTGCGTTTTGACCCACGTGGTCAGGCCGCGTTCCGCCGCGCATGCGCTGGACAGAGAATTTAGCCCTTTTCTCCTCAGGCTCTGCCCTAGACGTCTAGGGAACGTCGCTCTTCTAGGACGTCATAGCGGAAGTGGGGTGCTGAGGGGTCCTTTCCCCTTCCCCTCTCGCTGGCTCCGCCCTCGACGGGAGCGGAGCGAGCCTACTCTCCTGGCTTGGGGGTCAGCGGGGGACGGGGCCGCTGCTGCTACCTCCACCGCGAGCAGCAGCCGGAAACATGGTGGGTCGGAGTGGCGCGATCGCTGCTGGCGTGTGCGGGGCCCTCTTCATCGGCTACTGTATTTACTTCGACCGCAAGAGACGGAGCGACCCCAACTTCAAGAACAGGCTCCGAGAGCGTGAGTGGGTCCCCGCCTCCTACAGCAGCCGGTCTTCGGCTCACACGCTTTCCTCCCGCCCCACTCCCGCGCCTGGTGTTTTCCTTCCCAAACTCCTTCCCCGTGCGGGCGCCCGCCCCAGTGCTCCCCGCAGCCCCCCATGCACACCCTAGGTAACTGGCGCTACGCGCGTGGCCCCGGCCTGCTTTCTGCACACGTGCCTCTTGGGGGCTTCCGTGGCGGGTGGCGCGCGCTCCACAATCACCCCCCACCCTGAAGCTTGCCCTTTCTTTCCCCGAGACCCCTCCTGCCCACTTTCTGGAGTGGGTCCCGTGCCTTTTTATCGGGGCTCCCACCTGGGCGGGGGGTGGGCACAGTGGAGGGAACTGGGCCCCCGAGGTCAAGGCTACTATGGGCGTTTGCCTTTGAAGGACACCGCGGCCTCCTGGCGGAGCTAGTTGAAACTCCAAGGGTCCCACGTGCGTGGGTGGGATGGAGGCGTGGAGTGGGTTAAGCCTTGGCCCAGGGCGGGGAGGGAGGGGTCTGATCTTTATCTTTCCAGCCTTCCATCATCCTTTTGTCCCTTTGAAAGGATAGAATATCTCGTCTCTCGTTTCTTCCCCACTTTGTGCAGTGTTGACTCCTTCTGGAGTTATCTTTAGTTTTTAGGCCTCTTGTTTTTAGTCCCACCCCCTATCTTTTTAAGTTGTCCACCCAGGTGGGTTTTGCCCTCGTTTCTCCCACTAGCCACGACACCTAACACTGCCGAGCATTTCTGCAGGTAGCGTGGGGGCTCTATAGGCGGTTCAGGAATGCACCAGCGTCCAACAGCATTCTTAAACCCTCTTGGTAGCTTTGCTGGAAACGCTTCCAAGATATGAGTGAATGCGACAGAAAATTGCAGATAAATCCAAAATGCTAAGGATTTTCTTCTGACTTGGCATTATTTCAGATCTGTGACAATTTTTAGAGATGATGGCATGCTTGCGAACCGGATTTGATTTGCGGGCTTTGCGTTTGCAACATTAGTGGTCTAAATTTCTTTGCAAACTACATTTTTTTAAAATTTAAAACTGCCTCAGAGGCATTTAAGTGTAAAGTTGATGAGATCTTTCAACTTCATTCATTTCATAGGAATGTTAGTCATTGAGTCATGGGAATGGCAGACAGTTTTGAAAGGTCATAATTTGTTTGCAACTTCTAGGGCCGGATAGTGTTCCCTTTGTGAAGATGAGGGTAGTTATTTTAAATATTTATCGTGACTAAAATTTAAACTTGATTCTTTATCTCCCCCCCCCAAAAAAAAACCCCAACATCTGAGGCATATTTTTTAGCATGTTTTTAGCTTGGTAGGTTTGTCGAAAACTTCTTGGCCCGTAACAGTAGGAAGCTTCATTTGATTCTGAGTAGAATTAAATTCGTAACTGTTAAGTTTGCGTACCAGAAAATAGCTTTTCCGTACTTTAAAAGCTTCGAATTGTCTGTAGTTAAGGGGACCTTCTACAAACGTTTCTTTTTTTCACTTGCTCAACTACTGGAGTTCATGCCTACACTATTTTCTGCCCTAGTTCTTGTTCTAAAACTTGGCAAATAAATCCACATTGAAACAAGTTGAGAAATAGCCACATTCACTTTTTGAATTCTTTGAACTGAAAACAAGTCTTTACCACCTCCATCCCCCTCCCCACAAAAAGTTTCGTTTGTCTTTTTTTTTTTTAATTTATTTCTATACTCTCATTTCTGAAAAGGTAATCCTCTCTTCCCTTCCTAACCCATGGAACCATCCCTTCTAGCAAAGATTTAAACAATAGTAGCAGCTGACTTTTATATTACCACTTTATGGTATGCAAAGATATTATCTCCTTAATACTTAACAGTACTACAGCCTCGGCAGAGTGTTACTATTATCTTCTTTTTGCTGACAGGAAACTGAGGCTGAGAGAGGTTACGTGTTTTGCTCTGGTCATGCATCCATTTGAGGCAGGATTTGAACTCCTAACAAACACCACATTCAGCATTCTGCCCCCATATTACCTAGCAACCTGTAATTAAAAAGACAGAGGTAGTGTGTACCATGTGCCAGGCACTGTGCTAGATCCCCTGACTTGTCTTTTTGTACCTCTTCCACTGGGCCAAGTAATGACTACATACAGATTTTTGTGTAAATGGTAGAGAAATGGTAATTCTTGAATTTTGTAAAGTTAGAATAAGGAGGGACTTTAAGAGATCCAGTACTCTCAGTTTAGATTCAGGGAACATGAGGCCTAGAAAAGTTAAGTGACTTGACCAAGGTCTACAGTTAATTACAACTAGAACCCAAATCTTGTGTCTAGTGTCCCTTACTGGTCTCCTGAATTTCCTCCCTTGAAGAACGCCAATGACTTGCTTAACTAATTCAGTGCCCTTCCCCTGCCCCAGTCTTGACTTGTAGTTTTTGACACCATTGAATCTTCAGAGGTACTACTTGATTATCTTCTGTTCTCTTTAACTGCTTTACTGGCTCTTCATTCTTTTCTCTGTCTCCTTAATGTGTTTATTCTCCAAACCACTATCGTTGGTTGTCTTCTGGCTATATTCTATACTGCCCTGAAACCTTTGACACCCATGGCTTCAGTTATCACACCGATGAAGTTAACTCCAAATTTGACTCAGTCCTGAGCTCCAGACCCACATCTCCAAACTGCCTTTAGGATATCTCCTTTTAAATGTCTTCCTGGTACTTCAGTATATGCCTAATTTAGTATATAATGTGTGCCCCCACTCCCCCAATCTGCCCTTATTTCTCTCTTTGTTTCTTTTTGTGGTACTGCCTTTCACTAAGTCTCCCATATTTGAAATCTGGGGATTGGTACTGATTTTCATCTCTCATACACAATGAGCCAAATTCAGTGGCTCCTGAAGGTACCCTCTTCTCTGTTTCCATTGCCACTACTGTAGTACAGGCCCTCATTACTACCTGCCTATTGGCAGCAGTGTCGTAATGGAGTTTTTTCTGTCTGCTCTCTTTGTTCCAATTGGTCTTTCATACCACTTGAAATTTTTATGCATAGCTATAGTTTTATCACTATCTCCAACTCTTCAGTGTCAGGTAAAATTAAAACTCCTTTGTCTTTTGAACTTCGCCCTCCTCTCCTTCTTTCCCCCAATCTAGAACCATACTATCTTTCCTGTCTTAGCTCACCTTATTCTTTAGATATTTGAGCCAGACCAGTATCGTTTTGTATTTCTAACATACCCAGCTTTTTCTGGCCTTCATTCAGAAGAAACCATCCCTGACCTCAAGAACCTTACATACTTTTGGGGAAGGGGTAGGGTTAATCCAGATAAGTGTTTATAACCTAGATAAAGATTAAAAACAAAGTTGAGGAAAGGCCAGATGTTAGTGGAATGTGTTCCCACCCCTCGTCCCCTTTTTTCGTCTTGTATGTTCTAAAGCTGTCATCTCCTTAGGGAAGGCCCCAGTAAAGGTGGGCACTTGGAAGAAACAGATGGGAAGGAGGGACTGAACAAAGGCTGGGGAAGGGAAATGGAAGGGAATAAGCATTTATAGATGGAATGCTGTGTGTTCAAGCACTGCGTGCTTTACCAATATTATTTCACTTGATTCTCACAATGCCCCCATGAGGTAGGTACTGCTACTGTCTTCATTTTACAGTTGAGGAAACTGAAGCAAACAGAGGTTAAGTGACTTGTCAGGGGTCACACAGGTAAGTGTCTGAGATTGGATTTTAAGAACTCTGCACTTCTGACTCCAGGCCCAGTGCTCTAGTCATTGTGCCACCACCTAGTTATTTAGGTACTGAGGTATTTAGAGTTAGTGGTTGTGCTGCAGAATTCTAGTTGACTTCTTTGAAAAGATAGTAAGATTTTGAAGTTAAACATCTTATGAGAAATACTTTCATTTTTTAAAAGGGGCAGAATCGTGTATATACTACGGGAGAGAAAAGCCATTGTCATAATGTAAAATCTAAGATACCTCTTTTCTAAGTTTGGAAATTTTGGAGCAGTCATGCTTCATTTTTAGCCAAGATGTTTTATTTATGAGATAACTTTGCTGTCTATTGCCAGTTGTAAAAATGAGATAAAAGCCATTTTAAACAATCATTTTGCAAGATAAAACTTGCTTTGGGAGGGGTAACTGCATTATGTAAGCCTCATTATTTCTGATATTTACATTACTTCATTTGGCAGAAGTATAATGTATTGGAAAGATCCCTTGTTTTTATAGTCAGAGGCCTAGGATTATTTCAATCTTGGCTCTGCCCCTTACTGTGTTATCTAGGGTATGACATCTCTGGGACTCATTTTCCTCATCGGTAAAATGAAGAAGACATTGGGCTAGGTAATAAAATTCTTTTTATATCTAAATCCTTAGTGTGTATTCCTGTGAGACTGAGACCAAAAATGCACAGACACCTAAAATCAGTCATTTTAGATTGTATCACTGATTTAAAAATAGTTGTAGTTAAGGAGATTGGCAAATAGTTTACGGTTTGTATCTGTTGGGTTTAGTCATATTTAGCTAGCCTCATTAACATGTTAATATAAATATTTGTATTGACTTTAGATAGACATTATTTAAATTCATTATATCAGTAAATTTGCCCACTTAGAGTAATCATTATTAGAATAATATTTAAACTCTTGCTTATAGGCATTGCTACGGGGGAAGTTCTCATTTTATTGAATGCTTTGACCGTTTTCAAATTGTGGAGATTGAACCATTTAGAGCTAACTAGATGGTATCGGAAAGATTGCTAGACTGAGAGTCAGGGAGGCTTGGGTTCTAATTTTGCCCTCAGAAACTTTCAAGTTCTGTATTCCTTGGCAAGTGAGCCTTTGTCAACCTCAAGTTTTCTTATCTAAAAAATGGGGACAACAGAAGCCACTTTACAGCATTGTTGTCATATTCAAATGAGATGGTATGCGTAAAGCTTTGCAAGCCTTAAAACAGTACACGTTAACTCTTCCTGTTATTCAGTTAATTGGAGGCATCCAGTTCAGCCAGCTTTATCAAATGATACTTAAACCTGACTGTTAGAGTCTGTGTGTACTTTGCTGAATATGGTATATATAACACACTATATAGTGTGGTTACAGCTTGATTTTATGGCTGGTATAAAAAAAAGAAAGGAAATTCTATAGAATATATTCATAGAGACAGACATCTTAGCTCAAGAACATAATCATTCTACATGATCTTTAATATTTCTTCAAAAGTATATACAAGTTAAGGTAATACCTCAAGTTCGTAGAGCACATAAATTATTTCATATACATTAAACTCTTTGATCTTAACCTTGTGAGGTAGGTTTTTGCAGATCTTAGCCTCATTTTACAAATGAAGAGACCGAGGCTTTAAGTAGCAGATTATACCTTTAAACATTCAGCCATTACTATTTAATCACTATTTTCATTTATCGTAAAGTGAACATGTATTAAATCTGTTGCAGGAAGAAAGAAACAGAAGCTTGCTAAAGAGAGAGCTGGGCTTTCCAAGGTAATGCCAATAACCTGTACTTATACCGACTGTTATGTAAAAGTGTATTAAAATAGACTTGAAAATCCACTGAAATGCATTGGGTGGGGGGGAATATCAAGGTATTGAAATTTCAAGGTATTGTATATAAAACTTTTCATAGTTATATCAAAGTATACTTTGGTATTTAGATATAGTCATTTCAGTCGTGTAAAGACTGAACTGAAACCAGAAGTCTTATATATGATTGTCTATTCAAGTGTAGGACTTTATCCCCCATTAAATTACTACTTGTATGTCTTAACTCTCAGTGATGTTGCTTCTGACTTTTCAAAGGCTATACCAGCAGTATCAACTCTGGCAGGTCATATGAAGCTGGAAAGACTTCAGATTCTATTGATATATTATGCCTTTAATTTGAGCACCAGCCTAGCAATCTCAGTGGAGAGAGCACTTATACTGATGAACTGCCCAGATCCTTGAAGTACTGAAATAAGCAGGACTTTAGATTCGTCCTGATTTAACTTTGTCATATCAATTTCAGGTCCTCAGTTCAACTTGGCAGTATTCTTCTCTCAAAAATTGATGGGTTTGGGTTAGATGGCTTGTGAGACCCTTTCTAGCTATAGATGCTAATTCTGTTTTCTCTTAGTTTTGTGTATCTGTACATTTGATAAGTATAACATTTGTGCTTTTTTAGTGATCGGTAAAAATTGTCGATGAGGATAGGGACATTCTAGTACTCTAATGATTACTCCAAAAAAAATGTTGGTTAGCCCACAGTCTTTAATGTCCCTGTCCTCATCCCAGATCTGCTACTACTACCCTGTGTAGCTTTAATAAGCCATCTTTCCCCATCCTCAGTTTCCTTATTTGCAAAATGAAAGCATTTAGACTAGATGGTCTATAAAATCTCCTTGATTGCCTGGAATCATCTAGTGCTTCATTTTATAGGTGAACAAGTTTAGGTCCAAAGACACAAATCAAGCCCTTGCTCAGGGCATTACAGAAGGTCCTGAACTTAGAACTCAGATCTTGATTTTTAAAGCCTTTTGTAATATTACTACTTCATACTGCCTTGTTTATAGCTTGCCATGTGGCCTTTTTCTTTTCTCCTTTTTAGTAGTATCTTTGCCAGAAGTTGAGCACCAGAAAGAAAATTTAAATCCAAGTCATTAAATTTTGCTTTTTTTGTGGCAGGTTTAGGGCAATCATTCTGTGTGGCAGAAATTCTTATAATATTGGGTAAAATGTGTTTGGGTGGGTTTACATTTGCATAACAATTACATTGAGTCTTTTGAGCCTTTTCCTTCACAAAAATTTTTCCATAGACAGATGGTCATAGTCCTAATAACACTCGAGTGGTTTTTTGTTTTTAGAGGCATCACGATGGAATATGTGAATTACAGAATCTGAGCTGGAATGGACCATAATGACTATTTAGTTCAACCCATACCTGAATAAGGATAAGCTATAATAGAAATGTCAAACTCTTGCAGCCAGTTAGCAGAACTTCTGCCTGAAACAGATTAAAATGTAATTGGGAAATGTTTAACAAGATAAATAAAAATACAATAAAACCTAGATGATGTTAATTTGAAGTTTTCTAAGTCAGTATGCCACAGATCGTAATCATTTCCATTTGAATTAGGCAACATGCCCGATAGGTGGTCATCCAGCTGTAATTGTAGACCTCATGAAACAAGAAACTTTTTAACTTCCATGAATGACCATTAATTACACTTTTGAATGGTTTTAATTGTTATCAAGTTTTCCCTTAAATTTAGTTTTGCTTTTTTAGAGCTTCCACACGTTTTCCTATTTTTTCTCCCTAGGGAGAGGGAGAACAAGTTCTTCAGTGGAAAGAGTGCTGGAGTCATGGGGCCCTCTGGTTCTGCCACTTAGTCCTGGGGTGATCTCAGGCAGGTCCCATAACTTTTCTAGACCTCATTTTTTTTTTCATCTGTAAAATCATCTGTGATCCTCTCCATCTAATCCCTGTTTCACCTAGCAGCTCTTTGGAAGTTTGCTCTTAACAGATCTACTTTTCCTCAACCCCTTTACCTAACCCCATAATCCTATCATGATTTTCATAGTACTATCTAAAGTTTTTTGGTTTTACAAGATCATTCTATGAGAATGTCTGTTTTTACCTTGTTAATGAGATCTTTGTTTATTTGTGGGTAGACATCTTGAGGTCATGGGTTGCCTTGATGGCTGTTGACTTAAATGTCCCTTTCGTAGATTTGCCTCTAGCTCTTTCTTCTGTCCTTTGGTCCTAGCTTTTCTTGTTTTCCCCTTTTTAGTTTGAAATCCTTTTTGGTTTAATTTGCTGAACTCTAGGTAAGTATAGCCCTATCAGCCTTTAAGTGTACTCTTATATTTTATGGTCCAGAATTCAAATTTTGTTCTTAGTTTCCATTTTCTTCATTATCTGTTCACTTCCCAAAGTTATCTTTCTCTCTTGAGACTTTGCCTTTGATTAGCAGCAGTTACGAAAACATTGTCTGTACCCACTATGATCTTTTGGTTTCTTGCCTAAGACTTCTTTATCTTAAACAGTGTTTTGTAGATTTCTTGGCAGTGTCATTTGCTCTATGTCTACATGAATAAACAGAAATTGGTTAATAGTCCAACTTTTCTCTCACAACTTGAATATATGTACTCAGAGAATAGCAGAACTCTCTTGTCATCAGGTCAACAAATAGCTGCCATAGAGCCCTCGGCATGTAATTACCAAACATTACTTTTCATCTCTTCTTCCTCGATGATCCCTAACCTGACATTTATAGATTCCTGTCATCTTTTTCTGGAGGAAAAGAGCCATTGCTTCCTCCTTAGAGGATTCAGTTTCCTTATTTTGGGAAAAAACCTTACCTGTTGCTTATCTTTCCCCTTCCCTTCTTTGTTAACATTCTTCTACCTTCCAACCTCCTAAAACAGTTCAAGAATCTTTTCTACTTCCTTAGGTCTTCTTGTGGTTTCCCCTCCCCACCGCATTTTTTTCTTGTTAAGTTCTGTCCTTTTACTTTGTAGCATCTCTTTTCCTCAACTTCTTGAGGTGGGGAACCTGTAGCCTCAAGGCTACATGTGGCCTTTTAGAGTGAGGGTGAGGCCTTTTGACTGAGTCCTAGTTTTACCAAAGAAATCCTTTTATTAAGGGAATTTTTTCCGTGAATTTGGATTCAGTCAAAGTGCGCCTTTTGAGGACATAGAGGCCCACTTGTGGTCTTAAGGCTTGCAGGTTCCCCACCCCTGCCTTAGGTCTATTAGATTTCCTTTCCTCTTGCTCCCCATTCAGTTTCCTGCCTTATTCACAGTTTCTAATCCTTTCAAATCCCAGTTCCTGTTACTTGAGCTGAAGGAACCCTGACAATTATCTAATCCCTTCATTTTACTTGTGGGGAAATTAAGCAACTTAGCCAAGGTTGTACATCTAGTAAATGTCATAGTTGAGATTTAAGCCCTAGGTCCTTAGATTCCAAATTGAGCACACATTCTACAGTACTCCCTCCTGTTTCTTTTCCCACCAAAACCAGGAGTAGAATGATTTCTTGGAAGGCTTCGACTTTTATTAGCACCGTTTTTATTCCACAGTTTATTAATTATTAGCAAAGGTGTAAATATATAAGAATAGCCTATAGAACCCAGGAAGTGATTATTTAACAGTGATTAGATTCCTACTGAAGTGTTTTCAACTCAAATATGAAAATTAAAGGATTAGCATTTTTCTATTTATGGCAAATTAAAATTATCAATGTTAGAGTAACTTGCCATCTTTTCATCTTTTTCAAAATTAGGTGTGTAATAAGATATTTTCTAAACTATACATGTTTTTGTCCATTGATAAAGTTAAGAGAATTCAAGTATTTATGATTTTGAGGGTACTAAAAATGCATCTATGCTATTTGAAATGGCTTGTATGTAGTCCTACCTGGAGGTAGAGATTATGGGGTAAATGACTAACCTAGCCTCTTCTAATTTTGCTATTTTTTGCTTTTCTTTTAAGCTTGTTACCTTATACTTAGTAAAACTTTTCAGATTCTCTCTAGCCTTTTCTGTACTTAATAATGTAACGGCAGATGACAAAGTATGTACTGTTTAGTATCAGTGCAACAGAGAATAGAGACATGCTCTGCTAACCTAAAGCCTTGGGTCAGCCTCACCATCATTTCATTTGCTACTGAATGTTGCTGGAGCTAGTTAAGAAATGATGAATGTTGGGTTCATTAAGACTCCATATTGCATAAATTTTAATTGAGCTACTTTCCACAGCAACTTGTCCTCAAGTTTCCAGCTCTGCTCCTACTCTCTCTCAGCAGATGACCTCACCTACCCTTTCCTGAACTCTTGTCTTCCTCCCAGTCCCCACTACC
>CM053626.1:220847442-220868432 GCA_028646595.1 Phalanger gymnotis | reverse complement strand
TTCATTCCCTTTGACACAGTCATTTTGGCCAAATTGGACTATTTTGTCGTGCTCTGAATTCATTGTGCTGTCTTCCACTACTGTGTTTCTATTTGGGCCACTTCCCATGTCTCTCTAATGCATTCCTTCTGCTTTTACAGAATCTTCTGACTCAACTCATTTACCTGTGGACTAGCTTCTTGAGCCCTGGACCCTGTCCATCCCTCCCTCCAAATGAAAAGTATTTTTGTTCCTCAAATTTACTTTTAATCTCTCCTTTTCTTTCATCACTTTTTCCCTTGTAGTATACTTAACCTGTGTGCTGGTTACCTTCTTTGTCTCTTCTCCCATCCTCCATTGTGAATTCCTTGAGGGCTGAGACGAGGCATTTTTTGTCTTTGCTTGGTCACCAGCACCTTAGCCACTTTATTTTTAAAAATCTCTTCTCTTGACCCGCCCCTCAGGCTATAGCCCTTTATCTCTCTTCCCTTATACTGCTAATCTATTAATCTCTACTCAATTCTTAACTTTTTGCAGTGTTTTCCAACCCTACTAGTAAAGTATATTTGTTTTCTCAGAGGACCAATGACATCTTCCTTGTTAAATATGATCACCTCTTTTTAGTTCTCATCCTCCTTGACTTTTTGTAGCTTTTGATATTGCTGACCATCCTGTTATCCTGAATAGTCTTTCTTCCCTTGGTTCTATTCTTCATTGGTCTCCCAAAGTGCTGAGCCTGGGTCCCTCTCATAGGTTTGGCTATGTTCCAGATCAGTCTCTCACCCTCTCCACTCCCACTCCCATCCTCGAACCACATCTTCAATCCCACCAGAGTTGTCACATTCTGTTGGTTGCACCTGCACATCGTCCCACATCCTTCCTCTTTTCATTAATACTGCCTACCACCCTAATTCATCTCTTATTAATTAGTCAATCTATTGTTATAATTGTTTTCTTTGCATCTGTTCCCTGTCTTCTTTCAATCCATTTTTCCACACAGCTATCAAAATAATCTTCTGGATATACAGGCTTGACCCTGGCATTTTTCTGCTCAGAGATTTTCATTGACTTCCTGTTGCCTCAAGGATCAGATAAAAATTTAGCCTGTTGTATATACTTCTCAGAATCTGGGTGCAGCCTTACTCTCTTGGCCTCCTTTCACATTATTCCCCTTGACATTCTCTTCATTTCAGCCAAATCAGACTGCAAGCTATCCTCGAAATCACAACATGCTGTTTGTCAGCTAACAAGCACTTTTAAGTGCCTAAAGCTTGCCAGGTCCTGTTAGAAGCACTGGCCTGAGAAAGGAAGGCTAAAACACAAGTTCCCACACAATTATGTACACATATATACAGAGGAGGTAGAAGATAATCTGAGGGAAGGTGGCCCTAGAGCATTGGGAACCAGGGATAGGCCTCCTGTAGAATGTTGAGATTTGAGCCGAGTCTTCCAAAAAGCCCCAGTCTCCATGCATTTATGTAGACTGCCCCTCTCATCACCGTTTAACAACATTGTACAGAGTACCGACTTTCTGGAGACTTTCCTGATACTTATACTACCGTGAAATGTTCTCTCCCTCTAATTTCCCCAGAGCGCTTTGAAAGGTTCCTCTTTTGTCGCTATTATGCCCTGGCTTGTATCATACTTATCTTTCAATTTGTTGCACCACAGATTGTGTCAATCAGCAAGCATTTATTAAGTGCTTTCTTCAACCAGGTACTGTGCTTGAAGAGAGAGAAATACCAAAGTGAGAGAGATGCTTCCCTAAAGGAGGCTATTTTTTATTGGATTGGTGCAACTGGTTCACAAATAAGTAAATAAAAATGTATAAAAAACTAAATAAAAGATGATTTCTGGGGTTAGGGAGGCACTAACAATGGGAAAATTGGGAAAGGCCTCTCCAAAAGACATGAGACTTGAACTTGAGGCCCCTTGATCAGGCACCATGTGACTTATCCTTGCATCTCTAACTTTTAACACACACTAGATAACTTAATGTCTGTTGAATTAAGTACATCAGTATTCAAGTCCTGTTCATATTTTAGTTTTTGCCTTTAGTCTTATGTCCCCACTGGGTTGGTGTGACTAATGAAAAATAAATGCATTGTCAGAAATGCTTTGTTTTGGCTGACTACGTTAAAGTCGTAGCATTGTAGAAGTATGATCAACCTTCGTGACCATTTAGTTTAAACACCTTGTTTTTACTGATGAAGAAATTGCAAATTCAGGATTGCCATGTGGTTTGCCCCAGGTCACATGGATCTGGCACTTTTTCATGTCTGCCCAGAAGTGCTTTACTGGATTACGCTGACATTTTTAGACTCCAAATAGCCTTTAGCAAAAACACTTTATACATTCATATATTACTGAGCTTTTAGAATTAGGGGGGGGAAAGCCTAAAATAACTATCTAGTTTCAAATGGTCCGTTTGATATTCTGTGTCATTAAGTATCTTTAGAATAATGATAAATTTAATTCTGCAAAAATGAATGATCCTTAATAGAAGCCTGAGTTTTCCTATGTAAAACCGGCTTGTCAAATTAATAGACTTGATTTTTCTGGCACTATTCTTAGAACTGTGATAAATGTGTATTTTTCTGAATATTTGTAAAGGTGCTATTTGACTAAACTTCCTTATAAACAATGCTGGAAAATAAATTTTTTTTAAGAGAATAACCTTTTCTGTAATATTTTTTTAACAAATTTTATTGAAATATAAAGTTTTTTTTTTTAAATATTGGTTACCCATTTTGATAGTTTCTTCAGTTAAGGTCTTTTTGCATTATAGTTACCTGACCTTAAAGATCCAGAAGCTGTTCAGAAGTTCTTTCTTGAAGAAATACAGCTTGGTGAGGAATTACTAGCCCAAGGTAAATATCACTAAAAGAATCAGATATTTTTCATGATTATGTTCTATTTAAAAGAAGTATCATAGACTCTAAAACCCTCTGCTGCATTTTAGCAAGTACCCATATGACCATCTGTTTGAAAGGTGATATGTGAATGGGTCTGGCTCAATTGTTTCTTTAGATTAATATTATTTTAAACTGTGACTTAGTGTTGAACTTTAGAAACACATTAAGGATGCAGGGAATTCAGATCTCTGTGTACTAATATCAAGTAAGCTAAAGTACTGATTGACAAGAAATGACCATTACAAATAAATAGTTTTTACTAAGTTAGGGCATGTTTGGAAACTTAGGTAATCTAATTTTTAAAATTGGAATATTGTGATACATTTTAAAGGCTGAATACATAATGCAAAATAGTGATTGGTGGAGTTATAACCTAGGAAGAAACCTACATTCATACATTTATATGGAAGTATTCTGCCAGGATGAAAGACCATTGCCATGTTATTTTTTATGTTCATATTTAAACTTTACTAAATTCAGAATAAACTTTATGTGCTCTGGCAAGCCAGAATTTCAGAGTTCAGATTGATTCTAGAGACTATCTGACTTAACCCGTGTGTCTGAACAGGAATGTCTCCTACAACATTTAGTTAGTAGTCAGTCATTCTTCTGCCTTTTTTGGAAGGCCTCTTAGGAGTAGGCCACTCACTGGCTCTAGAGGGGATCATTCCAGTATGTTTTGGGGTAGATTTAATGGTTAACAAATTTTTCCTTCTATAAAGGCTAAATTTGTTTTGCAGATTACATCCATTGCTGCAGTTTTTGCCCTTTAGTATCAAGAAGCAGGGCCTAATAATTTTCACATAATTTTTCTGCAACTTATATGACTCTACCCAACTCTCCTCTAAGGCTAAACATTCTCATTTCCTTTAACTGATGTCCTTATATGTCGTCATCTCAGTACTGTCCTAGTCCACCTTCCTTTGAATCAGTGTCCTTCCTAAAATGTGGCACTCAATTAAATGTAAATAAGGTGCTAGATGTGACCTGATGAAGGTAATAGTGTTGTGGATACTATACTCCTCAGTGCAGTTTAGCAGCCATGTCATTGTTGACTAAAACCCTTAAACTTTTTTAGTCAATCTGCTCTCTAGTTACCCCTCCATCTTATGCTTGTGAAGAATTTTGTAAACCCAAGAGTAAGGATTTATATTTATCCCCATAACATCTAATTTTACTAGACTTAAATTTATACTCTAGCCTTTTAAGTATTAGCTATTCCTCTCCTCTTTGTCAGTTAAATTTTTTAATAAATACATTCTATAATTGCTAGTCATTGACCAAGCACAAATTCCTGGCACATTTATAGGATCATTAATTTAGAGGTGGAAGGGCCTATTGAGGTGAGGTCATCGTGAGAAACAAGAAATTTAGGTGAATTGCCCAAGATCACACAACTATTAAGTTTCTGAGATGGGAGTTTCATCTTTAGGCCTTCCTGACTTCCAGTGCTAGAGAATATCTAACAAAGTTAACATTAAGCCACCAATGATTGTTCTTTGGGTCTGACCATTTAGGCCAATTCTGATACATTTGTATTATCCCATTCTGTATTGTCTGGCCTGCTTATCTCTCAGAGACATGAGAGACTTTCGTTGAATGTTTTGCTATAATGTATTTAAAATATGTCTACAGTTACTCCCCTTTTGAGAGTTGGATGTAATTGATAGACTTATAGAAGACTTCAATTTGACTTCTGCTTCAGACACTTAGTAGCTGTAAGACTTACGGCAAATAACTCTTAGGACTTGGTTTCTTCATCTGTAACACAAAGATATTTGACTACATTTCTGAGGTCTTTTCCAACTCTTGAATCTATAAAAGGAAGTGAGGTTAGTTTGCCATGAAAAGTTATGGTAGGGGAATTAACAGAGGGGGGAAAAATGGAATGAGGAATGTTAGTAGGAGTTTTTAAGCACTTCAGAACTTACATATATATTACACAATTGACGTTTATTTAAAATTATTGTTTAAAACAGGTTGCCCATGAACCACTATCAGATAAAAGTTTTACCAGGCACTTGAGAAAAATTAAAATTCACTTTTTAAAATTTATGGTTCAAATACTGTTATACCCTGGTTTTAATTATTAGGTTTTACTGTTGGGACAAATTTCATCACAACAAATAGCAATCTCTAGATAACAAACATACTTCTTAGTCCCTTCCAATTGCCATTGCCAACTTGTTTCAAAATGTAATTGATAGAACAGTTTCACTATATTCAGAAAATTAGGATAGTATTGTTCGATGAGGTTTATTGTAATAGAATTTTCTGAAGAATGAGGTCTTAGAAAATAGTTCTGTATAAAGTACAGCAATAAGTGCTTTATATTTGAAGTTTATAATTAAAAGAAAAGACTTTGTAGGTTCCATAAAAGCATTTACATAAAAAAATTCCTTTATAGGTGAATATGAAAAGGGTGTTGACCACTTGACAAATGCCATTGCTGTGTGTGGGCAGCCACAGCAGTTGTTGCAAGTTTTACAGCAAACTCTTCCATCTCCAGTGTTCCAGATGCTTCTGACTAAGCTGCCAACAATTAGCCAGGTAAGAAAATAGAATTTTTGCAGCAATGGGGAAATATAGTCACTTAGAATCTGAAAATTAAATTACATCCCTTTGGAAATGGAACTTTTAAATGCCTTGCTATTAAAGTTAAAAAATGAAATTCAGCCATAAATTTGAAATAGTACTATAGGCGCGCATATATATATATATATATATCTCAATCCAGTTAATCAGGATAATAATAATATGGGATAACATTATGATATTACATAAAGCTATATAATGAATAATAAGATTATGAAATTTTCTTCTTATTGTGTAGTATTTACTGCCACTGGCTACTGTGAACTTTGCCCTACTTAATTGACTCAACAGTTTAGTTACTAGAGAGAATGATCCTTTGAAGATCATTAACCTTTAAAAATGCTTATATCCCATAATTCTTTTTGGATAAAGTTAAATTAGGCTGTCTCCGTACGACTTCGCTGTCTTGACAAGTGTTAGGCCTAAAGTTATAGCCCCTGTGTATTTAGGAGTATCTTACCTTTGCTGTATCAAAGAATTACCCCTCTGACTTTTAGCACATGGACTTACAGGGTCTGCTGTCACTGATAGGTTTTATACTAAAGAGGGTATATCATAGGGATACCACTACAAGACTTGGAGTATAAGTTATGAATATGTTAAAGTCTCTAGTGATACAGTACTATATTGTCTTCCAAAAGCCTAAAGGATTTTTTTAAGAGAAAGTACACATTTAGTATTTGGAAGATTACATATCGTGAAACATAGAAGTCAGCCTTTGGAGTTTCTAAGTAGCCTTTGCTTGGATCAGCACAGAGTCTTAATGGTTAAGTATCTTCTCAGTGGCCCTTCAGGGTGATCTTCTTTCCTAGCTGGATTTTGATTACTTATTGGGAATAAGAGCTAGGGAGCAAATAGGACTAGTGAACAAAAAATTCCACGGACTAGGGGACCCAGAAACTAGGGTTAAGATCTGTTTAGACCTCGCCTATAGAAGGAGATGGTATCAGAAGTTAAGGGTTATTTACCATGATGCACTTGTGGCCTGCACAGTATTAGACAAAGGGGAAATGATGGAGTAAAACAAAACCAAGAGCCCACAAGTACATTAGAACTTCTTTAAGAATTCTTTGAATTAAACTAAATTTTAACCTCTATTATTGAAGACATACTGACTTCATTTGGTTCTTTGCGTTATTTATGCCTAGTAGTATCATTTCCCTATGAAATTTGTCTTCTTTCTCTTAGAAAAATTCTTCGAGGTTGATTTTTTTATTCATTTTTATCTATTGAAGGGTGAAGTATTGAAAACTTATATGGGGTGAAAACTAAATTTCTTTGTGTAAATATTGGCCTGTGTAGGGGATAAACTTAGAACCTATGATGACCAGGCTCTGTAAGTGTTTCAGATAGTAATACCTGATTTATAATCATGCTGCCATACTTGGGCTTTTTATGGTGAACCTACATTCCTTTGAAGTAAGAATCCTTTCGGGGTGTGAATTGTTCTGAAAGTCTTGATCAATATTGTTCGTTTACCAGGAAGAGAAGAATATAGGGTCTCGTTTTCTACCTCCCCTTTGTTTTAGTTTAAATAATTTAATGGCAGATTAATTCTGTGGGTTATAAAGTACAAAAACTGCCATGTGTTGGTAGGCTTTATTGCATTTTCAAATGGAAGTAGCTAATTTGTCACCTTTCTCCTTGGCTATAACTATGAAATACCATATCATATTTTAAAAATCATAAGGTGCATTGGCCAGTAAGGTATAATTTCCAAATGCCTGGATGAGCAATGTATTTTTCTTGTATGTAGATAGGCTTAATGTTTTTTGCATGAAACATATATATTTCCCTTTCTTTCCTCCATAGAGAATTGTGAGTGTACAGAGCTTGGCCGAAGATGATGTGGAATGAGAAACATGTCAACATAATACAATCTTAATAAAAAATTTTTAAATAATTCTTAGCCCAGAAGATGAGCAGCATTGGGGGAGAAGGGCAAACATGCTAGTTATGGACTGTGTATTACACTGAAATCTACCAAAGTTGATTCTAACTTTGTGTAGGTAGGCTTGCTTGGATTTTATTTATTTATCTTAGTGAGAAGTGTATTTTGATAAAAAAAAAAACTTTCATTTTATAAATACACTATGAATAATCTAAATATCATTAATTTCATTTGTTACTAAAATATGCAGCTGTAAGATACATATGACATAACACTTACTACATGTTAAAAATACCCAGTGCTCATTTTTGAAAAATAAAAGTTAAGGCAATAAAAAGAATTCTGCACTCCATGTTAGAGAGCTAATGGGTGGATTTGGTATATCCTAGTAAATTTTTTAGTATAATAGAAAACTGATAACTTTTTTTTTAATTTACCAAAGCTAACAAGCTGTGAAAGTCCTTGGATGTGAAGTATTTCCTATTCATAAAGATAATCAC
Source organism: Phalanger gymnotis (assembly GCA_028646595.1). Classification (NCBI taxonomy): domain Eukaryota; kingdom Metazoa; phylum Chordata; class Mammalia; order Diprotodontia; family Phalangeridae; genus Phalanger; species Phalanger gymnotis. The sequence goes on along the minus strand of CM053626.1, from coordinate 220,860,552 downwards.
GGATACGTTTAGGAGATATTTTTGGTGTATAGAACAACAACCAAAAAAACTTTGAGAATTATTTTATTTAAAACAAGCTTATGAGTCCTGAATATTTATCTTGCAAATCAAAGTTATTAGAAAGAGAACTACTAACAGTCAAGAAACTTGTGTTCTAATTCTGTTCTGCCAGTAATGGCTGTAAGTGATATAAGACATACTCCTTTATCACAGAACCACTATAAAATGAGAGATTTGTTTTAAATCTGAGGTGTTTTTTTTTGTTTGTTTTTTTTTTTCAGCTCTGTGATTTTCTCCTCATTGTCATAGCCCCTTGGTTATGGTGTATTTTTCATACATTGGTCTTACCAGTCACAAATACTAATTACATGTTCCAAAATGGTTTTCTTGGCCTATTACTATTACCATGATGAGTTTGTCTTTTAGTTTAAAAATGAGCAGTGAAGAAAATTTTCTGACAGTTGGGCTATCCAAAAATAGAGTAGTGGGTTATTTCAGAATACTGTGAATTCCCCATTATTGGAGGTCTTTAAATTGGAGACTGTATGACCTTTTTGGAATTCCTTTTCAAGGATTTGTTGGATTAGATGATTTCTAAGGTGAAGTCTCTTCCAACCCTGATACTGTGTCATTTTAGAGTAAGTTTAACTTTACCCCTTACTTCCTTGCACTTATCTTCATGGTCTTCATTCATTTCTCCTCCTCTATACCTTCAAATCTTTGTTTTATTTACTTTCCTGAACATCGAAACACCAGTGTTTGACATCGTGGACGAAGGCTTTTTCAGAATGGGATTGGGTTGATCAAGCTTCTTTTCTATAGGCAAACCATTTTGAAAACTCTGGTACATATTGGGATGTTCTAGACCGAACACTCTCTTGTGTCTTTCTGAACTATAAATTGGCCCCAATAATTTGCTGTGACCTGTCTAAAAGGGTTTTCTTTACAGCAGTCACATGTTTTCTTCAGTAGCATTGGAATCATCTTCTGGAATCCCCTCTAGCTTTATAATCTTAAGAAACAAGAACCTTAAAATGATGATTTGGCGACTAAAAGTAGGGGAGAGGGGGGTGCATTGTGCCAAGGGGAATAAGGCTTTTGTAGAGCTTCTCTAGCTTGCTGATCTGAGCATGTTAAAGAAGTGTGAATAGGCTGCTGATAATTAGGGGAAGAGACCTAAGACAAGGAAATAGCAAAGTATAAGCTTCTTTGGAAGAAATGAGGCATCAAAGAAGTTAAACATTAAAGGGAAAGAAGAAAAATATTGGAGAAATTGGAGAAATTCTAAGTTACAGAAAAGTTGCTGATCTATAGTGGTTAAGTTTCTGTAGCAAGAATTCCCTACATTGATGAAATCAGAGATCTGGACCAAATGTTACAAACCATCCAAACAGCCATGGAAGAAGGTGAGAATGGGATAAACTTGGGTATAGGAAAGTAAAGGATTATCCATGTTCTTGTGAGATCAAGGCCCAGTAAAAATTGGCATTTGCATTTGCTATTTATGATCCTAAAATAAAAATTAAATTGGGCCCCTGTTGTAAGAAAGTTTTTAGTGAACTGATAAGGCAATATTTTCCTTATTATTTGAAAGAATGAAAAGTGAATTTTTTTTTTAGCAAATTATAATTGTATTATGGGGAGCAAGTACAAATTATGTGGTTACATGTGGCATCAGAAGGCTAAATATCTTTCATGAAAAGTAATTGATCTTGAAGGTGGCAAATGCTGTTGTGAATTTTATTTAGAGATCTACCTGTAGGACTGGTCCATGTGCTTTTTCTAAAGGATTTTGCCTTTTATGAAACCCCACTCTGTTTTGATAATGTCAAAACCTCTTGTGTTCAAGTGAATTAAATGTGCCCCTTTCCTATCCCCAACCAACTCTTTAAGAAAAGACTAAATTGTGTAGAGCATACACTTTAAACCTTTGGAAATGGAAAGTCATGAGCTTTCAGAGGTGGACAGCTTTCTTTGTATGGACAAACGTTTTTTGATTTGTTTGGTAATTTCATACTTGGTGTAAAAAGTATCAGGAACATTTTGGACACGTGTTTAACTGAAGGTAGCAGACTTAATCTAAAAATTTTAGCAGTTACTCAAATGGAGTATAACATTTTTACCACCATCATGCCTGCTTTTGTTACATTATTAATTTAACCCTTGGACAAGGGTGTTGTTCAGAATATGAAATGTTATAGAAATTTCAATAAGGTTGGTTTATTATATAAGCAAGCACTATACAGAACTTTCAATGAATTTTTTTTTAATGTTGCTTGTGCCTCAAGGTGTTAAAAAGTGAAATATTAAAGGGCTTGGAGAAAATTTGTGGGCCTTGTTGTGTTTGCAGAATTGTCTTCTAATGGGAATATTTGAAAGCTCTAGACTACTTGTGTGAGCTTGAGCCAAAGTTAACTGTTGGTTTTGGGTTTCCTTGTCTGTAACAAGTCCATGTCCCTTGTCCTTGTCTGTCCCAGGTATAGAGGATACAAAGATAAGAGGCAAACTTTTCAAGGAGCTCAAAATCTGAGAAAAAAAAATGTAGAACTTGATTAATGCTGAGGCTTTTTGGATCCCTGCAGGAATTTGAAGGTTCCATGGCTGCCTGTTCCTTAGGGAAGAAGAGATGTGTCAGAGAGGGCTCCACCAGCAATGATCTCGTAAAATGGGTTTGGATGTTGAAAGTTGAGTTTTAAACCTTAATCCTAGGAGAAGTTGTCCTGCCTTCATGGTGGTCGTTAAGTTCCTGGCCCCATAACCTGTTATCGATAGCCGTGTCTCTGAGAGCCCACGCCGTAGAGCTGAGTCAGCATCTAGAACTGGATCCCATGTTGCCCAGCAGCCATGACCTGCTTGTAGGTACCCAAACTAGACTTGATCTGAGAAAATGGTACATGACAAGAAACGCAGTTTGAATATTGCAGACTAAAATACCAGTGAACAATTTACAAGACAGGTCCTTAAATCAGGGCAGATTGGCTTTAGTCCCGCGTTGGAGGTATCTTCAGTGCTGTATAAGGGTAAGTGATGCTCAGTTGTTATTTAAAGAACTATAAGCATAGAACTTAGTGCTCAGTTTATCTGACTTAGGAAAACAGGAGTGAATTTATATACTATAGATCTACAGGGATGAAACATTTAATTAACCCAATAATCAGAAATAATTATTTAAGTTACAGGACAGTTGTATATAGTGGTAGCTAGTAGGAGGAGTGCTGGGCCTGGAGTCAGGAAGACTCCTCTCCAAGTGTTGAATTTTAGCCTCAGACACTAGCTGTGTGATGCCACTTCACCCTATTTGCCTCAGTTTCCTCATCTGTAAAATAAGTAGGGGAAGGAAATGGCAAACCATTCTAGTGTCTTTGCAAAGAAAACTTCATATGAGGTCACCAAGAATTGTTCAAGACTGAAAAATGGCCAAATGACTACCTCTGTTTAAATATATTTGAGCTCGAATATTTAAATCTTTTTTCCCAGTATCCCTTTTCTCACTTTGACAGAATAGAAGGTCTCTGATGTTGTCTTTTATGGACCATTCATATAAGGTTTGGAAAAAAATAACTTCCCTTCTTATGGGTGCGTATGTTAAAAATACAGCAAGATAAAACACCTAACATGTTTTGTCATTATCGTAACAATTCACATTTATTTAGAGTTTTGAGGTTTTCAGAGTATTTTCCTCACAGCATGAGATTAAGTCAGGGCTCATTATCCCTATTTTATGGATAAAGAAACTGAGGATCAGGAGGGGAAATGATCTCAAAGCTAGTGTGTCATAGCTGGGATCCAAACCCGGGTCTCCTAACTCCAGACCTAGCATACTTTCCCCTTTATTGCACTACTTTGGAGGCCAAACAAGGATTTAGAGATAAAAGTCATTAAAATTTTGAAAAGGAAAAACAAGTTGCCAATCTAAAAGTCCTGCTGACATTTTACTTTGGGCTAATTAGGAGGGAAGGCCTACCTACATAATGAAGCAATTCCACAAAATGATTTTGTTACTTTTGAGCATATCCTATTTTGTCGTTCAGTCATTTCAGTCATGTCTGACTCTTTGTGACCCCATTTGCAGTTTTCTTGGCAGAGACGTTGGCGTGGTTTGCTATTTCCTTCTCCAGATCATTTTACAATTGAGGAAACCGAGGCAAACAGGGTAAAGTGACTTGCCCGGGGTCACACAGCTTGTAAGTGTCTGGGGACACATTTAAACTCAGTTCTTCCTAACTTCAGGCTTGGTGCTCCATTTACTGTGCCACTTAGGCACCCAAAAATACCACTTGAGATTGTAAAACCTTTCAAAAGAATATTGATGAATCAAAGTGGTTTCCTTTGCTGGACGATCATTTCTTCCATGTACCCTAACTGTGGCTGTCCCCCGAAGCTCTGTCCTGGGCTCTTTTCTTGCTGTACTAGACACTCAGTGATTCTATCATTTCTGTGTAGACGACTCACAAGTGTATGACCACCTTTAGTCTCTCTCCTGAGCCCAGTCTCCTATCACCAACTACTGTCTTGTAGACTTCTCAGATTCAACATATCCAAAACAAAACTCTGTCCCCACCCCCTCAAAAAAAACCCTAGCCCTTCAGAACTTAACTATTTTTCTTTTGAAGGTACTACTGTCTTTCTAATCACCCAGGGTTGCAACTTTGGCACTGTCCTCAACTCCTTACTCTTCCTTACCTTATGTGTCCAAATGACATGTCTTGTAGGTGTTAACTCCATAATCTCCCCTATGTCGTCTGGTTCCTTCTGATGTTCCTGGCCACCCACTTTGTTCAGGTCTTTCCCCATACCATTACAATAACCTCATAGTCTACCTCGTGTCTTTATCCAGTCTCTTAAAAGCTTGATAAATTATCTGTCCTCTCTCCACTGCTAAAATAAATGATGTGAAAAGCAGATGTCTGACTTCGTCATTCCCTCAGTATCTCTAAAGTCAGGGTGTGTGAAGTGATCAGAGAGGACTAGCCTCTCTGGTGCAAGGGCTTGCGGAGCCATTTTCTGTGCTTTTCATCCACCTGTGGTCTCCACCTTTCACCCATTTCTCACCAGTGGCTCCAAGAAGCTCTAACACACTTCCACTCCCCAGTAAAAGCAGCCAGGTTGAGGGTAACCAACAGGCCTCAGACCTTTTGGTGAGTTGGGGGTGTCTATGACAAGCATGTGAAGACTTCCCATAGAATGGGTGGATGAGAACATTGTATTTCAATGGCTGTGAAAGTGGCTGAAACAGGTTCTGTGGAGCGCTTAGAGCTTGGTTGGGCATTGAAGATGTCAAGGTCATCTGCTGCGTCAGGGCCATCACCAGTGGACATCAGTGACTGGAAGAGAGAGAGAGAGAGGCTGATGACTTTGTGCAACTCTGCCTCACTTAACTGCAATTTATGGCCAAGTCAAGACATTACCCTGTGCTGCCATTGGTCCTCTTCAGAAACAAAGGACAAACAACAGCTCCAAAGTCCAATACAAGTTATCCTCCATTTGGCATTTAAAAGCCTTTCCCACCCGGCTCCATGTACCGATTTAGCTGTATTTCTAGCTATCGCTCCCCTTCACATACTCTACAGTTCAGCCAAACTTACCTCATTGCTATTTCTCCCATATGACATTGCTCCCTATTTCTGCCTGTGCAGAGGCTGTTTCTCATGGCTTGAATGCATTCCCTCTACCTCCACCTCAAAATCCTTAGTTTCCTTCAAAGCTTAGCTCAAGGACCATCCCTTTTATGCCTTTTCTGTTCCCTGCCACTGGTAGTACTTCCCACCCCATTACCCTGTATTTATTATGTATATGCATATTTACGTGCACTTTTAATACATGCATATATACATATATGTACACACCAACACGCGTATGCATGTATACATTTGTATCAGTAAGGTAATGACAGTGTAGGTGATGGTTGTCAACATGCCCATATGGTTCTGTGTCACAAAGCATACCAGACTCTCCACATAGAAGGCAGAAGGAAACCATTGATTCAGACTGCAGAGAACCAGATCCCACAAGCCGTCTGCCCAATCAGAGCAGTAAAGCATTCCACACATAATTGTATCACCACATGGAGCCTGGCCATCCCAAAACCTCTCCGACCCCCTGCTGGGGTTTCCCAAAGACAAACTCCCAGTACAGCTAAGTCAGCCTAATCATGATGGTGGCCATGAGCAGCCATGACTGCTGTCTCACAGCATTTCCTGTGACATAACTTCCTTTTCCTGTCAGGAATCTCCACCCACCACTTGTGACCCAGACTTCCTATGATCCAAGCAGGTCACATGGCCCATCAACGAGTGGGAAAGATCTTCAAATCTAAGTTGCTACTACAACATTCCATAGACAGAATGTTTCATTTCTGCATGTTCGTAGTGCCTGACACATAGTAGGACTTCATAAATGTTTGATTGTTTAATCCTACGATTGATGCAGAAGAATTCTGTCAAGAACTTAGGTTGCTGAAGTAGTGAATAAGAAGGAAAGCATCCCTTTTTAAGAAGGACTGGACGCGTGGGAGGTTGCATGGTATTTCAATAAAAGCTTGGGACTTGGAATTAAGAGACTGGACTTGAAAGTCATAGCTCTTTTTATCCCAGACAGGTTACTTAATGTTTCTGAACCTCAGACTCCTCACCTACTCATCTGTAAAATGGGAATACCAGTACTGCCTACCTTCCACGGATGTTTTTAAGAAAGAATTCTACAAATCTTGAAATGCTATATAAAACTCACATTTGTTATTGCAAAAGCCCAGTTTTATCCATTCATTTGTGAAGTAGTTCTTTTTATCCACTCATTAATTCAAAGATGACAATAAAACAGATGCAAATTCTGTCTTTTTCCTCTCATTTCTTTCAAACCAGAGGGATCCACACCTGACAAGGTTACCCCCACGATGTTTCCTTTTACTGAGTTATTGACTTGATGATGGGCCTCTTCCCATCATCAAGTTCTCAGTAAAACAGATGTAGAGTCCGCTCTCGCAGCTGGGAGCTTTCTATCTCTTCTTTCTCCTGCTTCTTATGACTAGTGATAAGCTTACTCTCCTGCCTCATCTCCAAGATTCATAATCCTCTTCTGCTGGCTTGTTAGACTTTCATGCCTCAAGTCATCCTGGGGGGAGGGGAGCGGTCAGTGACTTATCTTCACCTTATGACATAAAGCCAATAAATATTAAGTGCCATCTATATGCCAGGCACTGTGCTAAGTTTCAATGAAACTCGGGAAATTCACGGTTTTGTCACACACAAACCCAGGAGTCTTTATATAAACTTCCCATACGGCCCCAAAAGTTACTTGATTTATGGTTTTCAGTTATAAACTTCAAAACGCAAAAAAAGTCACATGTAAATGAATGAATAGACCATAATACCCTGCAGTTATGATTGCCTCTGTAATTTGCTCTGCCTTCAAACAGGCCCTCTCAGTGTACTTATCAGTTTTATTCTATCCTGTCCTATTCTCATCTCTCTATCTGGTCCTCTAAAGAATTTGTAAATTTCTCCACATTTTATCTAGAATAATTCTCTTAAAGAGAATTTCAATTTTCATATTTCATATTTCAAATACTTTGTGTACTTTTATTCATACTTTTCATTTGCTTTGCAAACCCTTCATTGTGAAAAAAAAATAATCTTTAGCCTAACCCCTGTTGTAGTTTTTAAAAATTCTGAATTAGTGGGACCACATTAATGATTCCTTACTGTGTTGCCATGTTTTGTCAGTATAGAGTACATCAGCTATCTCTTGTGTTAATCTGTTGGAAGTTTTTTGGACTTGATCTGTGATTTCATTGCTACTGGAAAGTCTCTCCACCAATGCAGAAAGCACCTATTCTGCAATTCATAGTCCTAGAGAGTTGCCTGGAGTACAGAGAAGTTAAGGGACTTGCCCAGGTCTCATAGGCAGCATATGTCAGAGATGGTTCTTGAACTCAGATCTTTATGATTTCAAGATAGATAAAGATATATAAAGCATGTCTTAGGTGGTTAGTATGTGCCAGGCACTGTACTAAGTGCTGTGCAAATATCATATGAACCTCATAACATCTGTGGGAGGTAGGTGCTGTTACCATCTCCATTTTATAAACATAAAGAAAAATAACCTGCCCGCAGGGTGCTTACTTTCTAATGGGGAAGATAGTAAATAAAAGGGAGTTGAAAAGCAGATGGGGGTAGTATTTGGGGTAGGGAAGCTTCACTTCTCAAGGTAGAGAAATAGTCTAGAGGGCAATGGGATGATCCACACTTGAAGTTGGCATGTCTGGCTGGGTATTCTTTCAAATGGGAGCAATTTACCAATTGGAGGAGGAGGCTACAGGGGTGAAGGTGTCATCATGAGAAGGCCACTGGGACTTCAAGGCTGGCCCTCTATCCAATATGCCACACTGCCTTATAAATCCCAGTTTCTTAGTTTTTTTCATTCTCTGTTGTCAGTTAAATGAAATTAGATATGTAAATAGCTTTTCAAACCTCAAAGGATTATTTTACTCTTATGATGATTACTATTATTATTATCCTTAGCATAATTTATCCCTCCTTGGTATAATATCCTTGTCAAAAAGCATCCCTAATTCACTTCTGCACCACGTGGTGCTTAAGAGTCACTATTATGCATGCTGATTATCATATTAAAGTAGTACAAAAGTATTAGTTGAGAGAGTTCCGTTTGACCCTTCATTCTCCTTTGTCCCTTATAGCCAATTGTTCAACAGGTCCTATTGTTTCTTCCTTTTAAATGTTACTTAGATTTATCCCTTCTTCCCTACTCCTAGTGCTACCACCCAGATCCAGGCCCCATCATCTCATGCCTGACTAGTTTTGAAATGAATTCACTGACTTTCCTTTCACTCTTTCCAATCTGGATCTTCCACACATTGCCAAATTAATTGTTCTAAAACACTGCTTTCATTTTTTTCACTCCTTTGTTCACAGACTTGTAATTGCTTCCTACAACATTAAATCTAGATTCCTCTCTCTGGCTTTTAAGGCTCCCCTATTGTGGACCCTGACCTACAAGTGAGCCAGTCATCAAACCCTTATAAAAGCACTTACTATGCAACAGGCCTGTGTCAAGTACTAGGGCTTCAGTCAGTAAACATTTACTAAGCACCTACTATGTGCCAGGCACTATGTTAGGTACTGTGGATAAAAATTAAAAAAAAACAAAAACAACCTACTACAAAATAGTTCTTGCCCTCAAGGAACTTACAGTCTAATGGGGGAAAACAACACACAAAAGGAAGCTGAAAGGGAGTAAGGAAATGTACCCTAATCCAAGGGCATAGTGGAGAAGTCAGAGAGAGAGATCTCAAAATAGTTCAGCCGGGTGGAAAATGAATTGTCTGTCCTGCGCCTTCTTCTTAGATGAAGGTTTCAGAGTTCTTGACTCCGCCCTCCAATCAGAGGGGCAGAGGGTAGTGATGAGGCGAAAGAACCAAAGCTGATCTGGTCATGCAGGATGGAAGGCCCATAATAGTTCTCTAGGTGAGAAATTCAAAGAGAGGAATCCACGATATCTCCAGCTTCTCTCCAATATGCATCCCATGCTTCCATCAGGCTGTTCTCAACGTCACCCACCATACAGTATCCTTATTCCCACCTCAAGTCTGTTCGAGATGTTTGCCTTCGATGTGCATTATGCCCTAGCCAAATCTTACCCGTCCTTCAAAGCTTAGGTCAAATACACCTCCTTCCTGAGGCTAGACTCCTTTGACCCACAATGAACTCCCTTTTCTGAAAGATGATTGCATTTACATTTATTGTTTTCAGTTTAGGGCTTACTTATTTGTCAATGATTTCTTTTGTGAAAGACTTAGCTGCCAGTGAGATTTGACATTTCTTGAAGTCAAAGGTATGTTTTATGCTTTTTATATCACTCGCAGCACATAGCATAACATGTGCTGGATTCCTCTTGATTTATCAGTTGATGGACTGATAAAATCGAGAGCAAAGTAGCATTTACTTTATTGAGACATTTTGCAATAGGCTTGGAGGAGAAAAATGGCACATGAAATTTGAGAGGGCAACGCTGCGTTCCTAGAGCTGGATCTATTAAAACCCATTAGAAATGTTGAAGAAAGTTTCAGCCTGGATATAATTGAATGAGATGATCTTTGCATTTAGATCTCAGTTCTTTATATTTTTAAAACAAATTTGTGACAACTGGAAAGACAGGGAAAAACATTATTTCTAATTTTGCCTGTGTTAATAACATAACTAAACCAGGTAAAATTATCTTTTAAAAATATAGGGCGCAGTCTTGTTTCCAAACTTTTGTCAGAAAGAAATTCATAACAACTAAAATTAAACATTTTGTGCTGTTAGATTTGTGCTGTTAGATCTCATTTTCTCTGACTTTTCATAGTCTCAAAGATAGAAGTCACTTTAGTCAACTCAACAAACATTTACTAAACAATGACCAAAGGTCTTTTCTCACTTCATTCTCAGAATGGTAATGTGAGACAGAGAATAAGGCTCATGAGCCACATCTAGAAAAACTGAAAAATTGGCAGAAGATTGAAATGTCTTTTTTCAAGGTCATGTGGCTAATTAGTAGTTAAGCTATAATACAACCTCTAGTTTCCTGATTAGGAGCCCAGAGTTCTTTCTATGGGCCATAATATTTCACTCCACTAATTCTATGTGTTTGCAATATGATATACGTGTATATATACATGTATCTATATATGTGTGTAGGAGGCTTAGTGCATAGAGTTCTGGGCCTGGAGTCAGGAAGACCTGAGTTCAAATGTGGCCTCAGACACTTACTAGCTCTTGGACAAAAGTTACCTAACCCTGTTTGCCTCAATTTCCTCATCTGCAAAATGAACTGCGGGAGGAAATGGCAAAACATTTGAGTGTCTTTGCCAAGAAAACCCCAAATGCTGTCATGAAGAGTTGGACACAACTGAACAAGAACATTTATGCGTATATACACTATGTATGTGTGTATACATATGTATATGTATGTTTTTGTATATGTAATATAGTTCCTCAAAGGCAATCCAGGCTTTTCTCCCCATGTTCAAAAATTCTGGACCAAACTCAATAACTATCTGTAGAAGATTGTGTGTGTACACACACACACACACACACACACACACACACACACATTTATACACATTATATATGTCTGTATGTATGTATACTTATACATATATACACATATATGAGATATATATGAACATGCACACATATACCTTGACCTGTAATATGTACTGACAGATGAGCTCTATAGGTTATCCATCCAATAGCATATTATAGAGGAATTCTTCATCCACTTAGTTTTTCTTGTGTGGATAGTTAGGCCCGCTAGACATTTCCACTTGAATGTTCCATAAACATCTAATGCTCAACAGGTCCAAAAAAATGTCAGAACATGTCAGTTGCCAAGTCTTGTGGATTCTACCTTTACAGAAAGTATCTTCTATTTGCAATGTTAACTTAGACCCTCTTCACCTCTCATTTACATCATCGTAATGTCTTTTATTATTCTTCCAGCCTCTGGATTTTTCTCTTTCCATTCCACCCTCCACACCGGTGCCACATTGGTTATCCTAAAGCACAAGTCTGGCTATGTCACTACCATGTTCAAGAAGCTCAAGTGAGGGGCAGCTAGGTGGTCCAGTGGATAGAGCACTGGCTCTCTCAAGTCAAGAAGACCTAAGTTCAAATCTGGCCTCAGACACTTACTAGCTGTATGACCCTGGACAAGTCACTTAACCCCTATTGCCTCCCAAAAAGAGAAGAAGCTCAAGTAGCCCTCTTGAAGACAAAAATCTTCATGATAAATTATGAATTCTTTTGTTTGGCTTTTAAGCCCTTCACAATTTGACTCTAGCTTACCTCTTCAGGCTTATTTTTTTACATACTTGGCATTCTAAACAAATTTGCCCACTTGATGTTTTCTGTCAACAACATTCTATCCCTTAAGGCACCTAAATACGGGATAGAGCTCAGGACCTGACCAGGAGGAACTGAGTTCAAATCCTACCTCAGATGCTTATTAGCTATATTCCCCTGGACAAACCACTTACCCTCTCTCATCTTCATTTTCTTCATCTGTATAATGGGAATAAGCCTTAGAATAACCCTTAGAATAATAACCCTTAGAATAACCCTTAGAATCGTGGGGAGGATCAAATGAGAAAATAGAATATAGCGCTTTGCTAACTTTAAAGTGCTATATAAATGTTAACTATTACTGTTATTATTTTGTTTCTGTACCTTTTACAGATAGTCCCTCTTACCTCCATCTCATAAAATATCCAATTTCGTTAAAAGCTCAGCTTACGTGATGTCTTCTGTGGAAGATTCCCCCTGTCACCATTGCCCTCCTGCTGGAAATTACTTTGATGAATCTTGTGTTTTTTGTGTACATGTTATTTCTCCTAGTGGAAGGCAGGCTTCTTCAGCTCGGGACTTTCTTTTTGTCTTTGTATGCCCAGCACCTTGCATAGGGCCTCATCCATAGTAGGTGCCTGCTGTTTGTTGAGAACAAAGCTCGTTCTATGTCCCCTTAAACCGACCCCTCCTCTGACTGCTCCATTCCTTTCCAGGGTACTATCTGCCTTCTAGTCTTTGATACCTCAGAGCCACCTCAAATCTTCGCTCTCATGCTTCTCCCATATCCAGATACAGTTATCGCTTCCATGTCACAACATTCCTCATAATTTCCACATATCGTGGCTCAGTCTAAGAACTTAAATGGGAATATTTTGGGAATTTTGTGGAAGCTGCAGGGGACATGAAGGCCAGCAGAAGATAGATGACCAGATACTTGACCCAAATTTTACAATAAGGTACTGAACACCACATAAAAGAAAAAGAAAAACATTCAGACTTCTCTGGTATGAAGGGAAGGCCAAAAGATTTTACCTGGATTTTCTGCATCATGGGGGCACTAAGCCTCTAACACCTGTGACATGGAAGGGATAACTGCAGATGTGGGTTCTACTGCCTTAAAATCTCTTGCATTTGTTCCCTTCTCCCCATTGATAGGCTCACCACTTTGGATCAGCCCTCATCTCTCACCTGGAGTACTGCAGTAGTCTCCCACCTGGTCTTTCTGCCTATAGCCTCTGCCTTGTCCAATCCATTCCTCATACAGCTG
>CM053626.1:220733764-220846942 GCA_028646595.1 Phalanger gymnotis | reverse complement strand
CCCCCCCCCCCCGCCCCGGCTTTGCAAACCCAGATTGGGTGCCTCTCTCTCTGAAAAGTCGATCAGAGGACCTGTGCTAGCAGCCCTTCTGCGTGCTGTTGTTGTTGGTCTCACACAGTCACAGTAGCAGCAAGCAGCATTGTTGTTACATATGGGTGATCATGTACTCTTCCTACTCATAAGTTCTACAGCTCCAATTCTTGCTACCTCTGTGAGTCATCTGGATGCCCTGGTGGAATGTATACATCATGCCCCAATATCCATCAGCACCTCTCACTTTGATCCCATACCTCTAGCTTGTTGGGGCTTCACATATCACTGTAAAGGGGACATAGAACACTCTCATTTGGCAGCCATGCCAACGACCAGTGAAAATAGACTGATAGACCACTTTACAAATCTGAATTTTCTATTAACAGAGAGTGCCTCGGCAACTTATTCTCCCATTTCTCAGAAATGGCTAGAGTCAAGATGCTTGGGTTCAGCTCTCTGCTGATGACATTTACCAGATTTGTAGGATCATAGCGTAACTAGGGCTGGAAGACTCTTCAGAGCCACCTAGTTCAACCTCCCGTGTTACAGAGGAGGAAAGAAACTGAGGCCCAAGTTGGTGAAGTACCTTGCCCAAGGTTATGCAGAAGTGGCTTCAGAACCAGTTCTCTTTCACTGGACAATGCTGCTAGTGGTGTGATCCTGTATACTGTGCTTCACTTTCCTTACCTATGAATCATATGTTGCCATCTACCTCACAGAGTTGCTTAAAGCTTTGTGAGCTTTGAGACGCTGTGGAAATGCCAGTTTCTTGGTTACTGATATTATTAAGCATTGGCTTGTCTAGCTGAGGAAAATGAATTCCAGAGAATTGGTGCGTCCCTCCTGAAGTCCTATGGTAATGATGATGATGATGATGGTGACAACTAGCATTTGTATAGTACTTTAAGGTATGCAAAGCTCTTTGCACAATATATCTTTGGATCCTCAGAATAATCTTTTGAGGTTGGTACTATTGTCAATCCCATTTGACAGATGAGCAAATTGAGGCTGAGAAAGGTTACGAAACTTGCCCAGGGTTGCACAGCTACTAAGTATCTGAGGTGGGATTGAAACTCAGGTCTTCCTTACTGTGGGCAGCTAGGTGGTGCAGTGGATAAAGCACTGGACCTGGAGTCAGGAGGACCTGAATTAAAATCTGGCCTCAGACACTTCCTTAGCTAGCTATGTGACTCTGAGCAAATCACTTAACCCTCTATGCCTCAGTTTCCTTATCTGTAAAATGAGCTAGAGAAGGAAATGGCAAACCACTCTAGTATCTTTGCCAAGAAAATCTCAAAAGAGGTCACAAAGTGTCGGACAAGACTGAAAATGACTCAACAACAACAAAGTCAAGAAGCATCCATAGGATTTTTAAGGAGCAAAGAAGTTGCTCAGTTGAAGCATAATGAAGAATTTCCCACTCAATTCAGGTGGATCATCAAACATCTACTCCTCGCAAGGCACCGTTCTAGGTGCCAAGGATATGAAAGAGAAAGACGACAGTCTCAGCACTGAAGGAGATGACTATCTTGCTTGTTTCATTGTCACTTTCAAACTTTATCAGTTTAACTTTGTTTCACCAGTCTTTATTCTCCTTTTTACTATGGGTGACGTGGAGGATAATCGGACAACGACAGCAAACTATTTCCGTGGGAAACATGAGTTGTGGACTTGAAGTTTATGTTATTTGTGAAATCACATCTGGTGGCTTCCTATTTTAACTCGTTAGTGTTGCTTGCCAGACACTAAGCTCAATTGTTTCTATGTTGCCAAAGGACTACAAGCGCTGTTAGCACTCTCCCTTTTCTTTCTAACTGATGAGCCTCCCATGCGGGTCTTGGTTGTGAACTAAGTCAGTGCTATTTATTTGGAATAGGGAAGGCTGAGCCGAGTTCTTTCTGCTTCCATCTAAACATCTTAACCCAAAGATTTTTTTTCTTTCTTCTTTCCTGGTTGCCAGACAGGATGCATTGTAATAACTCACGATCCAGTACAATGAGTTGGGTGGCATGACCAGAACTTTGCCTTGGGTACCAGAATTTAGATGGCATTGCTAGCACACATATGCCTTCAGCAGGTGGGTGCATAATAAATGTTTTATTAGGTAGGTGCTTAATACATTTTTGTTGACTATTTGAATAATTAATTAAAAGAAGAAGTTATGAAAGGAGATGCTTCTTCTCCTAGCAGCTCATACCCCAGGTGAGCTCCTTCCTGGCCTGGTCCTATTCCTCTCCTTCTCTTGGAGGGGCCTTTTCCACCTGTGGAACACTGGGGGTCCAAAGCTCTTCCTGAAGTCTCCAGTTTCCCTGCTTCCAATCTTAGCTAAATTTACCATAAAAAGTTGATTTGGGAGTATCTTTTGTACTGATTGTCCTACGTGTCAGAATGGCTAGTGATTGCTCTGCCAATTTCTCCCTCTTCTTTAAAAGCATCTGGTCTCTAGGACCACTTTTGCCAGAGATCTCTGGTCTCCCCAGATAGCTAATTTCTTAATAGTTGTTCATTACACAATGTCTCCTTTGTAGCACTCCCAGGCATATGACTGTGATTGTGTTTGCCACAGAACTGGGAGCTTCTTTTGACCACATCTGAATGGTATAATTATTGGGATTGGTTGGACTCTTGTGAGCTGCTCCATTTCATTGGCTTGCCAGGCAGCTGTGAGTATAGTGACTATCATAGAGTTGCAGTTGGCCCTTAAGCTATGTTCCCACCCACATATACACTATTATTGTTTGGCCATTGGCTCTCTGCACAGCTGCATCTAAAGGAATGTCAGTGTCCTATATTGAATTACTTCTGATTAGTTTTTCCTTTTTGTGTATGCTTGAACACGTGGGGTGATGCTACAAAGAAACCAAGACCTTATACCCTGTAAGGGAGTTCTGAATGCACTCAATTTAATGAAATATCACCCTGTTGTGGTGATATACAATAACTCTGACCATTTGGGAACATGAGATCAAGAAATCCAGATCGAAAACCTGACAGCACTGGATGTGCCGCACATATCACTTACTCTCTGAACTCTTTACCCTTGGAATAGGCTGACGCTAACCAGCTACAGAACTGAGCTTCCCAATTTATCTCCAAACTTCATTGCAGTTCCAATTGTTGCCATGCTTCAAGATGGAAGGAGTGATCATATATATGTAGACATTTTTATGCACATGTGACCTGCTTTAAGATAATTGGCAATTCAGAAAACATTAGCATGAATGAATGACCTTCCTGGGAGGTAAGTGTCACTTGAGGTTGTAGGGCTCCAGAGCTAAGCATGGATATGTACAGTAACGGAGTGGTAACAATGGTGGGTCAACTGAAGCTTTATCTCAAAGTGCCAACATTTAGAAAGTGATAAAGCGTGTGTAGTCCTTCAGCAACATAGAAACAACTGCATTTAGCCCCTAGTGAGCAAGACTAATTAGTTAAAATAGGAGCCTAGCAGATATCAGGTTTCTTCCCTCCCTCCATCTAAATGTGTTTCCATACACACTCCCTCAAGTGAATTTCTCTTTAAAAAGTTTATTTATTTATTTGGTTTGGTTTTTTTGTGGGGGGAAAGGAGGGCAATTGGGGTTAAGTGACTTGCCTAAGGTCACACAGCTAACAAGTGTGTCAAGTATCTGAGGCCGGATTTGAGCTCATGTCCTCCAGACTCCAGAGCTGGTGCTCTACTCACTGTGCCACCTAAAAAGTTGATTTAAGACCTATCCACATCCAGAAAAAGAATTATGGAATCTGAATACAGATTGAGGCAAACTATTTGCTCTCTCTCTTTTTTTCTCCTTTTTTGGTTTTGTTTCTTCTTTCTCACGATTTATTCCATTGGTTATAATTCTTCTTTACAACTTGACTATTATGTAAATAAGTTTAGTGCAAAGGTGTATGTAGAACTTATATCGGATTACATGCCGTCTTGTGGGTGGGGGAGGAGAGGGAGGGAGAGAAAATTTGAAACTCAAAAACTTGTGGAACTGAGTGTTGTAAACTAAAAATAAAAAAAATAAATTAAAAAAATAAAAAGTGTGCATTTTATGCTGTTTGTCATGGACACAAAATTTGCTAATTATGGTTCAGTGCAGTAGTTTAGAGAGCCTAGAGGAGGTTACCAAAGTTATTTTATAGGAGTATTGTACTTAGATTTGAAAGTGACCTTGCACATCACCCAATCCAACTCCCTAATTTGCGGATGAGGAAACTGAAGTTTACAGAAGGAAAGTGACTTGGCCAAGGTCACATGGTGACTTAGTGGCACACTGTGAACTATAACCCATGATCTCTGGGCTCCCAGGCCAGTGTGTTCTGTTACATAATATTCCAAATTTGAGATACTAGAATGTTCCTTTTACTCGTTGTATGGAGGAAACAACATGTTAAACACGTGAGAAAATGACAATTTGGGCTTCTAGATGGACCATTTCCCGATTCTCTAGGAAAGCTTTGCTGTTGGCATGATTGAGATTCTGTGTCTTCTAATATGTTAGTTGGTGTCCCCTTTGCCAGCAGGGCCTCAGGAAATTTCATTAGGATTGGATAATAACATTTAGTGCACTGTGACATTCTGCTGCATATCAGATGGTCCTTCTTCCGACTGTAAATTCTCAATAAAATCAATAGCATGAGCCCCAGCTTTCCCCGCTGGGACCACATTAATCTTCACATTTTTGCTGCATCACTGATTTCCATGACAGCTCAAGATGTCTTTCTGCTTCTGACTATCCCTTATATTAAAAGACTTTTGAGTCCCATAGACTTGTTAACCAGCAGTCCCTCAGGTTTCACCCCCTCGCCTTTCCATTTTCTCAGCTATGTTGCTGCTTCTTTGGCTCTCCCACAAGTCTTTCCACATCATTCATCTTGACATTTAAAAGTTTCCAAGCTTGTTCTCAGATGACACAAACACAGCTTGGTTTTGGAATGCAGAGAATCCCACGACGTGGAGAAAGGGAGGGCTTGCTTCAGGAAGGGGAGAGAGAGAGGTAACCCATACCTTTGGAAGGAAGGTTCCTATGAAGACTAAGGTTAAGCTCCTAAAACACGTGCTGGGAATGTGGGTTGGAGGAATTGCTGCCACTTGATTTTTTTCTCTTCAGCAATACCCTGGGGAATTGTCATGACTCTAGTCTTGCTCTAATCTCCACCCCCACCCCCCAAACTAATGGGAGGTTTAACTTTGGATCATCACAGTAAATGCTTTCTAGGACTTAAGGCTGGAAGGACCCTTAGAGAACATTTCGCCTAACTCTCCTCATCCATTTTACAGATATAGGGACCTGAGGCCCAGAGAGATAAAGGCAAGTTTTGAACCCAGATTGTCTAATACATTTTAGAATATCAGAGTTGGAAGGGACCTCAGATTTCATCTCGTCCAATCAATACCTGATAGGAATCATCTCTATACCATTTCTGTCGAGTGGTCATCTAGCCTCCATCTGATGATTTCCAGTAATGAAGAATCTCTTACTTCTCAGACAGTATTTTCCTTTTTTGTACAGAACTAGTTGTTAGGAAAATTTGCTCCTAGTTTTGTCTTCAGGGACCAAGAAGAACAAATGCATCCTCTTTTTCTTCTGACAGCTCTTTAAATACTTGAAGGCATTCTATCCCATCCTCTCCTCTTCCCCTCACCTCCAGTCTTTTCTTTAGCTAAACATCCCTACTTTCTCAGACAATGGCTCGGTCCCCAAACTGTTGTCATTCTGATCACCATCTTCTGAATGTGCTCTGGGTTTTCTGACGTCAAATCCACTGCTCTTTCCATTACACCCATTGATGTATTCATCTTCTTGGGCAAATAACGTCCATTTACTTGTTCCTTTTTTGTTTTCACCTTTTATCTTCTAGGCATTGAAAAATGGGGCTTGAGATTTTTAGGTCAAAAGGCATCTCTGAATAGAGAATATTTAAAAAAAACTGGAAAAGTTTGCCTTTGGCTATAAAAATTGCTTTGCTCTACTCCTTGTTATGTGATATGGCATAAATGTTGGTCCTGTTTTTGTAAGAATTTCATGTCTAGTTTGCTTTGGCCAAAGAGTGATTTTTCTTATTGGGAACATAAAGTGCACTTACAGAAAGCTGATATACCATTTTCCCTCCCAATCTGACAAGTACAAGGGGAATGAACATTAGACCTAGCAAGCCTAGACTCACCAGCATTTGTCCTTTATGACTGGATTCTTAATAAACACTCTAGAATTCCCCTTTCTTAGAGCCTAGTTCTCCTATGTGAAACTATGTTTGAGTCTAGTTCTCTGTTTGGCATGATGCGCAGCATGAATTTAATTGGTTAGCAACAAATACAGGGTCTGAGAAGTAACTAAAATCTTAGCACTGAATTATAGAATCCCAAAAAGTCTCATTCGTACCTTAGTGGGAATCCTCTCCATCATTTCCCCAACAAGCGATCATTCAGACGCTGCTTGAGAATCTCCAGTTGTGGCGAATGTTGCTTCTGCATTTGGACAACTCTGACTAGTTGAAAGTTGCCTCTGACATCAAGTCTAAACTATCCTCTCTTCACCCTCTGTTTAGTTCTGCCATCCTATATCATCATCTACATTGGATGACATAGAAATTAATCAGACTCATCATGATTTGTTGATGCAGTGCTCAAAGTAATAAATCAGTTCAGTTGATTCAGTGAAAAACTCATTCTATCACTGGTTTATCATTTGGTTCCTTACAGACAAAACTGATTCAGCCGCAACAACAACTTTTCAGCCCATTATTTTCTTATGTGTAACACAACCCAAATACAGGCGGAGAATCATAATGCATCTCAAAGGTTACGAGGACAACTCTGAGAAGCCTGTGTGAGTAAAGGTAACAATTGCTGGAATACTCCCTGTCAAGCCACTTCTTTCTCACCCCTACCTCCAGTCAAAGCTAGAGCTAAGAAGTGACCAAGACTGGTCACTTGCAAAGGCAGAGTACACAGAAGTGAGTGAATCAGTTCTAGGCAGGCCCTGGCAATTCCACATCACTGCGGGTGCTTATGTTTGCTCTGTTTGTAGCATGATGAAGGAAGTTTGGATGGTAAAATGTATAGAGAGATTCTTGGGCAGCTAGGCGGCTCGGTGGATAGAGTACTGGGCCTGGAGTCAGGAAGGACTTATCTTCCTGAGTTCAAATCTGATCTGAGTCACTAACTTTCTTTACCTCAGTTTCCTTATCTGTAATATAAGCTAGAGAGAAGGGAATGGCAAACTACTCTAGTGTTTTTGCCAAGAAAACCCCAAATGGGGTCACAAAGAGTCGGACACAACTGAATACAACTGAACAACCACGTAGGTAAATTCTACTTTAGAGAGGAAGCATAGGCTAGTGGATAGAGTTGGCCTCAGAGTTGAGAAGACCTGGATTCAAGTCCTGTCTCAGACATATAATGACTTTGTGACCCTGGGCAAGTCACTGAATCTCTCATTCCAAAACTACAAACTGCAGAGTAATTCTTGACCTGCAGAACTTCCTACACTGATGACATCATTGGTCTGTTTGCTTGTGGTCCTTTTTGTTTCAACACCTAAATGTACCTCCCTACCCTTCACCAAACCAAATGTTAGGCTTTGGGTTGGGGTTAGAATACCCTGGATACTGTTGACTTCACTTTCTTCCAACAAAGCAATCTAGGATAGAAACTTTATAGGGGGAAAAAGGAACTACTTTCCTTTTTTTATAATTTATTTTTTCAACTAGCAAGCATTTATTTTTTCTCCCTCTCATCTCCCCCACCAGAAAAAAAGCAAAAAATTTGTAAGATCAAATCGGCGCAGTCAAGCAAGAAAAATTCACACATTAGCCATCTCCACCAAAGTATGTCTTATTTGGCAAATGGAGTCCCTCACTTAAATTTTTCTTTATCATGTCTTCCTTAGAGAAATATGACTTCTCTTCCTCTTTTTCACTTGGGCATTTCTAAAGTGAGTTGTGTACACTCTCTCAAGCAGTTTAAAAGACCTAGTTAAAATAATAAGTGCAAATGATTAAATAACATCCATGTGAATTAAAATGAAAATAATGTTTACAGACAGATAAATAGAGGGTGGAAAGGCAAGCTTTCCCACCAGCCTCCACATAAAGCTGAGTCAAGCATAGATCTGAAAACTACAAACGAATTACCTCTCTGCATTGTGACTACCAGATACATATGTGTTAAGAGGGGCAGAAGGAGCTGGTACTTGGCAATGGCTAGATTTCCAGCTGAAAATGTGGTTCATTGTTTCTTATTAACTGTAACTTTTGCCTTCTTGAAGTTAGGCAGCGAGGTGGCGAAGTGGATAGAGAGCTGGCTCTGACGTCAGGAAAACGGATCTTCTTGAGTTCAAATCTGGCCTCAGATACTTGCTAGCTGTATGACCCTGGGCAAGTCACTTACCCCTGTTTGCCTCAGTTTCCTCCTCTGTAAAATAAGCTGGAGAGGGAAATGACAAACTACTCTAGTATTTTTGCCAAGAAAACAGCAAATGGGGTCACAAAAAGTCGGATACAACTGCCGTTATATATAGGCAAGAAAGCCTTATAAAAAGGACTTTGTGAATCAGGTGCACTTGTTTTGCTTCTATTAGGGTGGAGATCTATCTATCTACTATAGACAGATACGTATAGATATACACATATCCATCTATATATATATATACATATAGGTATAGGTATGCATATATATCCATATATGTATATATGTATGTATAGGTAAGTGTGGATAGATAGATAATAGCTAACATTTATGTAGCACATACTATGTACCAGGTACCACGCTAAATGTTTTACAATTATTACCTCATTTCAGCCTCACGACAACCCTTAGAGATAAGTAGTATTATTATTGTCCGTTAAAGAAATTGAGACATAAAGCAGTCAAGTGACTTGCCCAGGGTCACACAGCTAATAAGTGTCTGAGGTCAGGTTTGAACTCAAGTCTTCCTGATTCCAGGCGCTGAACTTTATCCGTTGTGCCACTTAAATAGATAGCTGGGATGGGGGGAGGAAGAGAAAAAATAGTCCTCTCTACCCCTTCTTTCCTCCCCACTCCCTTCCTCTTACAGGTATCTCTTAGAGGAATCTGATGCGTGTACTTGTCAGAGGTAGGGCATAGGTTTCCAGTGCCTGTGGTTAGCGGATCACTGAGTGTAGTAGCCTTACTCGCTCATCACTGTCTGCAGCCTCACATAGATGGCCCTTTCAGTTTTGGACCTGATGCTGCACCTGTGGCCAACACCATTAGATGGCACTCTTATAACTACGGAGAAGAACTCTGCTCCCCTGCAATTTTTTGGAGATTTTTTTTTTCTTCTCCTTCTTCTGTTCTAAACCTCTCCAAACCAGTGATCCCACCCACCTTCTTGAAAACAGAATAGAACAAAATTCTTTCCTAGCCTGGTACAGCTGTTATGCTTTTTGCAACTCATGTCCTGCTTCAGACCCCCTCCCCCTCCTGCTTGGCCATCTTTGATTCAGGCCCCAGCCTCTGTTATTATCCTGATGGTCATCATTCTCAGGGGTTCCCAGGCCCACAGACTAGCGATAAACACGCCTAAAAGAGGCCTATGAAGGGGTGGGTATTCTGGAAGGGGAAGTCAGGAGACCCTAACATTTGTGCATATGCAGGGTTTTTGTTGTTGTTTTGAGCGATGATGAAGGATGGAAGAAAAAAACTGAATGAGGAGAAGAGCAGAGGGATGTATGTAGTAGGAGAGGGGGAGATAGCAGGAATTGAAGGAATGTGGAGAAGGAGCTTGGGGGAGCGCTGGAAACAAGGTCTCTAAGAAAGGCATCTTGGCAACACCCTGAGGGAGATGAAAGGCATCCTGCCCTTCGGTTCCTGCCTCTCTGGCTGCAGCTGCTGTCAAATCCCCTCTTTCTGGACAAGGGTCAAGGGTGTAGATCTCAAAACACCACCACCAGCAGCAGCAGCAACAACAAGCAAAGACCCTTGTTTTCTATCTGAGGATCTCAGGCTCTGGTTCCTCTCCTCTCACTGCAGCTCCTCTCTGGAGGTAGGCACGGTGGGTTAGAGAGTAAAAGATTAGAGAAAACGAGAGAGGCCAGGGCTTACAGGTCCTTCAACACTCATCCACATGTTTCAGGCCTTCCCTCCCCCTTCTGCCTCCCCTCCTTCCCCAGCACCAAAGCTAGCTTCCCTGGGCTCTCAGCCTCCCTCCTTCCTGAAGATGGAGAGAATGCTGTCTCCTGGGAACAATTAGATGTGAGAAAAGCATTTTCCCAAACAATTGCCAGGAAATATTGTCTTGACTGATACTCCTAAAGTAAGGCTGCCTTCTTGGCAGGGTTATTCTAAGGCTTGGACTGTGGAAATAGCAGTAAGTTGTGGTTCCAAAACCCCTAATCTGTCACATACCAGAGTCCTCCTACGACAATCCTCCCTTTTGGTTTTCCAGTGATAGATGCTCTTGGTACATTTGAACTAATAGCCTTGACCAGCTAACCCATTTGAGACCTCGGCTGTGCCAGCCTGTTTGTTGGTGGGAGGTCATTCCTTCGCTGACTCAATCCCAGACTGGGACTCATTGCTCCT
The DNA here is from genome assembly GCA_028646595.1 of Phalanger gymnotis. Classification (NCBI taxonomy): domain Eukaryota; kingdom Metazoa; phylum Chordata; class Mammalia; order Diprotodontia; family Phalangeridae; genus Phalanger; species Phalanger gymnotis. Next base: position 220,836,372 of record CM053626.1, on the reverse strand, counting down.
TTCCATTCCATGAGTAATACCCAGGGCTTTTCCTCTTCAAAGCACCTTCCCAGCATTAACTACTTAGTCACCCCCACCTCCCACCCCCAAAGCGCTACCAGGGAGGTTATTATTATTTTAATTATGCTCGGGCGAGGAGGGAAAACCTAGGAAGATAAGTGGAAACCCAGCCCTAGGCTAGCCAGGAAACTAAGGAGGGAGTCAGCATTAGGGCTCAGGAGTTTATGGCTGGTTGGGAATTCCCAGAACATCGGAGGTTGGGCAGTGATGATATAACACAGTGCACAAGCGGAGGCCTGACTTTAGGTAGGAAGGAAGGGACCAGTGGGAGCTTGGGGAGAAGACTGGAGAGCCCTGGACCTATGGCAAAAGTCTTTTTTTTTTTTTTTTTGCTAATCTCAGAATCTGTGCATGGAGAGAGGGTAAATCTCACTTACAGTATGTAGTCTGAAGAGCCATCCAGACACTTGGTTTGGATTCTTATTCAGACGCTCCCAAGAGCATAGTATGTGAGCACGCACATAAAATTACATTACTCTACTGTGCTGCTGGCTGGATCTGGGAAATGCATCTCAAAATACTCCTTTCTCTTTTCTGAGCGAGCATTTTGAATGACTTTTGTTAGTAATGATAATAAATATCATTAAAGCACTTTGCAGATCTAAAGTGTGAAATGAGGGCTTGGAATAGGAAGGATCCTCCATTTCTCTTATTCACTGAGTTGAAGGTTTGTCCTCTTTTTTGGGTGTGCTGTATGAAAGTTAGAGGGTTTTCAGAAATAAGTCTGAGTCTTGGTGATAGGGTGTGAACTGAAGCACCTTCTGGAAGGCAGACAGCAGAGTAATCCTTTCAGTCAACCCTGTCTGCAGCTGCTTTTTATAAACTTGGCATAAATATGTACTGGGGAAGGCCAGGACTGTATCTGGAAAATATTTTCCACCATCTGACACACACACACACACACACACACACACACACACACACAATTGGAAAGAAAAAAGTGCTCAGAAATTGTGCACAACATGGAGTGGCTTCACTTGTGGTTTTTTCCCATTACTTCCTCAGCTCATTTTTCTGCTGCCAATTTTAGAAGGCCATAAGTCATAGTTGTTGTTAAACTTTTTCAGTTAAAATGTAACTCCAAGAACAAAGTCATATGATCTGCTGTAGTCAAATAGTCCTTGGAGGAAGCTGAGACGGGAAGAAAAACTTTCCTCACTTGGTGAAGCTCTCTGGCCTAGAGGTCTGTCTGTCTGTTCATGCGATCTCCATTTATGTGTGTTACAGACGTGTATCATAGGTCCTTCTGAGGACCCTGAGGTTCTGAGAGAGGGATAGTTATTTATGGCTGAGACGAACAGGTCTCCATCTATCCAAATGGGAAGAGGAGACGGATGAGATTTTAAGTATTTCATGTAAATTAGGGGCAGGATGTGGTCTTAATAGATAATCTTTTTATTGTGCTCACCTTCCTCACCCCTTTTCTTTTGGACTCTATGACTCCATTCAAGCTTGGCTCATCTGCCATCTCCTCTATGAAGACTTTTCCCAAACTCCAAAATGTTAGTGTTTTTGTGCCTTTCTGAATTAGGATTATAGATTCAGAGCCAGATTTAGTGCCTCAAGTCTGAGTCCAATCACCTCACATTACAAATGAAGACACTGAGGCCCAGAGAAATTTATTGACTTGCTTAGGGTTACATACCCAGTGAATGTCTGAGGTAGGATTTGAACACGTATTAATGACTCCACATTAAGTACTTTCTCCGCAGTAGAATACAAGGTCCTTATGTTTTCATTTTTGTCTTTGTAACCCCAGAACCTAGCATCATGCTTGACCCATTAAGACTGGACCTTTGATTTCATTGGTATAAGGAACTCCCAGTGAGGATGCTATCTATTAATGCAGATTTGCACTTGCTTTGCAGCTTAGGAGTCTTAGAGAATCACTACATCACCAGGAAGAAGTTCAGTGGCTTGTCCAGGGTTACACAGCCAGTCTGTTGTCAGAGCCTGGATTCTAACAGAGGTCCTCCTGACCTTAGAGCGTATAGTAGAGAGTTAATAAATGCTCATCAGATTGGATGGCATTGTTTGATTTTCCATAAGTGATACAGGGTAGAGGGGAGTTTGGGAGAGTTTTACTGACTTCCATTTGGATCTGTAAGTGGGTTGACAGTTGGGGGAAATCTCTGTTCACCTTGGGCTGGCTTTCCTTCAGTGAACACCTGGCCCTCCTGCTCTTAGATCCACGAAAATTAGAATCAAGGGGGACAAAAGGGAAAGTGCCTGTTTCAGAATCTGGCATGGCTAGCATACATTGACTTGGATGAGCCGAAAAATTTTTCTTTTTCTTGTTTTTTTTTTTTCCCAAGAGGGCAAATTCCAGGATCCCTTCTTGAGTCAATATATATTCACTTCTGCCCCACAACGTTTGCAACTGTATCTCCAACTGCCTCTATCGAATCATGGATTGCTAGAGCTTGAAGGAACCTTAGCGATCACCTGGTCCGCCTCTTTCATTTTACAAATAACTTACCCACCCTTTTGACAGACAAGTCTGCTTTCTCCAATGTCACCTGATGAGTTAAGGGGTTTGGTCTATCAGTCTTCATCACAAATCCCTCTGATCATTTCTCTCGATTCCTAAGCTATCTTATATTTATCTTTTAAAATATTTTCCCTAGTAGAATTTAAATTCTTTGAGAGCAAGCATTGTTTCATTTTTGACTATATATCCCTAGCACCCAAGCCTAGTGGCTGGCCTTTAGTAGACAGTTGATGAATGCTTCTTTCACAGATTGATTGACCATGATCTAATTTTTATATTTCTAACACACTAACCTTTGATTTCCTTTGTAGTCCTATGAATTTTATTTTATGCTTTTAGAAACATTATTTTGAGAAAAGGGTCCAGGCTACACCAGACAGCTCCTTGGTCCATAGCAAAAAAAAAAAAAATACTTTAAGCACCCTTGCTCTAAAGCAAACTTTCATTCCATTACATCTTCTTTTCTCCTTGTTTCTCACACATCCTTTTTATCCCTATCATTGTCTCCTTAAATCAGGCTTGGGTGCACTGAGGCTAGCTCAAGGACAGGCAGGGGTTGCACCATGCCTCCTAAGGGGAGGCTCTGTGCCTGGGTCATGGACGAAGAAAACAAGTCAATGCTTTATTTTATGATGAGAGATGTACAATGAAGACTAATAGGCAAAATCCCTCAACTTGTCAGGTGACTCTGGAGAAGGTATTTCACATGTTAGTCACCAATTTCCCATCTGTCATGTGGGTGGGTATTCCTTATATACCTCACCATGAAGCAGATGTAAATGCAAGCGCAGCATTTATTGTCCTGTAGCTGACCTCCTAGGCAATAGTGTTTCCAGTGTTTCCCTTCCCCCTCCCCTCCATTCTTTGATAGTGGATAACATCAATCACTGTCTCAAGTCTCAAACAGTCTGGTCTTTGAGATCTTGTTTTTCCTCTCTACCTTCTTTCTTCCCCCTTCCTGTTTGGGAATTCTCCAAAGTATTCTTGGTTTAAGAATAGGGCTCTGCCTGGAACCCTAGTCACCAGTAACACTGCCCTCTTTCACACCTTCTCAAATGAATTACCTAATTAAGCATATTGGAATCCTGCATGGACAAGCAGGAAGACCAACCTGAACAACCAGCCTCAAAACATTTTCTTGGGGAAACACTACAGCCAATCCACTTCAGCCAGGCTTCACGTTGAAGCCAGTTTTTCTACAGTTGTTCTGTTAAGAAGCATATGTGATGGATCAGCTCCAATCTTCATTCCGAGTGTTCAGTGTACCTGAGAGCGCTCCCTTCTTCTAGGACCTCCTTAACCATCTATACTCAGTCTGCAGAGAACTATTTAAATGACTCAGGAAATGGATACATATTTTTCTCTTCCTCCCCCTTTCCAAAAACAGTTCAGCTTTCCTGGAAAAAAAGCAAAACAAAATAAAACAAGTATGGTTTTAAAAAAAGAAAGAACTTTTGGAAAACCAGTTCTGAACGCAACTTTTCTGAAACTCTCACTCACTGGTTCATGCCCCACCCTCTCTTGTGTCATTCTCTTTGCTTCTAACTCTGTGACAGCACATCCTGGGAGGAGGGAGGAGACGGATGAATGATACAGTCTTGCTGGGAGTTGTCTCTTATAGCATAAGGAGGAAGGCAGACCAATCGAGATAGCTTGAAACAAACATTTGTGCATAGGCATACAAAATACCTGCATGTAATATATATTGAAAGGGACTGCACTTATGACTTTATGGGTATAGAGAATTCCTAGGAAAGGAGGCTGTGGCTACAAATGGAAGTCTGTACCTTATCTGCCACACAAAGAGTCACCTAGAATAGAGAGGTCAGTCACTTGCCCAGCTAGTTTGTGTCAGAGGTAAGACTTGAACCTAAGATTTCCTCATTTTGGAGGTCAGCTCTCTATCCACTATGTCAATGCTGTCTCTCATAACGTACTTTAAATAGGCACAAAAATGCACACTGATGAGGGTATACATGTGCCTATATGTGTGGCATGTATTACAGGGACATTCAAACTCAGCCTCGATGAGATTGGGGGTTTGTGGGCACACACCATTAGTTACCTAGCTGTCATTATGAAGATCGTTTTCCTGTCATGGGAAACATGATTATTATCTATTTCTGTGCACCTTTACATTATGCAGTGGAATTACTGTTATTATTACTGTGGTTGATAATAATATTGGCGATACAGCTATGGACGAAGTCTATTCATTTAAAGCCATCTGGTCCACATTCTTTGCCTTTGATGAGGGAAAAACCTTTTCGGAGTTTCAGCTGGAACGCTGCCTTTCAATTAATGTAACAGCAGATGCCGAATCCTCCTGTATTAGCAGGAATAGGATGCTTAGCCAGGCTCTTAAATAGTGGCTTAGTCCAAGAGGGAGAGATCCTTTCCTATTGATTGTGGTTTGGTATGCAGTTCAGGCACTGACTTGTAGGAAATCTGGGCCAGAAGAGATATCATTAGGTATTTATGGGGGCTTGGTTGGCTCAGCAGTCAGTTTTTCCATTGTCATGCCCTGACAGTGGTGTATTACATACACCCTCAGGAGATGTTCTTCTGTTTTCACAATAATGGAGAGAGAACTTTTGTTTCTGAGTCATCTTCACAAAGCACCCTCTACTCCCCCCCACCCCCCATTTAAAAAGTAAATATAATTAGCAACCGGCAGACATACTATATGTAGCCACCCCAACCTATCAGGGACTTATAATTAGAAATACAAGCTGTCTGTTGCTTATTGTCTTCTAAATGTCTTGCTGTCACCCTAAGATGATACATTAGATTTTAAAACATTCCTCCATTTCACTGCTGCAACGAAAGGGACCATATCTTGCCCTGAGCCTCAAACAAATCAGTAAGAGTTGTCTTGAGCCCTAATGGCAGCGGTAAAAGCTTATGCTCATATGCCTGAATGTTGGTTTGGGGACTAACACCCTGACCAACCTTCTGGACCATCTGGACTGGTGCCATGCTCACCATTCTCATTCTCTGATAGACAGTAGAATTTAACAAATATTTATTAAGGTCCAACTGTGTTCCAGGCACTGTGCTAGACTCTGACAATACAAAGACAAGAGAAATTTGTGCCTCCCCTCATGGAATTTACATTTTATTTGGGTAAAATAATATTACACACATAAGTAAATAGATGCAATGTAATTTGGAGGTGGTTACCCCCCATATATTTATTACAAAGGGCAGTTAACAATAGAACAGGGGTTCTAGTCAGTCAATAAATATTTATTAAGTACCTACCATGTGCTAGGCACTGTGCTAAGTGCTGGGGGATACAAATACAAAACAGAAAGTCACTGCCCTCAAGGAACTTACAGTCTAATGGGGAAGACTGCATAGGAAAAAAAAAAAACCAAACTGAAACATGTGTATGTGTAAAGGAGGGTTGGGGGTGGTACAGAAGGTACCCAGGCTGGACCATGGTGGTGAAATCTGGAAGTAGTGAATCCAGGAAGGAAATGAGGTAGTGTCTGTCCTTGGCGCTCTCATTAAATGCGGCCTGAGAGTTCATGTGGTTCACCTGCCAATCAGAGGGCCATGAGGCAGTACTGAGGTGTGAGGTCCAGAGGATACAGCAGAAGAATAGGGAAGGGTAGGATATGGACACAAAGTGGGAGTGGGAGATGGGCTGGCATCAGTTGATAGGAGGGAATAGGAAGGGTCAGTGAAAGGAACCTATTTGGATAACAAAGTGGTCAGTCTGGGATGTAGTCTCCTGTTTTGAAAAGAATGACAAGTGACAAATATAGATATCACAGAGAAGCAGAACAATTTCTGCTTGAATGCAAGAGTGGTGAAGGGTGGGGACTGCATACCTGCAGGCCAGGATCTGCTTTGCTTGGGCTGGGAACGGAAGCTGCCTTTCTTTGTTCCCAGCTCCCTAGGAGTCAGGTTGGCTCTGAGACAGCAGATCCGCCTAGCAACCCATGAGCTCAGGCAGGTTATCCCCAGGTAACCCCTCCTGACAAAAAGGCAAGCTGGGAGCTCAGTGGCCGTGGTCGAGGCTCCTGGAGAGGTAGAAAAGGAGGCCTTAGAAATGTGTATATCTCAGGGCCACAGTGACAACAGGACTGAGGATACCAGGGGAGGATCCTGAAACTGTTGGCCATCTCACAGATGTAAGTGACATATAAAGCAGTAGTTTCAAATTCAAGTAGAAACAGGGGCAACTAAACCCTGAAGGAGGATCCCTGTGGGCTGCACATCGGCTTAGTTAACTACGTATTAACATTATCTATATTTTATTGTATCTTATTGATTTTGTTAAGATTTTCCCAATTGCATTTTGATTTGGTTTGGGCTGCACTCAGCCCTAGGGCCTGTTACAATTTAGCTCTTATTCCTTGTTACTTAGTCACCTGTCTTCTCAGTACTTAAGCCTCTTCATCTGTTCCAATGAAGATAACAATGCAGATGTTTCTTAGTTAAAGAAAGGCTTTGTTAGTGTTTGCTAAACATTCGTGAAGAAAGGACTGGCAAAGCCTGGTCTGTGTGATGTAGGTGGGCACCTTCTAACAAAACACAATCTGTCGATCTTTGAAAAAAATTTTTTTTAGTTCATCACCATTCATATCTTAATCTGCCACATTTCTATGCTTGGGCAGTCAAAATAGGCTATTTTCATTTACCTGTGTGTGAATAAGGACACACACACAAAATCCTCTCCCACCCCATGGCTTAGCTCAGCTCTCAACAGGAAATATTGGATGGTAAGACTTGAGTGGGTTCTATTCCAAAAAGCATCATTGAATGTGTTCTGACGGATTGACAAGAAGAGTGAATAGCAGCAGTAGGTTAGTGGTCCTTTGGTGATGCTTGGTGTTTGGGAGCATTGAGGTAAGGTTTTGTAAAGGTACTTTGTGCCAATCAAGTCTCAGATTTCAAGGGACAAAGATTCTTCACTGAGTTGATCTGTCTAAAGTGTTTATTGATTATATACAAACCACTTGAATATACTTACCCATTCAAGAAGGATGTAAGAAGACAAACGCATCCCATGTTAGGGTTGTGCTTTGGCCTGGTTTGGGGAATTGTATCTTTAATCTAGGCAACCAGCTCTATAGAAACCACTAGGTCAACAAACTATAGCCCAAGGGTCAAATCCAAGGAACTAAAAAATGGTGTTTACGTTTTCAAATAAAGTCTTTTAAATAAAGTTTTTAAAAAAGTAACTTGATTGAAAAATGCAAACAACATTCTTAGTTTCTGGTGCTGAGAAATAAGCCTTGCTCTAGGTTTTGACCTCCTAGTGCTGAGACCCAAAAACAATAGATTGGTTTCAGGTGATTCTCACTTGTTAGGGGCTGGGCAGTTTTATTTGTTCAGTTGTTTCAGTCTTGCCCCACTCTTTCTGATCCCATTTGGGGTTTTCTTGGCAAAGATATTGGAGTGGTTTGCCTTCTCCAGCTCATTTATTTTAAACAGATGAGAAACTGAGGCCAACAAACTTAAGCGACTTGCCCAGCGTCACACAGTTAGTGTCCGAGGAAGATGAGTCTTCCTGACTTCAGGCCTGGCATTGGCACTCTAGACACTGAGCCACCTAGCTGTTCTGTGCAATTTTATTCTAAGGTAATTAAAGTGATATGGAGTTTCTTACAAGTCTACCAACCTTAGGGGGCGCTACAGCTTCAGTACCTTTGAATATTACAATCATGATTCAGTCAGATAGGACTAAATACGGGATTTGCAGAATGCCTTTGGAGTCACAGATTGAAGTCAAGGATATTGATCTGGCTACATGCTCCATCTTCTCTTTGAGGGGAAGGATCATGGTTCGACCAGCCTGTATCCCATTGGGGAGGCATTTCTGGGCTTCTGAGATAGTATCTCGGCACTTGGCACAATGCCCTGCTTATAGTAGGAGCTTAATAAATGCTTGGTCCTTTCTCTGCCTTCCCTTCTGAAAACAGGATTATTTGTGTCTGTCAAGAGTCAGAAGTTCCAAGGTTCTGATTTGTTACTGAACTGGTGTGTGTCTTTGGGAGAGTTTCTTGTTTCTTTCTGCCTGTTCAGTGGAAGGAACATTAGCCTAGAAACCAAGACTGCTGGAGCTTAACCAGGGATGTGCTGGAGCCAACTCAAATTGGCTCATGAAAGCCAATTGTTAAATTTTCCGTGTAAGCATTTATGCCTCAGAAATGAGCAAACTACAAATCGGGACTTAATTTATTGTTTTATTGATCTGTACTTAAGAAAGTGATGGAGAAAGTATTAATAATTCAGATTAAACTTAAAGGTGTGTTACATGTAAATTTTTTTTCATCCAGAGATGTGGTTGTTAAACATTTACCAGTGCACCTCTCATCCTAACCTTCATTCTGTTGCTGTTTGTGTCTTTGGAAAAGTCCCTTTACCTTTGTGCATCTCAATTCTTCATCTATACAAAGAAGGGCTTGGACTAGAGATGATCTCTAAGGTGGTTCCATCCAGTCTGAGTGCTAGAGTGGTGAAAAGAGTCCTGGAATCAAGAGCTCTACGTTTCAATTCTAGTGTTGATATTTAATAGCTGTGTGGTCATAGGCAAGATATTTATTGGTGACACTCAGTTTCTTTATCTGTAAAGTGGGGATAACAATACCTATCCTACCTAATCTACAGGATCATTGTGAGTAACATGTTTTGTAAACCTTGAAGTGCTATAGAAACACAAGCTATTATTATGAATCTGTGAGTAAACTTAGGGCAGTAAGAAGACCTGCTATTAGCTGCAAATAATGTGATATCTTTGGCTAATATCCATTTCATAGCTATAAGTAACAACTAAGCTTAAAACTTAGATTATCATTATAAGCAACAATCTAAGTTATAATTCTAGACTCAAAAGTAGATGATTAGTAAAGGGCTCTCTTGTGTTTTGATTTTAACTACCTTGCGTATATTCTTGTATTTGTTCAAGTCCTGTCTCTGACAGTGTGACTCAGGGCAAGTCATTTAAATTTTCAGTGCTCTCTGGAACTCTTTAATGCTGTAAGTTACAGAATAAGGTGCTAGTCTATATTGGTAAAAGGTCATCTGGGAGTTCCCTATGTCAAGTGAAACCCCAACCATACTTATAAATGTAGATTTCATCTCCCCCAAATATAAGGTAAGATCCTTCAGAATAGCTATTCTTTCATTCTTTGTCCTCGTATCTTCAGTGCCTAGAATAGGGCTTGGCACATAGTAGGTGCTTGGTCAATGTTTATTTATTGATTATAAGATCAACAGATGTTCTACATAATAGAACCTTCCTTTTGGAGGGGCCATTTTTCCATTTTTTCAAATTAGACAATATTAGACAAATACCCTACTTAAACACTATTCATTATAGACCAGAACCTGACATAATGGACATCTTGAGACCCCCGTTCAAGAGAGTTTAGTGGCAGAAGTACTAAATGGACTTCATCATAAGGATGTCTCATCCAAAAAGCTAACTCAGGTCCTAAGGACAGTTTTCTAGGGGCCTAATGTATTCATTTAGAGGTTTGCCCTAGCATCTTTTTCTGAGGTGGATGGCATGCATTTTTTTTTTGGTGGCAAAGAAATCTACAGAGTTGCATTCAGGCCCTGAAGATGTTTCTGTAAACAGACTTGATTTGCGTGTCTGTTAGAATGGTAAAGCCAGCTTGGGAGGTGCCAGAACCTCCCTGATCTGGCTGCTGGGAACCAGTTTTATGCCTCTGGGGATATGTTGCAATATAGCTGGAGGCTGAGAGGGTTTATATCAAAAGCCATTACTTCACCAATGTTAATCAAGGTCATGCATCACACCAGGAAGCACACAGGGCTGCAGTAGACAGAAGGGAACGAACCTTGATTTCCAAAGCCAAGACCAGCACTCATATTTGGCACACTTTCCTTGTGGAGTGGGAGTGAGAAGGAGTTTCTGGTCACCTTGAAGTAAAAAGTGGCCAGTGCTCAGGGAACCACACCTCTTTGACCTCTGACCACAGGAAGATATATATCTCTTCTGGAAAAAAAATAACCCAAATACTATGTGAGGGTGTGAGTTTCCTTACAATCACTCCTTTGGGCTCAGGTGAAGACATCATTTAACTGGAGGAGCTGCCAGGCAGGCTGCCAGCACCCATTCAGAGCTCTAGAATGTTGTGACTAAAGTCTCACTGAAGGAACAGCAGCACCAAGTCCTCTGATTCAGGATGGTTGGGATGTTCATGAACTTAACCTCACCAGGGCCACTCTCTTATTGAGTTGACCTCCCAATTCAGCAAACGGTACCCCATGCTGCTTTGTTATGGGGTATGATGCAACCAATTCAATAATTCACTGAATAGTCATCGAATTCCTTGAAGTGTAAGGCACTGGGGCTATATAGATACCACTCAGGCCTGTGGAGGAGCTTACAAAGAAAGAGCAAGTATATAAATAAATAGGATACAAAGGAGGTGTAAGTGTGCAAAGGAAAGATTTAGGCTTGCATATGGTTCTTTTTTAAAAAAAATATTTATTTTTAACATTCATTTAAAAAATTTTTGAATTTCAAATTCCCTCCCTCCCTCCTGCCCCTCTCCCACCCATTGAGAAGGCAAGCAATATGCTATCAATTATATATGTGAAGTCATTCAAAACATATTTCCATATTAGCCACATTGCAAAAACAAAATAAAACAAAAGCAAGAAAAATAAATGAAAAAAGTAAGCTTCAATCTGTACTTAGTGTTCATCGGTTCTCTCTTTGGAGAGACTTTTTCATTCTCTTTTTTTTCATCATGAGTCCTTTGGAATTGTCTTGGACCATCGTATTGATCCCAATAGCTAAGTCTTTCACAGTTGATTCTTACAATATTGTTGTTACTGTGCACAATGTTCTCCTGGTTCTGCTCACTTCACTCTGTATCGGTTCATATAAATTTTCCCAGGTTTTTCTGAGAGCATCCTGCTCATCAATTCTTATAGCACAATACTATTCCATCACAATCAAATACCACAACTTGTTCAGCTATTCCCTAATTGATGGGCATCCCCTTATTTTCCAAATTTTGCCACCACAAAGAGAACTTGCAGGTTGTTTTTAACCTGGGGTCTATGCACTACAATTTTTTGAAAACTACATTTTTGTATAACTGATTTGCTTGGTAATCCTACATATCTTATATTATACATTTAAAAACAGTATTCTCAGGAGTCCATAGATTTTTACCAGACTGCTAGAGGGGTCCATGACACATAAAAAGTTAAGAACTCTTGGTGTAGAGGTTTCTAGACAAAATGTTATTTGAGAAATTTAAGGAAGGAGAGATCATTTTTATCAAGGAAGGCTCTAAGGAGGAAGTGGCACCTGAGTTGGGCCTTGAAGATGGGGAAGACCTTTCATAACCAAACAACTTGACCTATTTCAGAAGAAGCAACGGCTATGGCCATTCTTGAGTTGGATTTCAGGATTTAGTTCCTGTGCCAAACACCAAATGCCTGACTTTTTGAGGCAATGCGATACAATGACAAGAATATCGGATTGGGAGTCAGAGAGCTTGGTTTCCTGACTGTCATGGGCAAGTCATTTAATCTCACATGCCCTTGGTTTGCCTTTCTATAAAATGGACAGGACCATTGGCTCAGATGGTTTCCAAAGTCTATTCTAGCTCTCAGTCTGTGATCCTACGTCACTTGATTTTTTCATGGCTTAATAAAAGAGCACCAGACTGGGAATCTAGGAGATAGGAGTTCTAGTCTTGGCTTCATCACTAGGTTGCTGTGTGACCAGGCAACTGGTTGAGGCTCTCTAGCCTTCGGTTTTCTCACCCACAAAAATGAGGGGGTTGGACTAGATCGCTGCAGTGTCTTGCAACTCATAAAATTCTAGCTTATTTGCTTTGGGCTTCTATCTTCTTATTGATAAAAATGGACTCGTGCGGTTTGATCCAGTGACGCTGGACCCCTGGCTGTTTCATGAACAAGACATTCTGAATCTCGGCTCCAAGTATTTTCCCCAGCTGTTCCCTAGGCCTGGAAAACTCCCTCCTCTAGTCTGACCATTGACCTCCCTGGCTTCCTTTAAGTCCCCAGATCCCATCTTCTACAGGAGGCCTTCTCTAACCCTTTTAATTCTAGTGCTTTCCTTCTTTTAAGTATTTCCTACTTATTTCGTGCTTGCTTTGCATATATTTGTTTGTGTGTTATCTCCACTATTAGATTGTAAGCCCCTTAAAGGCAGGGACTGTCTTTTTTCTCTATTCGTATCCCCAGGGCTTAGCATAGTTCCTGGCATACAGTAAGTGACTAATAAATGTTTATTGAATTGAATTCAATGGAAAATCCAATAATATCACTTCCCCTTTGTTAAATTTTTAAAATTTTCCTTCTCTGAGGAAGTGTATGAATGTGGAGAAATGCAGGCGGCTGTCTGTCTGTTTTCAGAACACTGCACAGACAGAAAGCAGGAAGGCCTACATCCGTAACTTCTGAAGGTATAATCATTTTTAGGACCTTTCTGTAGAATGTAAAGTACTGGGAGGGCAGAGACCTTAATTCTTTTTAGCCTTCAGCATTAAGTTGTGTAGCTAGTGAGCCAGTGGGGTAGCATAGTGGATAGAACACTGAGCTGAGAGTTAGGAAGACGTGAGTTCAAATCTAGCCTGGGCAAGTCGTTTAACCTTTGTTTGACTCAGTTTCCTTCTCTGTAAAGTGGGGACTATAATAGAAACTTCCTCCCATGGTTGTTGTGAGAATCAAATGAGATAATAATGGTAAAGTGCCTGGCGCATAGTAGGTATTAAATAAAGGTTAGTAATTATCAGGCACATAGTAGGTACTATATAAAGGTTAGCTATTATCATTAACGCTTGTTGAAGGAATCAGGCACATAGTAGGTACTATATAAAGGTTAGCTATTATCATTAACGCTTGTTGAAGGAATCAGGCACATAGTAGGTACTATATAAAGGTTAGCTATTATCATTACCGTTTGTTGAAGGAATGAACCAATTGTGAAGAGGTGATTGCAAGGGCAGAGAGTGTTAAAGTGTGATTCAGGCCTCAGAAAGCTGATGCATCATTGCTGAATTAGGGAACTCAGGAATTTGTTTCTCCCTGTTGTAAATTCATGCCAAGGAACCACACCCACTTCTTGATCTAGCCACATGGGAAGGAGAAACAAGCAAGGCATGGCTTATTTTGTAGGGGGGAGGAGGTCAAGAACAAGAGAATGCTTTTCTCTTCTCATTAAGAATTGGGAAGCATTTCTTGTGTGCCACCTTCACTTGAGAAATGCTGGGTAAATTCCCTTATGGTTCTGTGCAGACTCTCCCAGCCGTGCTCTTCAGTAACCTGCTTGTTCTGACATGCATTCACTTTCCGGGGGAAGCAGCCTCTGTAGCGTCTAAATCTTTCCTTCTGTATTTAAGATGTACACAGCCTCTTTCAAAAAAGAAAAAAAAAGGAGGGGTAGAGTATTAGACAAGAACTTATCTGGACCCTCATTTTACTGGCCTGCGCTCAGAGAATTTCTGCGATCCCCTTGGTGCATGTCTACACTACTCCAGTGGGGCCTCAATAGCTCTATTCTTCCAGGAAGGTCAGAATCACATTCACTTGGTCCTTCCCCTTCCCCCACCCCCACCCCTTCTCCCCAGGTATTCTTCTCTGCAAATATGGAAATTTAATAGCTGAGCAGCTGGAGCATGGAGCCAAATCGTGCCCAGAGACCATGACTTTATCACTGCACCAAAGTAATAGCACCCAGGAGCAGTCCATCCCTCTGGTTCGACATTTTGTGTGACTCACTGATGGGCTGTGTTTGACTGTTGGAGATCTGGGGCTGGGGCCGTACGCTGCTACTCTTTTTCCTTTGTTGAAGGACTGTTACCATCCACTTCACAATGCAGTCTGGGTGGGGGGCGAGGGGTAGGGCACTTGGGCTAGCTTTCAAGTAGATCTTTCATGCTGAAACTCCCAGGGAAATAAGAAAAAAAAGTGTTGAAGAATGTAGGGAGGCAGGAGGGTAGCCTTGGGAAAACATGATTTAGAACTGGGACAGGACATCTGGTCCACTCCTTTCATTTCGCAAATGGGGAAACTGAGGTCCAGGACTTTTAAAGTGACTTGCCCAAGGTAATACAGTAATAACCATCACCAGCAGGATCTGAATCCAGGTCCTCCTCTGACATCATTTGATATCCTTTGTTCTCTCCACTATGCTATGTTTTTTCCAGTTGTGAGAACATTGGAATGCAAGCCCACACCTTTCCTTTATTCAGTCTATTTCTTCCTCATTAGACTACCTCTCATGCTGGAGAAGTGATGCTGGACTGAGAACCAAGAGATACGCGCTTTTTTTGTTCAGCTGTTTTTCAGTCACTTCTGACTCTTCATGACCCCTGCTGGGGTTTTCTTGGCAAAGATACTGGAGTGGTTTGCCATTTCCTCCTCCAGCTCATTTTACAGATGAGGAAACTGAGGCAAATAGGGTGAAGTGACTTGTCCAAAAGAGAAGCGTATGAGGTAGGATTCAAAATCAGAAAGATGAGTCTTCCTGACTTCAGGCCTGCTACTCTCCGTTGTACCCTTAATGCCCATGGATATGCTCTCTACTCTTAATTAGACGAGTTACTTGAGTGTAATGATGATAATGATGCACTCACCCATATACATTAATTTATATTAAAGTTTGCAAAATACTTTCCCAGCACTTTCTCATCTCATCCTTATAGCAACCCTCTGAGGAAATGCTATCATGGGTATTGTCATTCCCATTTAACAGGTAGGAACCTGCGGCTCAGAGAGGTTGAGTTAAGTCTTACCTGGGTTCACACAATAGAATATCCTTCCTCTCTCATTAAGAACTAGTGCTCTGCCATTACCTTGAAGTGTATGTCTTAGGTGGGGCTGAAACCCTGGTTTGGAGTTTCCCAATTCCAAATTCAGTTTGCTGTCTAATATACCACACTTCCATTGATTTTATTTTGTTGTTTAGTTCATTTTGATCTATCTATGACACAATCTGGGGTTTTCTTGGCAGAGATACTAGAGCAGTTTACCGTTTCCTTTTCCAGCTCATTTGACCGATGAAGAAACTGAGGCAAACAAGGTTAAGTGACTTGCTCAGGGTCACACAGCTAATAAGTGTCAGAGGCCAGATTTGAACTCAGGAAGGCGGGTCTTCCTGATTCTAGGCCTGGCACTCTATCCATTGTTCCACCTAGCTGCTCCCTTTGGTGTACAGTGGAACTATGACTACCTATACGACCTTGGCCAAGTCTGTTTACCTTTTAGAGTCCGTTTCTTCATCTGAAAAATGAGTATTGTATGTAGGACTGTATGCAGTTCAGCACAACAAACATTTACTAGGCACTGGTTGTATACAAGGCACTGCGTTAGATGCTGGCAATACAAAGACAGAAAGACAAAAATGAAATAATTTCTGCCCTCAATGGGCTTACATTTTCCTAGATGCCAAATATAGATATATGAATTTATAGACATCATCCCAGATAATAGCTATAGATAAGTACAAGGTGATTTGAGAAGAGGGAAATACTAACATCTAGGAGGAGGAGGAAGAACAGGGAAGGTGGAGATGGCAACTTAGCTGAACCTCAAAGGACCAATAAATATTCTAAGAGGTGGTGGTATGGAGGGATTGCATTCTAGGCATGTACTTAACAGATGGGAGATCATCTCTAAGATCCCTTGTAGTTGTAATTGTCTTATGATTCTTGGACTTCTATCAAGTCATTTTACTGATTCTGCTGTTTCAGTTAACCCATCCTTAGAATGGAGATGCTAGTGCTTCAGCTCCCTAACTACCACCAAGGGATGTATGTTTGAATGAAAAAAAAAGTATATACATACATAAATATGTGTGTGTATGTACACACTACACCTACATATACATACATACATATGACATACTTTTTGCCATGTTTCTTTTTTAAGTTTTATTGATCTCTTTTGTTTGTGCACCAGTCGTTTCTTGATATCCCCTTCCTTCCTAATAAATCCTGCTATAGGATAAAAAACAGCCAAGCAAAACCAATGACCACAATGGCTAAGTCTGAGATTGCCTGTCACATTCCGTGATGATTGTCCCTCACCTCTGCACTGAAAGGATGAAGACGTGTTTCATTGTCTCTTCTCTGAGACTGAGATTAGTCATTACAATTGGTCAGATTGGTCATTTGTCTTTAAGTATTGCTTTTATTTTTGTTGTTGTTCAGTCATTTCCAGCCATGTCTGACTCTTTGTGACCTCATTTGGGGTTTACTGGAGTGGTTTGTCATTTCTTTCTCTAGCTCATTTTACAGATGAGGAAACTGAGGTAAACCGGGTTAAGTGACTTGCCCGGGGTCACATAGCTAGTAAGTGTCTGAGGCCAGATTTGAACTCAGGAAGAAGAGTCTTCCTGACTCCAGGCATGGTGCTCTATCCACTGTGCCTCCTGGCTGCCCATTGTTTTTATTTACATTATTGTAATTGTGAATATTATTCTCCTGGTTCTACTTACTTCACTCTGCATCAGTTCTTGCAAGTCTTTCCATGCTTCTCTGCATTCCTCAATTTGTCCTTTCATATGGTACAATAATATTCCATTACTATTATATTATACTATCATTTATTCATTCAGCCATTCCCCAAGTGAGGGATACCTACTTTGTTTCCAGTTTTGGTTTTTTTTTTGCTACCACAAGTTGTTTTTTTTTCCCTTTTTGCTATGTCTCTGATATAAATACTTCCCTTAGAAGGATTGCTGAGTCACAGGATTTGAACAATTTATTGATTTTTAAAAAAAAATATTTTACACAATTCCAATTGTTTTCCATAATGGCTCGACAAATTTACAGCTCCACTAAGAGTATATTATGTGTCTGTCTTCCCATAGCTTCTCCAATATTGACTATTTCTGTCTTTTCTCATGTATGCTACTCTGAGCGGTATCAGGTAAAACCTCAGCTGTTTTAATTTTCAAGCGCCAAATCTTATCTTGTAATCTCATAGCGATCAGAGGTCTGTTTCCTTTGCTTTGTGTACAGATATCACAGACCTATGCCAACGTAATGAGTTCCTTATCACTGGAAGTCTTCAGGAAGACACTTAAAGATGACTCGCTAGGGATTGCATAGAGAAGATTCCTGTGTACGCGTGGGGTGACTTGAGTGACCTCTGAACTCTCTTCCAACTCACAGCTTCTTTGAGGCATTTCACAAATGACAACTAACACTATACATAGTTGATCACTCTGTACCAAGTCCTTCTTTCCTTTGAGAATTAATCTGGCCAATAAAAGCATTCAGTTCAAAAGATGTAGAATTGGGCTAATGGTTTCCAATTTATCCCAGGTAACAATGCATCTACAGAGCTTCCATGCAGATGCACACTCTGTCAAAAGAACCACATTTTGCTCATACAAATTTTGGATACGTATTTTTTTTATGTGCTCTGTCACATTTATAATTTTCACCTTTGTCAAAGGCCCCTGAGACTTCCTCAGACTTCCACCTCCTAAGCTATTCTCACTTTGCCCAACACAACAGAACACATTTCTCTTTTTGGTTTTTGAATTTGATGACATTTGTACAAGAGAGTGGTAGTCCCATGGTGAGGCCTTTCCTTCCATGAGTGGCGAATGTGTGTGTTCTGCCCACACTGATTTAAATGATCTGGCTGCCGGCATCCACAGACTGACTATATGCAGCTAACATGCAGCTTAGTCTCATGAGTTTGACGAATCACTGCAAAATAATTCAGGGTTGCCAGATAGAAGAACAAATGAGGTCAATAAGTGTGCAGTTTGAGAGGGCTGTGCTTCCCATGGGCCCTTGGTGATTAATCTTTTAATTCATTTGGATCTAGGATAACAGTTATGGTGTGTAATCAATATAAGTATCTTCCATATGGGGTAGTGTAACCAGATTACATTTAGAATCAGACCAGGTTCATTTTCCTAATGATTGTTTCACCTGATGGTTTTATAAACACAAAGGAAAAACTCCCATTATTGGTTCTATTTTTCACGGGCTCTGAGACATACAGACCTCTAATTAACCAACCCACAAGTAGTTATTAAGCAATGACTGTCAGTCAGTAAACATCAAGTGCCTACTGTGTGCTAAGGACTTTGCCAAGTGCTAGAGATGCATATATGAAAAAGAAATCTAGTCCCTGCCCTCAAGGAATTTACAATCCAATGGGGGAAGACGGCACTCAAAAAGATGGTGGTGGGAGCAGGGGGAGGAGAAGGCATCCTCAGTAGAGGCATGATGGTAAAGTCCAAAAGAGTACAACTGAGTGGGAAGGGAAGAGATGGCTGGCCCGGGTAGCCTTCTGAAATAGGAGTTTTGGGAGGAGCTCATGGCTCTGCCTTCTCTACTTCAGGCACTGTGAATGAACCAGTCCTTACTTTCAAGGACCTTACATTCCATTGGAGGAAACAACCTATACCAATATAAATAAATATAAAACATATGCTGAGTAAATACAAAGTAATTTCAGAGCCCTGAGGGGGTTGGTTAGGGGGTGTCAGGGTGTCTCATACAGAAGATGCACTTGAATTGAGCTTCGAAGGAAGCTAGAGATTCTCGGAGGCAGAGCTGAGGGAGCCATGCATGCTGGGAATGTGCATGAGGGATAGGTACGCCTCCCTTCCCCCCACCCCATCCACACATCAGGAAGGTATCATAGAGACAGTGCTGGATTTAGAGTCAGGAAGACCCAGGTTTTAATGTTGCCTTAGAAACATACTACTTGCATCAACCTGGGTGAAATTTCACCTGTTTGCCTCAGTTTCTTTATCTGTAAAATGCAGATAATAATAGCATCTCCCTCCCAGAGTTGTTGTGAGAATCAAATGAGACAGTAATTGTAAAATGCTTAGCCAGTGACTGGCACATAGAAAATGCTTTATAAATATCGCTATCATTGTTATTAATTATTACCAGGGTAACTCTAGGCAAGTCACTTAATGTTTCTGGGTCTCAGTTTCCTCATCCAGCTGTCTAGATACAAATGCTTAAATAGATAGACAGAGATCTCTCTCAAATAGAGTATGACATGAGGTCCAAACCTGCAAAAAACCTCTGTTCTGCTTTAGCATCATTTGCTTCCATGGCATATTGTATATTCCTCTGCACAAGAGGTGTAAAAATGCCTGCTTAGTCATATGCCCTGCATATGCCCACAACACTCCCCAGTGGTAACAAATCAGATTAAAATGTAATTGGGAAATATTTAACAAAATAAATAACAATACAATAAAACATAGATGATGTTAATATGTGGTTTTCTGAGCCAATCTGGAACCTGCAGGGATCTTTATGTACACTTTAGTGTTTGCCCTTCCTATTTGAGTTTGATACTACTATTCTACACTATTTTAAAAATAAAGCCCCTGCTGAGCAATATCTTAACTCCAACACGGGAGACGGGTGTCTACTTTGGGTAAACCAGCAAGGTTTTAAAAATGCAATTGGGGATGGTCATTTTAAATGTCTGTGACCTGAAGAAGGGGTGGGGGGGAGCAGATTTAGTATTCAACAATGGGATATCTGTGTAGGGGTGGAACATTACAGAGATACCAAGTTAAATGTCAAGACTTGAGCCACCAAAGGCGTCATAATGGCAGCCTGCCCTTCTACAGTGCTTTAAGGTCTTGGAAAGTACTTATCTCACTTGATCCTCAAAATACTCTGTGATTTACAGACAATTATTATCCCCATTTTGAGGAAACTGAGGTTCAAAGGAGTTAAATAACTTGTTCAGGGGCATAGTACTAGTTTAGTGTCTAGGGGTGGTGGTAGTGGTTTTAGATCAGGTCGAACTGAGGTGGCTTAGGTGGTGCAGTGAAAATAGCGCTTTGCCCTAGAGTCAGCAAGATCTGGGTTCTCATGCATGTACTAACTGTGTGACCCTGGGTAAGTCATTTAGCCTCTCTTTGCCTCAGTTTCCTCCAGTGTAAAATGGAGATGATAAGAGCACCCATGTCATAGGGTTGTTGTGCAGGTCAGATGAGATAAAATTTATAAAGCGCTTAGCACAGTGCCTGGCACATAGTAGGTGCTTTGTAAATGCTTATTCCTTCCCCTCCCTCTTAGGGCTTCAGGGATTCAAACCCGGGTCCTCCTTACTCCAAGTAACATGCTGCTCAGTAAGCTGTGCTGCATAGGATTGGATGTCGGAAGGACCCCAAGAGATTATTCAGCCCCAATCCCTTGTTTTACGGATGAGGAAACTGAGGATCAGAGAAGTTTGATCCCAGGACTCCCACTGGTTTTGAGCTGGTGGGGAGGTCTCAGTGATTAGTCATAAAATAGGAAGCCTGCAGGGGTCCTGAGGCATGCTGGGTAATAACCCCGTGCCCCCGAAAGGGAAGCTCTAAGCTGGGGAGTCAGACACCAGCTGTCCCTCTTGCAGGTAAGCAGTGCAGAGGCTTTCTGGAAGGTCACTCAGGGCTGATGTGTGCAGGTGAGGTAATGAAAAGCAATGCAAATCAGGGTAATTCCTTTGCAGCAATAATTAACCTGTAGGAGCCTTGCTGGCTGGGTGGCTGGGGTAGTTTAGGGAGCACAGCTTAGAGATCTTCAGAGAGGGGGACAATTTTCCAGATCTCGCCATGATTTGGGCTGCAAATCAGTGTGCTTTTGGCTCCAACTTGTTACCGTGAAAAAATCTCATAAATTAAATGGCCAGTCGGGGAAAATTGACTCACTTTTGGGTAGCAAGCGTGGTTTGCTAAAAAGATGACTGGATTGAGAGTCAGGAGAGCGGGGCCGGGGGGGGGGGGTGTCTATCTTCAGCACTCCCTTTAACGGGACTGCCCTGGACAATTCCCGCTCTGGGGTTCAGTTTCCCTATTTGGAAGAGGAGACATTTGGACTTAGACTCGTAAGTTTGGAGCTGAATTTGAACCATGCAGATTACCATTCTAGACAAGGAAATTGAATCCTAGAGAACTGAAGTGTCCCTAATAAGGACGATGATGATGATGATAGTGGTGGTGGTGGTGACAACTAGCATTTATATAGTACTTTAAGGTATGCATAGCTCTTTGCACAGTATATCTTTTGACTCTCACAACAATCTTTTGAGGTTGATGCTTTTATTAACCCCATTTTACAGATGAAGAAATTGAGGCTGAGAGAGGTTAAGAGACTTGCCCAGGGTCACACAGCTACTAAGTATCTGAGGTAGGATAGAAACTCAGGTCTTCTTTACCCTGGGCAGTTGGGTGGTTAAAGCACTGGACTTGGAGTGAGGAGGACCTGAATTCAAATCTGGCCTCAGACACTTCCTCAGCTAGCTGTGTGACTCTGAGCAAATCATTTAACCCCGTCTGCCTCAGTTTCCTCATCTGTATAATGAGCTGGAGAAGGAGATGGCAAACCTCTCTAGTATCTTTGCCAAGAAAACCCATGGGGTCATGAAGAGTTGGACACAACTGAAAACAGTTGAACACGTGTCCATCGTGCCACCTACGTGACTCTAGTAAGTCCATCCCATGCAGCTTCAAATCCTGCTTCTGTCATTTACTCCTTGTGTGGCCTCAGTTT
This sequence comes from Phalanger gymnotis, assembly GCA_028646595.1. Taxonomy (NCBI): domain Eukaryota; kingdom Metazoa; phylum Chordata; class Mammalia; order Diprotodontia; family Phalangeridae; genus Phalanger; species Phalanger gymnotis. The sequence goes on along the minus strand of CM053626.1, from coordinate 220,814,316 downwards.
TCTCATCTGTGAAGTTTAAGGTTCAGTCTGTTGTTGTTTTGCTGCACCGGCTCTCCATTCTCGTTTTGTTGTCATTGCTGTTTAGTCATTTTTCAATCCTTTCTGACTCTTCATGACCCCATCTGGGGTTTTCTTGGCAAAGATACTGGAGTGGTTTGCCATTTCCTCCTCCAGCTCATTTTACAGATGAGGAGACTCAGGCAAACAGGGTTAAGTGACTCGCCCAGGGTCATACAGCTAGGAAGTGTCTGAGGCCAAATTTGAATTTGGGTCCTCCAGACTCCAGGGCTGGTGCTCTATCTACTGTGCCACTTAGGTTCTCTAGACCCTTTCAGTTCTAAATCTACGATCCTATGAATCTAGGTCCTGTGTTTTCCTTGGCAGCCTCCTTCCTCTAAGGACTTTCCCAAATCTGACCTTCTAATTCACCTTTTAGAATTATAAGACTGGGATGGCCCTGGAGAGGACGCCTAGTCTGTCACTTTATATCTAGATAGGACTGTTCCTAAAAGAGCTAACATGTAAAGTCCTTTGTACACCTTAAAGCACTATATAAATGGTACTGTTATTGTTAATATTATTAGCATCATTATTATAGAGGGATATTCTATAGCTTTCCTCAGGCATCCTTTCTAGCTAACTCATTATTAACGAATTTCTCCTGATATCTAAAGGAAATCCCTTTTGCCCACTGCCTTCAGCTTAAGCCCATTTCCTCTCTTCTAGGTATCTGGACTTTGGACATCACTGCCATTAAGCACCTTGTCACGTCTTTAATTAGTTACTAAAATGTTTAAGGATATTAACAAGTGAGATCAGACTATTAGCTGCATTTCAAAGATAAGGCATTTGAGACACAGCAGAGACATCCAGTGATTCATTCGACATCATCATTGAGCCAATGTAGAGGGCAAGATTTAAAGGTCTTGGTTTATTCCACATGCTGTTGGTACCTCACTATGAACTCTAGCAAGAGACATTCCATTTTCCAATAGTAAAGTGGCATTTCCTTCTCTGGGAGTGAAAGGCCTCTGTCCTCTCAGAAGAGAAGAAGTTAGTATCTAGGCTCATTGTAGGGGCACCTTGTTTGGCAGATTGCTAGGTGGCAATCAGTTATGTGGCAACAGACAGAGATTAATAGATGATGAGGCCAAGTTGTCAAACTCTGTTTTTTCTACTTTTCTACCTATAAAATGAGGATGGCTAGGTGGCACAGTGTATAGAGCCCCGGCCCTGAAGTTAGGAAGACCTGAGTTCGGAGAAGACTCAGACACTTACTACCAGTGGGACCCTGAGTAAGTCACTTAACCCTGTTTGCCTCAGTTTCCTCATCTCTAAAATGAGTTGGAGAAGGAAATGGCAAACCATTCCAGTATCTTTGCCAAGAAAATACCAGTGGGGTCAACAAAGAGTCAGGCACAACTGAAAATGGCTAAACAACAAAATGAGGATGGAGAGCCAATGCAGCGTAGTGGGTAGAAAGCTGACCTCAGTTCAGGAAGACATGGGTTAAAGTCCCACATCTGACCCATATCGCCTTCAGGGGTAGGGAACCTGTGGCCTCAAGGCCACGTATAGCCTTCTAGGTCCTTGGGTGTGGCCTTTTGACTGGGTCCAAATTTCACAGAACAATTCTTTTATTTATTTGTTATTATTTTATTACTATCTGTGAAGTTTAAATTCTGTCAACAGGCTGCACTTGAGGATCTAGAAGGCCCCGTGTGGCCTCAAGACCACAGGTTCTCCACCCCTGGTTTATCCTGGGAAAATCCTTCATCTTCTTAGTGCCCCCGATCAGCTCTCTGAGATTACAAATTACACAACAGTTGCTGATCTGTGCTGGTAGAGGGAGGTTCCTGATGGAATCGCAAGTTGGGACCTAAAGATGGGAAAATTTCCGTGCTGTGTTTTGTGGGGTGGGGAGTTGTGTGGTAAGAGGAAACTAATACTCACAAGGTGATTTAAACTTTGATAACAAAGGAGACCCTCTAAATGCTGAATAAGTACCTTGAATCAAATTTGGGGGGTAGGATAGGGGTAGGATTGGAGAGAAAAGACAAGTCCAGCTTCTTGCTGCACATGCCTCACAGGACTGTTCTTCAGCAGGCCTCCAAGCCTACCTGGGGATGGCGATATGTACGATTTCCACATTTTCCCCAAAATGTTTCACTTCCTCTGGGGCAAAATGCTTGTTGTTCCTCCTTCTCCCTCATCTATCTAGTGAAACCTCCCTGATGCCGTTTTCTAAAGACTGGGGAAAATGGCTAACCATGAAGGGGTAGAAATCTGCTGTAGAGAAACATTTCCGCTATCTCCAGTCATGATGAGGGTTGGACTCTGAGGTTGCTTCCAGCTCTACATCCTGTGGTATTAGGACCCTATAAGATGAGGAAATAGCTCAGTAGTGACTTGCCTGTTTCCCTGAGGTCCCCTTGAGGATGGCCTATTTCAAAGTTAATCTTCACTCCTCTTACCTTAGGATGTGATTTTTTTCATTTACTATATTTGTATCCCCAGTGCCATTATGTAATATGGATTGGGGAAAGGACCTTCAAAATGAATGCTAGCTGAAAATTACATAGAGTTCTCTGATTTATGTCTCTTCTAATGTCTTTTTAATGCATCTCAGCTGGAGTCCATTGAAGCCCAGCTTTCTGCGGGCAGCATTCAGGAACTGGGAATGCCCTGGTGTTGCTGGTTACACCCGTGCTCCTCAGAGAAAGCTGGATTGAGATCAGAAGCTGTCTATGTGTTTGTTCCTTGGAGCAGTGGCCCTGGCATTGAAGAGCCGTGGTTGAGTCACAGTCAAGAACGATGATTCCACAGACTTGTTTCAAAACTCCCTGAGCTTAGGGAGTCTGGGGCTTCAGCTCTTCCATTGCTCTGTTCTTCCCACTGTTCTCCCGTCCCTGCTTAGCTGATGGGATTGCTGTCCCTGCTTATCAAGGGATTACGGTGGCAAAGAATCTACCCTCCAATGCCTTTTTCCCATTATTCTCTATAAAGGGGTTTGCATCCAATGGACACGAAATATATATGGAGTAGATTATTTGGGCTTGGCAACAAGTGCTGTAGAAACACAAACCATCATCTCTTCTCCCTGGCATGTTTTTCCCTCCAGAATTCATGAATTTGGAAGATTTTAAAAAATTCAGAAGCATTTATTAAGCACCTAATATATACCAAGTCCTATGCTAGGTCTTGGGAATACAAAGAGAAAAAAAATAAAAGTCCCTGCCCTCAAGGAGTTTATATTCTACACATTTTAACACTCCTCAATAAACACAAATTGTACCCATTTTTTTACATTGGGAAGTAAAAATATTATGATGTACTTTCTATTAAGACTTGGTGAAGGGAAGACAAGCTTCCTCAGAGTGCTTTTCCTTACTTAGAAAGCAAGATATGGGGGCAGCTAGGTGGTACAGTGGACAAGTATGGAGCCTGGAGTTAGGAAGACCTGAGTTCCCATCCAGGCTCAGACACTAGCTGTGTGATCTTGGGCAAGTCACTTAACCTCGATTGCCTCCAAAAAAAAAACCCAAAACAAAACCAAGAATATATGCCTTTATACCTCAAGGAGAAGGAAGTATGTTGTAGTAGTGGAGAGAGCCCTGACCCTGGAGTCAGGGGAGCTGAATTCTAGTCCTGACTCAGCTAAAGCCTCCATTGGACCCATAGGCAAGTCCCTACATCTCTCCCAAGCACCAGCCATCAAATGAGGTTAATAACAATTGAATAACTCAAATTTGGAAAATTTTTAAAAATTTATTTAGTACCTGGTGTAAAACAATCCTACTTGCCACTACTGTGCCTGTGTAAGGCTGATGACACCAGCACACAGGAGGGCCTCTAGCACGGTTCTTTGATCTGCTTTTCTAAGGAAAGCAACTTTAAGGGGTTAACAATCTTACTTTAATTAAACATACATATATCATTCACCTAGTTCAGGGGAAAAAGTCAGCACCCTGAACTTCAGAGAAAGCACAAACAAACTGCAAGTGGAAATTATATAAATAGAGTAAAATAACACAAATCAGCGGACAGACTTCTAGCTGTCTGTCCAAGACATTACATACATAGTTACCAGTGAGAGAAGCACCAACATCTGGGTTTTTTAAAGCCAGGGGGCTCCAATGGCTACCAGAGTCTGGTCTGGTCAAATCATACGACACTCTTCCAGTGACTGAGCCCCAAGAAAAATGCTAAGAAAATTAGTTGCACATATTATTTTACAAAAAGTGATGTAGAGTATGATTTTTTTTTTTTGTGAGCAGCTAGGTAGTACAGAGGATAGGGAGCTGGGCTTGGAGTTAAGAAGACGAGTTCAAATCTGGCCTCAGCTACTTATTAGCTATGTGACCTTGGGCTAGTCACTTAACCCTGTTTGCCTCAGTTTCCTCAACTGTAAAATGAGCTGCAGAAGGAAATGGCAAACCACTCTAGTATCTCTTTGAAGAAAATCCCAAAAGAGGTCATGAAGGGTCAGACACAACTGAAAAAACTAAATGGAAAAAGAGAGTCCCTACATAAAATTCAAAAACCACTGCTTTAGGGTTTAACAAGTAATTTTTCCACAACTACTCTGGGAAGCAAGGACTTCCCAGTATCATCATTCCTGTTTCATAGATGAGGGAGCTGAGAATCAGAGAGGTTAAGCGATTTGCTTAAGGTCACACAGCTAAGTGTTGGAGCCAGGCAGGATTCAAACCCATAACTCTTGAGTCCAAGTCCAAGTTGGTCCCTTGAATAGTGCTGACTCATCATTTGTGCAACGCGGTCTCGGAGCAAGACTGCAAATGGAGGAACTGCTTGATGACCCTGGTGACATGTTCACTGGTGCTGCGTAGCTTTTGAGAGAATTCTTCCAGGAAAGAAACTTCTCTCAACTTAAGCCATACTGCTGGGCCTTTCACTTTTCCCTGTTGCAAAAGTGTCCAGAAACAAACAACCACAAACCAACAGTATAATTAACTTACGTCAACTGACCTTCCTGCGTGTACCAAGCCTCATTTCTAATTACTTTTCAGCATTCTCACCTGCACCTCTTAACCCTGATCCAACAAGGGAGCCATTCGACCATCCCCGGCTCAGTTCCATCATTACCACCTTCATTCAGTTCAATTCTTTTCAGTTCAGTAAATATCCACGAACAAGAGCTTACTACGTGTGTGTGAGCCACCTCCATGCCTCTATCTCATTCCTTTCACTTGAAATTTCTTCCTGACCCCTTGGTTGTTGAATCCCTATCTGTAACCTCATGCCCTCCAAGACACTTTCCCTGGTCAGCCCCACTCTCCTCTGTGCTTTTGTCTCACATTTCCCCAGAACTTGTGAATATAATTTTTATTTTATTACCATTACCTACCTACAGTCTTAGTTTTGACACTTCCCATATTTGTGACCTTTGGCAAATCACTTCCCCATTTTGTTTTTCCATTTCCTGATATGTAAAATGAGGGATTGTACTTGATGGGATCTAAGGTCCTTTACAGCTGTCATTCCATGATTTGGTAGTTTATTTGTAATTATAGTAAGATATGCTTTGGAGCATAGAGCTAGAAGGGACCTTAAAAGTCCAACTGATTGGTAAGCTTGAGAGCAAAGACAGAATTTAAAAAATTGTATCTATGATGTTGCCTGACAATCAAGAAATACTTTATGAATCTTTATTGACAAGAATATATGAAGATGATGCTGTAGACCTATTCTTAGTAGGGCACAAGATTTAAAAAAAAATTATTTAATATTTTATTTTTCCCCAGTTATACATAAAAACAATTTTAACATTTGTTTTTTAAAACTTTGAGTTCTAAATTCTCTCCCTTCTTCCTCTTTCCCCACCCTGCCCCCCAGTCAGGAAGACAAGCAATTCAATAAAGGTTCTGCTTGTGTAGTCAGGACATAAGATTTTTAAAAACTCTAGTTTCTTTAAAAAAAAAGGTATTGATACTTTCTTTTTTTTCTTTCTTTTATTGTCACTTCTAACTCTCTTTCCTCCAATGGGAGTCTCTCTTGTAACAAACAAATATTGTCAAGTAAAACAAATGAACACATTGGCTATGTCTGAAAATGGGTGCTTCTTTCCATACCAACAGTCCACCCCCTCCGTGCAGAAAGGTGAGACGGTTCACTTCTGTCTTCTGAAAATGTGATTGGTCAATGCATGGATCAGAATTCTGAAATCTTTCATCATTGTTTTCCTTTATGGAACTGTGGCCATTGTGGGAATTGCTCTCCCGATTCTTCTTACTCTGCTCTTCGTTAGTTTCTAAAAGTCTTCCCAAGTACCTCTCAGTTCTTTATAGTAGTCATTTTTATGACATAATGATATTTTATTTAATTCATATGCCATAATTTGTTCTACTATTTCCCAAATCATGGGCCCCCAGTTAGTTCCCCATTCTTAAGAGCATATACTTTTGCTGACATGCATCATTGGTGGTGATGGGTGGCATCAAGTTCTCATAATAAGAGCTGACACTTTAATGACAATTTTCAGTTAAAAAAGCTTTTCCATACACTGGCATATTTCATGCTTAGAATAGCCTTGTGGGTAGTTAGGGTAACACCTCACACATCCATCCTCTTATATGTCTGTTACCTTAGGCTCTTATCCTTTCTTACCTGGACTATTGCTTCCTAATTGGTTTTACTGTTTCTAGTCTCTCCTCTTTCCAATCCACTGTCCCCACACTGCTGCCTAACTAAATTAGTTTCCTAAAGCTCAGGCTTGACCCTGTTAACCCCTGCTCCAGAAACCTCAGTGGCTCCTTATTAAGTCTAGGATAAAATACAGATTTTTGTATTTTGACATTTAAAGCCTTTTTACCGTCTGGCATCAAAATTGATCTCATGTGACTTTCCATTGTGTACTTGAGATTCCTTGGCACAAGCCATCACCCATAAACCTGGAATGCTTTCCCTTATCATCTTCTCTTAGAAGTTTTAGTCTGTTTCAAGATTCAATTCTACTATGACCTTCCATAGGACACCTCTTGTGATTTGCCCCAATTGTTAATGCTCCACTTCTCCCAAAGTCCTTTGTTTTAAATTTGTATATGTTTTATATAAGTGACTTATCTGTGTAAAAGTTGTTCCTCTCTGGTTTTTTCCCCTCTATGTTTTGCTTTTGTATACTAGTGTAGGAGTAGGACATTAATAAGTGCTTGTTGCATTGAATGGAATCATTCCTGTTTGGGAAATGAGGACACTCCACTTCAGTGAGGTGAACTGACTTATCCCAAATTACAAGGCGTTTCAGTGGAGGTTGTGGGACTTCCAGATTCTAAGTCGGTGCACTGCCTGTTAGACTATGCTGCTTCTCATCTGGTTATTCTTTTGTCCTGTTTATGGTCAAAGGTACAAATATATATGTAGTGGGAGAGGGGAGAGTTGATTACGATTCTCCCGGTCAATTGATTCCACCACCCTTCTCCATCTTGGCCTAGCTGTTGTGCGACAACAGAGCTTTAAGATTTTAAACAAAGTGTAAAAAAAAGGAGGGTTTACATTTTTTTGGCCCCTTTACGAGGAGAGAAAAAGTTCTTTGGGTCAAACTCTATAGAATTAGAAGGCAGCAGCTGGCCATTGACTGGCTAAAGATCAGCCATGACCTTGGTTGCCTTTAAGATGCAAGCCTAACAGCTCTGGAATAAGTTGAATAGGGAGAGCTCTGAAGAGTGTGACCACATGCAAGCACAGAAGAGAGTCCACTTGTGGAAAAAGAATCCGACTCTTGAGAGATTTCTCTTTGCTTTTCCTCTTATGTGTCCATCAGAGGGCAGCAAGGTGGGAAGAAGTTTCCTCTCCTCTCTATTTCCTTCTCCTCTCCCTCAGAGGCAGCTAGAAGGTGCAGTGGATAGAGCCTAGAGTGATCAAGACATGAGTTCAAATCCAGCCTTAGACACTTACTAGATGAATGACACTGGGCAAATCACCTAACTTCTGTTCGCCTTTGTTTCCTCAACTGTAAAATGGGGATAATAACAGTACCTACCTCGTAGGGTTGTTGTGAGGAACAAATGAAATAATATTTGTAAAGCACTTAGCCCACCCAGGGCCTGGTACATAGTAGATGCTATATCAATATGCTTATTCCCTTCCTCCCCTCCAAGTATTGGGAGCCATTAGCTCAATAGGAAATATTGCACCCGGCCAAGAGCAGGCAAGAGATGGTTTTGAGCAGTGTAACATCTGGTAGCTGAGAAGATAGCTAGTTATGGTTTCTAGAGAGAATTAGCCCTGGTTGTCTGGAATCGAGCTGTGGAGAGGAACAGACCTATCTGAGGGACCTGCCCTGCAGAGATATGAAGCCCAGTGAGAAGAAAGAGGACGCTGGGTCTTGGTAGTATCCCCACTGGGTATTGCCGTGACCACATACACTCCCTACATACGTACCTCTCTATCAGCATATGGTATGTATGTGCCCACTCTACATGGATGCTATGAACATCATGGGAGAGGGCACCCCAGACTTATGGGGAAAATATTTTGTTCTTACTATACCATCTCAACAAATGATTTTGCTTTGGGATAATTATATCAACTGGCTAGTTGTTACCAGAAAGCGCATTGGATAAGGGGAGGTCTTGATAACTATAATTTTAGAAGTGCAAACTAACTGTCTACCTTGAACCTCAAAGTATCCACTTTCCTGGGGAACCCAACCTGTGAGTTTGAGTCAGGGGGAAGTAGCAATTCGAGGACAGCACTATAGCCAAAGTTACTTTGATCCGTCATAGATTACAGAGAAGTCTCAGAGGTCATAGGGCCAGATTTCCTGGCTTTCCGTGGCTCACAGAGCTATGCAAAATGGCAATGAAAAAAGAACCTTTTTCCTGCCTAATTTTATGGCACGAATAGCTCCAGACATGGACGAGTAGAAAAGAGATGGTGTCTACTTTCACTCGCTTTTATGGTACTCAGTATAGCTCACAAAGTTGCTTAATGAATTCTACTGACTGATTGATTGATTGTGAAAACATTAGGCACTCTTGGAAAAGCAGCGCTCAATCTGTTGAGAAATCATCTCTTCACATGGCAATCTCCAGAGTTTAAATGAAACAGCACTTAATACAATCTCCAGGCCATTAGGCATGAGCTTGCAGACATCAGATGTGGGAGAAGCATCTGGGAATGGAACCTGTGCTGCTAGGGGTCCTAGAAGATCCAGTACCTTTGGCTCGACTAGAAAAACTCCCAGAATCCCATCCTTTGCTCTAGTCATGATGTTTCAATGCCTTTCTGTCTTCTTTGGCTCCAATTCCTTCTCATTGCTTAGTACCAACTGCCTTGACCTCTGAAGACTCTGAACCTTGATTTCATCCTAGCGGATGACCCATAGTATGTCTCTTTGGCTCTTCATCCTTCCTAGGGTTAATCCAGGAAAATCTTCTATTTTAAAGTTTATGTCTCAGTTTCTCCAAATGTGGGTCTGCATAGGCACTCAATGTAAAGTATGGGTTGAGCCAAAATGCTTGTTCTTGATTCACTGCTCTGGGCATTGCCTTTCTCCTTAAGAGGGGAACTGGGATCCCCAGTGTTTCTGCCTCAGATTCCTGAGGAACAATTCTATTTTTGTCTCTGGCTTAAGGGGTCCTCCCCAATGAAAGGAGAGAGGACATAAAAAGGGACCCAGAGTACAAACATGAATTGGGTATAAAATATGGAGTCTTTTTCCATACAAAAAAAGAAATGCTAAGAAATAAGAAATGATAGAATGATTACAAAGAGTTGAGAAGCTCATTCTAGCCTCTTTGAGACCTTCACAAATAGGATCTTATTTTACATTTGGCCACTACTGAGTACAGTTATCTCTTTTACATCTTGACTTTCCCCACTGTGGTTTTAGTATATTTCAGGATGGCATAAGGAATTATATTGTAAATGAGAATTTGGGGGGAGTTTTGCAAAGGCTGTAAATAACATGTAAAGGCCAGCGGATGACACAGAAAAACTTAGAAGCTCAGAAATGCTTCACCCACATTTTATAATGAAGTACTGTAAACACCCCATAAAAGAAAAAATTCAGACTTCTTCTCTGGTACAAAGGAAGGGTCAAAAATTTTACATGGATTTTCCAGACTGCAGGGGTGCTACGTCCCTGACTCCAGCAATGTGGAAGGGATAGTGGGGTATAGCCTGATCAGTGGATCAGTGCAAAGTAGGATCTTTCTGGTGGCTATTCTGTCTGTCTGTCTCTCCTTCTCTCCATTTTCTCCTCCTCTCTCTCTCCCTCTCCTTTTCTCTCCACCACTCTTCCCCTCTCTCATGCTTCTCTCCTTTTCCCACTCTTCTTTCCCTTTCTGCCCTCCCCGTCTTAAAACCCCTCAAACTCTTTTCCTCTCAGCTGGTCTCCCTCTCTTGCTGAGGGTACTGCAACTACTCCAGTAACTACTTCCCTGGTCCCCTGCTGCTCGAGGCCTGGGGAAGGGGAAGACGCCAGCTGCCTTTCAAGGTCTCTTAATAAGTCTCTTACCAAAGGAAGGAAGACACAAATGGGAAGCAGCCATATCTCAGACACAGTCTCACCTTGGAAGTTATGAGCTCATAGCTTGTGGCCTGGTGGAGGGAAATGAATCTTTCATTTCAAGGCATGCAAGAAGAAGGGGCCACCGGATGTGGTAGCGGTAGCAGCTGAGTTTGGTGAGGGCCCAGCCCTGAGGAGTAATCTCCTGGATCCAGCCCAGCAGCAGTTTGCTTCTGCAGCTAAGATACTGAATTTAGCAAGAGCCAGCCCAGAAAAACAAGGAAGAGGGCTTTGTCCATTGGCTACACAACACCCAGAAGTGAACTAGGTGTGGACTCGTTAAAGGGAAAAAAAGATACCTGAGGCCAGGAGCTAGACCTCACGCCCATGTGCCCTCCATGTGCCACAGAACCTTGGGGCTTACTTCTGCCCTCACTCTCTCCAGATACCTTATGTGTGTGCAGGAGGGAGAACACATCCCTGTGTGTGTTGGGGTGTGTTTTATACTAACCACTTTACGTATGAGCCTAGCAAATGAGTGTATGTCCATGGGAAGTCTGTCTCCCAGTTTGGAGGGAGGTTTTTGTAACTTCTTTCCTTGCTATATCTTTTCAGTCAATCTATCTTTGTAAAAGCTAATACGTATCGACTGGCTCATTGATATTGAAGAGGTGGGGCATACTGTCTGGTGGTTCATGGGTGATAGTATTGCAAACTCCAACTCCTCAGGGATGATGGAATCCCTAGGGAAGACATAGCCATCTTCCTGGGACTCAGTTTGCTAATGTGTGTGTGTTTGTGTTTGTGTGTTGTGTGTGTGTATGTTCCGAGAGTGAGCCCAGAGAGGGTGCTACAAGGATTCAGGTATAGGCCAGCTTTTATTTCCTCTACCACCAACAGAAATTAAATGATGCAAAGCACTCATGAGAATCCTTGAACCAGTATAGAAACCTGAGCTAACCCGTGTGTAGACCCAGGAGTGTGAGCAAGGACTTGAGGCCAGTAAATATGATTTGGCTAAATACTATCTTGTTTTTCTGTGGCCTCCTGGTTACTCTTGTGAGGCGGGCTTTCTGGGCCTGGAGTCTTTTTGTCAAGATGTTGGAATGGGGAGGCTGGTTCACAGATCATCTGCGGTGGGGCCTAAATAAATGTTTTGTTGTTTTCACCTTAGAGAATCTCTCATACCTTGAGATTTCAAACCATTCAAACATATACATGATTATATTTGAGATTATAAATTTGGCCTTCCTACTACATGTGGGAAAATCTGTCTCTGAGAGGTAGATACTCAATTCTCAAAATCAGGAACTCCCCATCTCTTGCAAACTCTAGAGTTCGGGAACTTTCAAAATCAGATTTACCTGCATGGTAATCACCAGAGCTGGAAATGTTCATTCTCAGGATTGCTAATCTCTGACTTAAATTCAGAAAAGACAGCCATCAACAAGCATCTACTATATTCCAAGTATTGTGCTAAGCATTGGGAATACAAAGAAAGGAAAAGACAACAGTGCTTGCTCTCAAGGAAGCTCACAGTCTGGTGAGGGATACAACTTGCCAAAAACTATGTACCAAGAAGATATACAGGATAAACTGGGGATCGTCTCAGAGGAAAGATTCTCAGAATAAAGAGGACTGGGAAACACTTCTTGTAGAAAGTGGGATTTTAGCTCGGACTCGAAGGAAGCCAGGAAAGGAAAGAGGTGGATGCGAGGGGAAAGAGTGTTCCAGGCGTGGATGTCAGTGAGTAAAAGCACTCCCAAGTCAGAAGATGGAGAGTCTTGTGTGAGGAATAGCAAGGAGGCCAGTGGAACCGGATTGCAGAGTAGGTGGAAGGGAGGAAGGGGGAAGAAAACTGGAAAGGTAGGAAGGAGCCAGGAAGCCCAACAGGATTTTATATTGGACCCTGGAGGTAATAGGGAGCCATGAGAATTTATTGAGAAGGGGGATGACACGTTTAGCCACGTGCTTTAGGGAGATCAGTTCGATGGCTGAGTGGAGGATGGATTGGGGAGACCAAGCAGAAGATGAAGAGACGGTAACTGAAACCATGGAAGTCAATGAGATCATCAAATGAAAAGGGAGAAGACAAGAGGACCTGGGAGAAAACCTTGGGCGGTTGGGGAACCACGTCTACATCTTCTCCTGGGAAGAAAGAAGAAGTCCCTTCACTTTGCATTTTTAAATTCGTGTATGGAAAGTCCAAAGGAGAGGAAACTTGGGAAAAGAAAGAGTGCTATTTATACAAGGAAATCAATGTTGTAAAGGAAAACAACTTTGAAAGGTTTAAGAACTCCGATCAAAGCAATGACTAACTGTGTCTCTAAAGACCTATGATGAGGCATATGCTGCCCACCTCCTGACACACAGATGATGGAGCCAAGGTCCAGGAAGAGACATACATTCTTTAGACATGGCCACTGCAAGTTTGTCATTCTTGTCTATGTTTATTTGTTACAAAGAATTTCCCTCTCCCCTCCCCCCTGTTTTTAAATGGGATAAGGTGAAAGAGGAGTAGTGGGGTTAAGTAATAATGATGGCCCCCAAAAGAGGGCCATTGGGCTATTTTAAAATGCCTATAGGAAAATAGAAAGAGATTAAGAAAGAAACACAGATAAGTAGGACAGTTTTGAAAGCAATGTATTGAATTTATTGTGTACTGCTTTATGAAGGAAGCAGTATGAAATAGATTTATGGTTTCGTATCCTCATGTTCTGCTATGTATGTATATTTTTAGTCTATCTCTAGAATCTTAAAAACATAAAAGAAAGGCACAAATCTTTTCACAATTTGGTTATCCTCTGGATGTTAGAGGGCATCTCCTCCAGTAAAAGAGAAAATCTTCCTCCACTCTGTGAACAATAATCTGGGAGACATCTCCAGTCGCCCAGCACCAATAAGAGGAGCTCCTTGTACCCTCCCAGCAAGGGGCCGGGTCTCCTTCTACCTGTACTGGATGTGTCTTTCAGGCAAAGGTTCATGTTCTGTAATCTCATCAAGGTGATTGTGGAGCACTGATCAATTGATCAGGGCTCCCTCTTTACACCTCCTGGACCTTCAAGTAGGTGCTATCCTGTTCCCCTCCTTTGTAGTAATTATCTGGCAAAAGCAGTCAAAGCACATTGTATATTGAATGCTTAGGCTTTCTGCTGGTCACTTGGTCTAAGTGCCTTTATGAGCATTTCAAAAAAAAATTCTTATGCTTCATCCATAATTGATTAAAGGTTCATAGCTGTGAATAAAAGATGGATTAAAAAAAAGTCTCTCTCACTTTCTCTCCACCCCAACCCTCCCCTTTACTTCCTTCCTCAACAAAAGCTACCCAGGTCCTGAGAGAGGCCTGTGATGGGTGTTCATCTCTCTCTCTCTGAGTTCACTTTGACCTTAAAAGACCTTCAAAGAGGTCAACCTGAGGCCCAGTCTTGACAAGAAGGAAACTTATTTCACTTGCATTGCTCACAACCCCAATCTTCACTAAAACTGAAAGGATTGAAAACAACCGCATTTTACCTTTCGTCTCGTGGGTGGATGTGCATCATTTTTCATTGGGGCTTAGCGTGCCACCTGGCCCTTGCATGTGGGACTCAATGGCTGTTGACTTGAAGTCAATAGAGTTCAGGTCTGGTTTAGTTAGTTCATCTATGAGAGAACTGAGGTCATGTGGTCAGTTCCCTGCGTGGGACGAGTTAGCAGCAATCTGGCTGGTGGCCATGCAATCGTGGAGCTCCTACCCGCGGTAGCCATTTTCCAAATTCATGCCATTGGTCATTTGGTAAGGGACTGTGGATAAATTAGTAAAATTGTACCCCCACTTTTGAGGTATGACTCGTAGGATCAAAACCATAAAGTTGGAAGGAACCTCAGAGGCCAGCTGGTCCAATCCCTTCCATTTTGAGGAAGGGAAGATAGGCAAGAGGTTAAATGAATTGCTCACACAGGTAATATATGTCAGACACATGATTTGAACTCAGATCCTCTGATTCCAGCAGTGATATTTCCCCAGTGAACCAGAATGTCTCCCTCCCTACCTTTGAGTGCTTTGGTAGAGTTTTAGATTTAAAGACCTGGGTTCAAATCCTGTTCTAGCACTTAAGTAAATGTGTAATCTTGAACATGACAATCAATCTCTTGGTTCTCAGTTTCCTTTTTTGTAAGGATAAAATAAGGATGGTAGCTTCTACCTCACAGGATTACTGTGAGAATCAAATGAGCCAATGGTTATAAAATTATTTCCAGTCCTTAAAGTGCATATTAATGTGAACTAAGATGAGGATGATGATGATTCCCATCTATCTTTAAAATTATTCAATTTTGTGGTCACTATGATTCAATAGAATATAAGCTCCTAGAGAGCAAAGACTCTATATTTTATTTTTCTTTGTATCCCCAGTAGACAGCATGGTGTTTGGCATATTGTAGGCATCTAATAAATGTTTGTTAAATCAAATTAAGTAACTGAATTGAATGGAGTAACTGAATTGTCCAGTGGAAGGACTAACCCCTCGATCCCGGGGATCTTAGGGCAGAGAGCTTCCCTTTGGCGGTGGCTTTTTCTCTCCCAATCTCATCTGATGCCTGCTTTACAAGACCTGTCTTCATGAGGAAGTTGGCAAGAGAGTGTGATAAGATCTTGAAGATGCCTCGGAGATCCCCAGGACAAAGGCATATGTAGAAGTCACAGGGCTGTTATCATCGTGTGTTTAAAAAAAGAACACCTGTTATGTGAGGGAACAAAATAGGTTCAACCCACTTTTTCTGAAGCAAGCACTTCGTACACTCTTTCGTAAACGTCTGAGGTTTGTGGTAAGGAAAGTCCTGGTGGGGTAGGGGGGAGAACTCTCTACTCTTCATGTAAACAATCTGCACCCATTGCAGAGAGTGGGACACAGGAACTACACAGAGTGTGTTTTCTGGCTGTAGAGGCCCCAGCCCCACAATACCAGAATTAGCACCTTTCCTCTCAGACCTTTCATAATCACTTTGAATCCCTAGACTTCTGAAACTTCTCACTTCAGGAAAGCACCCTTCAATAGAATGTAAATTCCTTGAGGTCACGGGCTATTTCTTTTCTTGTCTTTGTGTACTCAGTGCCTAGAAGAGTGACCGGCACATAGCAAGCTTTAGACGAATGCTTGATAGATCGATTCTTATCCCATCTGATTTGGGTTTAAGATAGACTCAGCTAGAAAGGGCTAGCTTCTCTAGGAGCCTCACTGCAAAAGTCCTGGATTGCCTTTGGCTTGAGAGATTTCCCTTTTCACTTTTCATGAACCGGAGGCCAACCATTTCTCTGTTTCCAAGAGATCACTACGTGGCCAATGGCAGTGCCATTTTGGCATCTGGAGATGAAAGCTCATGGCTATTGCTGCTGGGTGCTGGATAATGTTGAAACAATCGAAGTCTCCCACCTAGTCAGTTTAGATCCCAAGAGCTACCATCTTTCTTGTCTTTAATAGCACAAATCTAGCCACTTGGACCTTCAACCAAGAGCCTAGTCTAGCAAATCAGTTGCCCTAGAGAGACTTATATGTCCAACACATGTTCATGTATCCTTGCATTTTCACATATGAATGTCAGAGTACTCAAACACATCTACACACGTATATACACTGGTATGTGCACAGGAATGGGAGAGGTAGTGGGGCAATGTGGGTGGAGAGCTACAGCCTCATGATCAGAAAGACCTGGGTTCAAGTCCCTCCTCTGCCATATCTGTGCCTCCTAACATCATTTCTCAGTGCCTTAGGTTACCTTCTAAGACTGTAAGTTGCAGAATAGTTATAAATCTGCATAGGTAGAGATAATTTCTTCACTGGGAGTTCCTTATACCAATGAACTCACAGGCATAAACCAAAAAAAAAAATACATAAGTATACATAGCCCCACATTAGCTTTTCCACACACACACACACACACACACACACTCACATGGTTCCTTGACTAAACACTGACATGGGGAATAAAAACCATTGTATCCTGAGGCCAAGCAAAAAAAGGGGGAAAAGATCCATTTACTTCTGTTGCCTTGCCATTTTAGGAAAGGATCAAAGTAACAATTATCCGAGGGATGTGCCTGAGCAGCAACTCAGAGATGTACCTCTCCGTGTTTTCCTCCTGTAATTTGTTGACTTACATTTCAGGGGCTATGCCTGATAGTGCTGGACAGTTGGAAGAAAGAAAACCGAACTGGGTATTGGCCCTGGGGTCCGGCTCTGCCCCAACTCTATACATAACTTTGGGTAAGTCACTTCAGCTCTCTGGGCCTCACTTTTGTTATTTATAAAATGATAGGGGGCAGCTGGGTGGCACAGCTGGGCCTGGCATCAGGAAGACTCATCTGACTGAGTTCAAATCTAACCTCAGACACTTCCTAGTTGTGTGACCTTGGGCAAGTCACTTAACCACATTTGATTCAACTTTCTCATCTGTAAAGTGAGCTGGAGAAGGAAATGGTAGACTACTCCAGAATCTTTGCCAAGAAAACCCCAAATGAGGTCATGAAGAGTCAGACATGACTGAAATGACCGAACAACAAATGATAAGAGGTTTTGATCTGATGATCTCTAAGGTCCCTTTATATTTTAAACCCTATGATGCTGTGATCCCCATTGAGGTATTTTTTCAGGACCTAACAGAAAAATTCAAGAGTATAATCAGTGTCTTAAAAAAAAACCCAACAAAAATCTATTTTCTCTTCTACCCCTCTCCCAGTAGAAGAAGAAAAAAGAATAAAAAACCCTGTAACAGATACGCAAAGGCAAGCAAAACAAATTCCTGAATTGGTCATGTTAAACAAAATGTGTCTTATCTGGTACCCTGAGTCCATCGCCGCTTGCTGGGTCTAGAGGCGGGTAGCATGTTTCATTTTCAGTCCTTCGGAAGAGTGAGTCGGTCATTATTCAGTATTTTCAAACCTTTCAACATTGTTGGTTAAATTGTTCTCCTAAGCTAGTGTCTCTGGGCAGTGTGGGCTCTCCTATGTCATATGCAAACAATGAGCTCCTAGAGGGCTGGGTCTGTTTTTGCCTTTCTTTGCATCCCTGGTCCCTGGCACAGCGCCTGGCACATAGAAAGCACTTAACTAACGCTTCTTGACTTGACTTCCAGATGATGATAGTGGTGGTTATGATGTTAAAAATTTTAAAAAGGTAGAAGCCTTTCCTAATCCCCCCTCCAGCTATTAGTGCCAGTTTTGGTTATATAGTACTTATTTGTACATCCTATGTACCTATTGTCTCTCCCTTAAAGAATGTCAGAGTACAGAATTGTTTCATTCTTTGTATTTGTAATCTCCAGAACCAAGCACAGTAGGCACTTAATAAATGCTTGTTCATTGATTGGTTGGTAGTGATGAATAGCCTTGGAAAGAATCCTAGGGAGGAAAAATCCAGATAAGGGTCAGGGAAGACTGAATTCTTATCCTAATTTTGCTCACTAATTCTTTGTGGGGCCGAAAGTGAGTCACTTGACCTGCCTGGGCTTTAGGGTTCTCATTTGTAAAACTGGATTAGAATGATATCTGCCCTGCTTCCTCATAGAGCTACTATGGGGATAAAGTTGAATAATAAATGTGAAGGTACGAGCACCATGCAGACATGAGCTAGAACTCACTTCTTATCAAAAGGGAAAGGAGAAAAAAGATCTGGATAATAGCCGTATCAGTTCGTACAGTAAGACTGGTTAGAAAACGACCAGGAATTATAGGCCCCATTGTAAGGGTATTTAATCTCCCTTAAAGAAGTTTGTTTTTTACAATAGGGGACCCAAGTGAGAAGTGTGTGTGTGTCTGTGTGTGTGGTGGGGGGTGAGGTGGGGACGGAGGCCTGGAGCTGGGGAGGGACTGCAGCTACATTGATGTGGGACAGCAGGGGTAGTTGTAGTGGTTCTGAGTCATTTTGGACAGAGGGGATTGACTCAGGAAGTTTGAAAGTGATATCGAAACAAATTTGCATTTTTCCTTTCAGGGGAATGCAGTTACCCTCAGTTCCACCTGGATGTGCACTGCCAGCATTTGCATGGGTAATAATTAGCAGTTAGCGATGCACGCCTTCTGGTCCTGGTAACTTCCATCCTCGGGTGGGGGTGGGGCTCAGTTCTAAGGCAGGAGCCCTGGGCTTTAGGTTAGAAGCTCTGGTTTGAGAGCTGAAGCTCCTCACTTCCCAGCTGCGTGAGTGTGCTAAGCTGCGGTTTCCCCATCTGTGAAACAAGGAATGAGGGAGCAGCTAGGTAGCTTGGGGAATGGACTGCTGGGCCTATAGTCGGCAAGATCCGAGTTCAAATCCATCCTCAGATACCTCTGCTTGCCTGTTTCCTCTTCTATAAAATGGGAATACTAGGAGCCCCTACCTCCCAGGGTTGTTGGGAGAGTTGAATGAGATAACAATTGTAAAGCGCCTGGCATGAAGTGAGTTCTATAAAAGTTATCATTATTATCATTATTAATCTATCGAAGGAAAAGGGCAATAATAGGGCATCAGGTTGGCACAGGGGATAGAATTTTGGGACCAGAGTCAGAAAGACCTGAGTTCAAATCTGGGCTCAGATGCTTACTAGCTATATGATCCTGAGCATGTCACTTAATCTCCGTTTGCCTCAGTTTCCTCATCTGTAAAATGGGGATAATAAGCATCTACCTTCCAGGGTTGTTGTGAAGATTAAATAAGACAGTAACTGTAAAGCGTTTAGCAGAATGTCTGGCACATAGGAAGCTCTATGTAAATCTTAGTTATTATTTATTACTTTTACTTAATTACCTTACAAGTGGTTTTCAGGAAAGAACCTGAGAGAGCTTGATATAGGGGAGAAAGCACGATTTTCGAGTAAGAGTATCTGGGTTCAATTCCCCTCTCTGCTCTGTGTGACCTGGGGCAAGTCATGTGTCTTCTTTGGAAGTTTCTCATCTATAAAATGCAGGGTTTGGAGTAGATCTTTTGGGACCCTTATAGAAATACCTTCCCACTACTGTAGATGCCGACCTGGTTGTCACGTTAGACAGACAAAGGGCAAATGAGTGGGAGATTTTCCTGCCCTCAAACTGTATTGAGAGATTGAGCTCGTATCAGGGAACCAGTGAAAAATCATCAGTCCCATTGGACTTTGCACTTACTTAGTAGCTTACATGTCTCCGTGATGTCACCATTTCAAAGCATTGTACTTGCATTCTTTCACTTGTGATGGGGAAGGAAGTAACCCCATGTCTGTGATTCCTGGTTCTCATGACAGCAACTAGAGCCCTGGGGAGAAATACAGCCTACTCACTGTGAGCCCACTCTTACTAAAGTCTTCACATTTTCATTTACTGTGATTTAATTATGTGTCTATCTATTAATTTCCTGTTCTGTTTGCCAGAGCAGATTGTCAACTGATACAGTTTGGTGTTTGTGTGAACTAATTAGAAATGGAAGATCTAATTTGGAGAGAAAAGGGTCCAATTTTTTCTCCTGAAATATATGTCAGGGATTAGAAACAAAATGGAAAAGAATGATTGGGAAGGTTCTGGACAATTTTAAATTGTGATTATATTCCTCTCCAGGTCTTGTCTTCCTTATTCATCCTGTCTCATCCTGTAACGATTCCATAGCCTTTCTCTTGGCTGTTGGGGCAATAGATGGGGATATTGGAGATTATGAGCCACATTTCTAACTCTCCCGCTGTATCAGTGATGAAGTCTTAGATAAGTTAGCTAACTTCCAAACCTATTTGTTTGGGGGTTCATTTATAAGAACTCCACTTGGGAGTTCTTATGCCTCCTGGTTCAAGTGGCATGCCTTCTGGTTGTTGTATTTCTATCCTCTTCGCTAGTTCAGGAGCAACTTGTTCCCATTTTTCTCTATATGGAGAAGTCACTAAAAATTAAAGTCAGGCCTGGCAGCTAAATGGTGCAGTGGATAGAGTGCTGGGCCTGGCATCAGGAAGACCTGAGTTCAAATCTGACCCCAGATACTTTCTAGCTAGTTGTGTGACCCTGGGCAAATCACTTAATCCTGTTTGTCTCAGTTTCCTCATCTGTAAAATGAACTGGAGAAAGAAATGGCAAACCACTCCAGTATCTTTGCCAAGAAAACCCCAGGAGGGGTCATGAAGAGTCAGGCATGACTGAAAACAACTCAACAACAACAGTCAAGGAGCTTCCACAGGATTTCAAAGAAGCAAAGAAGTTGTTTGGTAGAGGCATAAGGGGGAGTTAACCACTTGATTCAGATGGATAACCAAACATCTACTTTCATTGCTTGAGGTGTAGAAAGGGTATGAAAGAGAAAGGTGACAGTCCCAACACTCAAGGAGATTACTCTCTCCCTTGTTTCATTATCACTTTCAAACTCCATCGGTTTAACCTTCTTTTACCAACCTTTATTCTCCTCTTTACTATGGGTGACATGGAGGATAATCCATTGAAATGAACAGCTAGCTACTACCTCACATCTTGCCTTCTTTCCAATTCTCACAGGCCATAGTGGTGGTGTCCTACACTAAGATAGGTGCTCCACTGGACAGAGAAACTGTAGATAATCACTTAATCAGTATTCATTAAGCACACACTAAGTACTAGGGGTTGTGCTAAAAACTTGGGATACAAAAAAACGAATCAATGTCTGCTGAGAAGGAGCTTATGAGAGACAACAAGTATGTTTATAAATATATTGATGTTGTGGAATTAAGTCATGTCTGACTCTTTGTGATCCCATTTGAGGTTTTCTTGGCAAAGACACCAGAGTGGTTTGCCATTTCCTTCTCCAGCTCATTTGACAGCTGAGGAAACTGAGGCAAACAGGGTTAAGTGACTTGCCTGAGGTCACACAGCTAGTAAGTATACTAAGTGTCTGAGGATGGATTTGAATTCAGGTCCTCCTGACTCCAGGGCCAGTGCTCTATTCACTGCGCCACCTAGCGTCCAGGCAGGGTCAATTTGTAATTCATCTTCGAATCCCTGGAACTAGGACAGTTGCTCGTACTTAATAGGCACTTACATGCTCTTTGAATTGAATTGAACCCAGCACTTCTGATTACTAAACTAATCTTTTTTTCTACCAAATCATGCTGCCTCTTATTTATGACTGGAGAGATGAGAAATAATCTGGGCCTATCTCAGGGGATCAGATCTGTTTCTTTTTAGGTAGGCTGGATGTCTTTGCCTAGACTAACCCCACCAGAGACGATCCCAAACTGATGTCTGAAATGATGGCGGAGGTCATGGTGGGGTATTGTACTAAGCAGATGTTATAGTATCATAGACCGTTAGAGCTGGAAGCGTCCTTAGGCATCTGGTATTCTCATTTTACAGATATGGAAACTGAGGCCCACAGGAAGAAAGAAGGCTGTTAGGAATTGTGTTGGATTACTTGTGCTTACTTCCACTCCAACTAGATGAATTTTCTCTTTGCTTCCTTTAAACACCTTCGTTCCTTGTCTTGGGACTGCTTCCCACGCCACTTCTTTGGCAAGGCTAGTCTCCGCCACAACTGCTGATAGCCCCTTCTTAAGCTGCTTTCCTTGAACCGCCTTCTCTGCTGTGGCAAAGGGCATTCTAGACACCCTCCTTCCTTTGTGCACAGTTCTTTTGCATTCCTCGGCAAGTGAGGGCCAGAACTATCAAATCGATAAGCAGTTTTTGGGATCCCAAAATAAATACTTACTTACGAAGTTTTAACTGTGGGGCAGCTACGTCTCTGAAGGCCTCAGCTCACACTTGATACCTGACTTACCAAAGAGATAATATATGTGAAATAGAAATTAGAAGATGCTAAAGTGCTTTAGGAAACAAGATGTTTTGCTATTCTCTAAAAATTTCAAAGTGAAATTCTATTTCTTTACTCAGCTAAGGGCACTTCTAGGGGGCTAGAGCCAGTTTATTAAAAAAAAAAACAAAAAACAAACCGAACAAACCACAAACCTACAAAAAATGTGAATAGGATGCTCTTATGACCAAAGTGGAAACCAGCATTGCCTCTAATGCCATGCTTTGTGGGTGGTCAGGGCACTACACCTGTTCTTTGCAAATTTCTGGTGTGTTCTGAAGTGAACTTGAACTTAGGACCCAGCATTCTTCCCAAGGAAGGAAAGGGGGTAAGCTAAACAATGTGCTTCTGGGTAAGCCTCCAGCAGATTTTCATTTGTCTCATAGTTGTGGTTTTGGTAGTTAAGCTAGAATAGTAGCCCTGTTAACAAAGAATTAAGCAAATACATATGGATTTCTTCAACAGCCTCCTTTGCTCTGCTAGGATGCCTGGCAGTTAGAAATAAAAACCATATTGCTTTGCCTCTTGGTCATTTTCTCTGGTTCCTTTCTGATGAATGAATGAATTAAAAAATATTTTATTAAATACCTACTATCTGCCTTGGTACATAGTACCACTGTAACCATAGAGTTAAGAACCAGAAGTGAGACAATCTCTGTTCTCGAAGAGGTTGCATTTTAATTGGGAGAAGTAAGGCATCTATGTGGCACCGTGGATAGAGCAACAGGCCTGGAGTCAGGAAGACTCAACTCCTGAGTTCAAATGTGGCTTCTGACACTAGCTGCTGGGTGACCCTGGACAAGTTATTTAACCTTGTTTGCCTCAGTTTCCTCAGCTGCAAAATGAGCTGGAGAAGGAAACAGTAAACCACTCCAATATCTCTGCCAAGAAAATCTCAAATAGGATCGTGAAGAGTCAGACATGACTGAAATGACTGAACAACAAAAAAGACATATAGGAGAGGGGCTGTCAGGAAAGAGAACTTTAGCCTGGAGAATCACAGTCAGCCACTCAACCAGTCAACAAGCATTTATCAAGCTCTTATTATGACCGGCGCTATTTGGAGAACTGGAAAGGTGAAGAAAGGCAAAAACAAGATAAGTCACATTTTTAATAGGAGAGACAACATGGGAAAAAATTGTACATATTAGATATATACAATATAAATTTAAGGTAGCCCAATAAAATCTTTGGCTCAGCTTTTAAAAGCCCTTCACAATCTTTCCAGTCTTCTCAGATTTACCCCCCCCCCCCACCTCCTCCCTGTCCTTTGTGTACCTTGTCTGTACATTATTTGCATATTGTCTCCCTCTGTTAGAATGGAGACTCCCTGAGGGTGGGCACTTTAATTGTTTCACCAGTATTTAGCCCAATGCCTGACACATAGTAGATGCTTATTAAATGCTTGTTGACTATTTATAAAATCTCAGAAGGAAGGCACTAGCAGCTCAGGGGACACCAGAGAAGTCCTCCTGCCAAAGCAGGATCTGAGCCGAGTCTTGAAGGAAGAGAGGGAAGCCAGGAGGCACGGGGGAAGAGGGAAGACATTCCAGGCATGGGGGACAGCAGAAGGAGAGGTAGAAGATGCATTACTGTGTTTGAGGAACATCAAGGAAGTCATGTCACTGGACCGCCGAATGTGAGGAGGGAAGTAAAGTGCAGCAAGGCTGGAAAGATAGGAAGGGGCTTTCAATGACAAGCAGGATTTCATATTTGATTCTGGAGATAATGGGGAGCCGCCAGAGGTTATTGGATGGGGACAGTGATGGGGTCAGATCTGCCTTTTAGGAAAATCATTTGGGTAGCTGAATGGAGGATGGATTAGAATGGGGAAAGGGAGACAGAGATGGGCTAGAGGGTTGTTACTGTCTACAGGGAGGCCTTCACACCTGTTTGTACAGGCATCAAGTGATGAGGGCATGTACCAGGGAAGTAGCTGTATAAACGGAGAGGAGGGTGTGTGTGTGTGTGTGTGTGCGAGTGTGGTGTGAAGGTAGAAACTTCAAGGCTTGACAGCAGATTGGATGATGTGGGGTGAGTGTTAGTGAGGGGGTGAGTATGACACTGAAGTGGCTAGCTTGTGTGACTAGGAGGTTAGAGATTACTCGACAGTAAGAGGACAGTTGGGAAGAGAAAACAATTGGGGCTAAGGAGGAAGAGAAGATAAGGAATTCTGTTTTGGACAAGTTAAGTTTGAGACCGCTACAGGACATTTAACATGTAAATGGCCATTGGTGAGGGAGACCCGAGCTTAGAAGAGAGGCTGAGGCTGGATACATAGAGGGGAGAGGAAGAAGTATTTATATGACACCTACTATGTGTTGGGCACTGTGCTAAATGCTTTAGAAATATTAAATGATGTTCACAACAACCTTGCGTAGCAATGCTATTGCTATCCCCATTTATCAGTTGAGAAAACTGAGGCAGAGGTTAGGTGACTTGCCCAAGGTCACACAAGTAATACAAGTCTGAGGCTGGATTTGAACACAGATCTTGCTTACTCTAGAGGCAGCTAGGTGGCATAGTGGACAGAATGCCGAGCCTGGAGTCGGGAAGACTCATCTTTCTGAGTTAAAATCTGACCTTATTTACTTACTAGCTGTGTGACTCTGGGTAAATGTCTTAACTCTTTTTGCCTCAGTTCTTCATCTGTAAAATGGGGACACACTGGAGAAGGAAATGGCAAACCACTCCATTATCTTTGCCAAGAAAACCATGGACTTTGTTCATGGGATCACATAGATGTAGAATTGGACAGTACCAAACAACACTAGAGATAGAAAAAAATGAATCAATTCCTTATCTTCAAGGAGTCTAGATTTTATCGAAGGAGACATACATAAATATAAAGAAAATAGATAAAAAGTTGTAAGTGTAGATTATTCTTCCTGGAAGTCTGGCAGATAAGGAGAGTAGAGTCCATGGGGGTAGCAGGGACAATAAAATTCTTATTTAGACTAGGGGAGTTATGGGTAATTTTATAGGCTGAAGGGAAGGAGCCAGTATAGAGGGAGAGGTTTGGAGATGTGCAAAGGAGGAAAGGAAATGGTAGAAAGAGTAGAAGTGAAGGAGTAGGCAGGTTTGGCTAGGAGAGAGGGTCCCTCTTCCTCTGAATATGGAGAATTATAATAGCTGACATCTACGGAACACTTTAAGGTTTGTGGAGCACTTTATATACATATCTCACTTAATCTTGGGAGATGAAAGTCACAGTTGTCATCATCCCCATTTTTCATAGGAGGAAACTGAGGGTCAGAAGTATTTAACTGGTTCAATGACGTTCATGGCACTTATTAAGGATGTATCTGATAAGGGATTTGATATAAGGTTTTCCCGCTCGAGGGTCCACCAATCTAAGTAGGATACCAGTTTACTTCTTGAATATAAAGAAGAGTAGAGGGGTAGAGAAATAAGCTGATGGGTTGACATTGGATAGGGTTTGTCTTCTAGGGAAGGCGATTGGTTGGACCTATTTGTTGAGAGCCAGGGGATAAGAGCTGGAATTGAAAAGAGAAGACATTTGTAACAGCTGCTGTGACTTAGTTTAGTATGGACAAATTTAAGACTAGACCCGGCCGGGGATTGTGAAGTTTCAGCAATTTGCAAGGCACTTCCAAATGCTTACAAACCAGACTTGAAAATAGCCCTCATTTCTAGTGAACCCCAAGTAAAAACTTGTGTTGGCAAGTCTTGTCATTGCTCCATCCCTGGTTGGTAAAACATTATTTCCTTGAGGGTGGAGGATATTTTTGTCTTTCCATGCCAGCACCTGGCATATAGTAGAGGCTTAATAAATGTATGTGAAATTTGTGAAGGAGAGAAGAACGATGTCATGAATTCTACCACTGGTGTCTGTCTTTGAGAGGCATGATGTTATCCTGCTAGAAAGATGAATTTAAGAATTAGCAAAATCTGGGTTTAAATCCTGCCCTTTAGCAGCTCTGTGACCATGGTGAAGGCATTTATCCTCTCTGACCTCCAGCTAATTTTCTCAAGTAAGTGCTCTTAACCCTTTGGAGGTCCATGGATAGGTTTCAGGGAGTCCACGAACTTGGGAAAAAATAAATAGCATCTTTGTTTTCATTAACCTTTGATTTTTCTTTATAATCCTGTGTACTTTATTTTATGCATTTGAAAGCATTATTCTGAGAAAGGGTCCATGGGTTTTATTGCCAAAAGGGTCCAGGACAAAAAAAAAAAACTTAAGAATTCCTACTGTGAAGGTTATAAGTTAAAGATAGGTTGCTGTTGAGGAAATGAAATCACAGGCCTCATACTTGATTTATTGACCTATATGTCTTTAAAGGAGGGATGAAAGGTAAGAGATAAGGAAGTTGGTATATTTGAGCAGCACCCTATATACAGTAGGTGCTCAGTAAGTGTTTGTGGTTATTGTTGCTGCTGAAGCTTTTAGCGGCTTGCTTATTGTGCTAATGTTAGCTTCACAGCTGTCACCCTCAAGGAACCTGATTCAAGTAGACTGGTCATGAATCCATTTCTCAAACACCTTATTCACCAAATATAAATAAATACAGAAAATAAAATAAAATTCCTATCAAATCCCAAGGGAACAGAAGTGCCTTCTGGTCTTGGCAGCTTTGTCCTGAACAATACCTGTTGTGTATGATGCGAGGGGCAGACTCCTTAGTTCCCATGATCTGAGAAGCTGAGTTTCCTGCTTGGCTCAAAGGCCTTCAGAGTTGTTTTTGTCTTCATTCTTCTCAGGCAGGCAGAGAGAGAAATGTACCCCAGCATTGAATAACAAGCTGCCTCGGGTGAGTGGCAGGAAGCTCCCACCACTAAACCATGAGAACTTTGGATGGGATTTGCTGACCCAGGCTCATGGGACGGCTAGGGTGGGCTGCCTAGCCCCTGCTTTGTAATCTTGAATTCTGGGAAACATCATCCAGAATGGGTCAGGGAAGAAATAGCCCAGTGCCCTCCCTCTGAATAGAACCAAAGGGTTTGGGATGAGAAATGTTGTGCTTTACCTCCCACTAATTCTTTATGGCTACTCAGGAGGACCTGTACAACACTGTACAGCTGTTACTTGGCACCAAGGAGGGCAAACCTTCAGCTAAATTGGGGAAAAAAGTTGGCTTTGGGTATCTTCACCCTCCTTTTTTTTACATTCTTTCTCAAATTGTTGCCCTCTCCCTTCCCCCCCCCCCCCCCCCGCTCCTGCCTCCTTCCTTCACATCAGGTGCTAGATCCCCTCTTGCTCTCTTACTTTATTTTTCTTAATTAAAAATTGTTCTTAGGAGAGGTCCTCCCTTAGTATGAATTTTGATGATTGTGTTTCCTCTCCCAGGGATCCTTTCTTTTCAAGTCATATCTTATCTTAGAGCAGGGGTTCTTAACTTGGGGACTCTGGAGAGATTTCAGGGCATCCATGAACTTGGCTGAGAAAAAACAATTCTGTCTTTATTTCAATATAACTGGTTTCCCTTGTAATCTTCTGTATTTTATTTTATGCATTTAAAAACATTATTCCGAGTAGGCATCCATAGATTTCACCAGACTGCCATAGTGACCCACCCCTCCAAAAGTTAAGAACCCCTTTCTTAGAGTTAGAGACTCACTCTCCTGTTATAATAATTCCAGGAATCAGTGAGTAATTGTGGGATAGAAGTCAGAAGGATCTTCTTTGTATTCATGGAAAAAGTACAACAGACCAATACCGCAGAGGCAGCCGATTAATACACCTCTGCAAAAGACCTACTCTAGTTTTAAGTATCATGAACTTTAAGTTATAAGTCCGGAAACTGAGATATAGTACTAAGCAAGCACATACTAGTCATATAATTAATACTTGTCTTCCATTTCCTTATCTGGAACATGAGGAAGACCAGAAAACCCAATCGAAGGTACAAACGCCGGAAAAAGGGAAGTCACGACTATCGCTCCTTGTAGAAGAAATGGTGGTTTAATTAGAAAATCTCATAGAATAAGTAGAGAAACTAATTGAGTCAATTAATGGCTATAGCAAGGTAGCACAATACAAAATAAATCCACGAAAATCATTTCTGTCTTGTAAGGAGGTGGGACTAGACGTCCAAGTCGCTTTTAGTCTTTAGCAGTCTATGACAGGACAGCTATCAGTTGGTGGTTTTTTTTTTTTTACAGTCTTTATTTTTTAGCCAATAGGGTAAAGTATATCTGAATGACCCAGTGGCATGGAAATTCTCTGATGCCTATAGCATGTTATGGTGGAAGGAGCCTTGGTGTTGCTATGGGCAAGTCGCTTAATCTCTCTCTGCCTCAGTTCCCTTATCTGTAAAATGAGGGGATTATATTAGATGGACTCTGAGACCCTTTCTTCTTCTAAATCTGTGTTCTTATGCTACTTAGCAGAAGAGAAAGTGGGTTAGTTTCATTATTTATAATTATGAATGTCAATGATTAGCCTCGGTTATTGCCTTGAGACCTCTAGGCGGCGAAGTGGATAGAGTGCTGGTCCTGGAATCAGAGAAACCTGAGTTCAAATGAGACCTCAGATACTAGCTTTGTGACCCCTGGGCAAGTCACGTCACCTCTCTGTGCTT
The DNA here is from genome assembly GCA_028646595.1 of Phalanger gymnotis. Lineage (NCBI taxonomy): Eukaryota > Metazoa > Chordata > Mammalia > Diprotodontia > Phalangeridae > Phalanger > Phalanger gymnotis. Next base: position 220,785,562 of record CM053626.1, on the reverse strand, counting down.
CAGTTTTCTTATTTGTAAAATGAAGATAATACTAGCACCCACCTCCCGGGATTGTTTGTGAATATCTAATGAGATAATATCTGAAGTACTTAGCACAGTGCTAGGCACACAGAGGCACTGCCCACCGTGTGATAAAGCTTTGTCGTTCAATGCTTTATCAGTCACGACTGACTTTTTGTGAACTTATTTGGAGTTATCTTGGCAAAGATACTGGAGTGGTTTGCCGTTTCTTTTTCCAGCTCATTTTTACAGATGAGGAAACTGAGGCAAACAGGGTAAAGTGACTTGCCCAGGATCACACAGCTGGTAAGTGTCTGAGGCTGGATTTGAACTTGGATCCATCTGACTCTAGGCTGGGTGCTCTAACCACTGCGCCACCTAGCTGCCCATATAAAGGTTAGTTATTTAAGTGAACAGAAGTAAGAGATATAACCGTAGCGTCAAAGCAGTGTGATACGATAGAAAGGGCGATGGATTTGGAGTCAGAGGACATGTTCAAAATCTATTTCTGCTACTTGTGAACTGCGTGACTTTGGACAAATCACTTAAATTCCCTGGGCCTTAACTTCCTCATCTCTAAAATGAAGAGGCTGTACTGGACGACTTCCAAGATTCCTTCAGCCCTAAATCCATGATCCTAATATTTCCCTGGGCACCTACCTGTGTTGCTACCTGCATATTAGGGGCAAAGATTAGGGGCGAGGCGGGGGAGAGAAATAAAACTCAGAAAGGATAAATGCTCCAGTTAAATTTACTAATCAAGTTTTTTTTTTTTTGAAAACTACAATTAGAAGGGGACAGTTAGGTGGTGCAGTGGATAGAGTGCTGGGCCTGGAGTCAGGATGATCTGAGTTCAAATCTGGCCTCAGACATTTACTAGCTGTGTGACCCTAGACAAATCACTTAACCCTGTTGGCCTCAGTTTCCTCATCTGTCAAATGAGCTGGAGAAGGAGATGGCAAAGCACTCCAATATCTTTGCCAAGAAAACACTCAAATGGGGCCACAGAGAGTCAAACACAACTGAAAACGACCGGTCAACAACACCATTAGGGACTGCAAGCCATCAGGCTGTGGATAAATCTCTAAGAAATACTGCCCCGGATGAGTAGGGGGAGTAAATCTAAACCCTTGTTTAGGCGATTTTTCTCAAAGGAGGCCCCCCTCCTCCAAGGGTACTTTTGAGCTTTCAGTTTCAGGGCTGGTGTAGGCTAGAAGAGAAATTCCCTTCTTCATAGCTCCTGCAGACTTCCAGAAATGACTGAGTGACTGAGTATGTGGGCATGCTACAGAACAAGACCATGCGGCCTGTGTGGGGTAGACATTTCCGACTGTGACTGTGCCAGAGTGGCGGCTGGTGTCAGGAGTATGTGTGGAGGAGGGGGATGGAAGAGGAGACGGTGAAGGGTCTGGGGTCATAACACATGGCAAAAGGAAGGGGCATTCTGGTGTGGTTGACAGCCACCAGCCAGCCTTAGAGATTTACCACCAGCCTTCCCTACTTTGACTACCCCCGTCTTCACCCCCACAGTTTCATTTAAGAGTGTAATAAAAGCAAAGAGCATCACAGCATTGGCGGCTCACCACACAGAGCACAAATTAAATAGTAAGGAGAAAATGATTAGTACGCGAGAATGATAGCAGCAAAGACTGCATTCGCAGTAGGATTTGCATGTGGGTTTTTTTTTTCCTTTCTAACTTCATAGTCTGAGGAAACAGAAAAAAAAATCCTCAGTTGTGCAGAAGCTAAGTTCCATGACTAAGGCAGCCGCAAATAACAAGCGACACACTCAACTCTGCCAAGAGATTCATGGGATCATAGATTCAGTGCTGGAAGGGATCTTTGAGGCTTTCTTGTCTGATCTCTTCACTTTACACGTTGCCTAGGGAAGTTGAGTGACTTGTTCAAAGCCATGTGGGTAGTAGTGACAGAGTGAGGATTTGAACCCACATCTTTTTTTCTGTGGACCCATATGGTATACCACGGTCTGGTGTTGCAGTTACTTGATTTTGCCAAAGAAAAGAAGGTTTATTACTTATGGCCCCCATCTTGGATAGGAGTTAGTGGTTTTAAAGAAATTATTATCCTATAAATCATAGCGATTGTACATGGGTCTTCTTCTCTGTTGGTTTGCTGGACTCTGAGGAAAACTGGCTCCTATGGAAACTTTGGATGCCAAATGAGGACTACTTGGTTATTTGCCTGCTGACGTCTGAGCCTATTAGCCAACTCCTCCTCGGTGATTCTAATTTATTTTGGGGTCATTCGATATCCAGATGTTGCCTCTCAGAGACTCTTTGGTGTTTTTTTTTCCTTTCTTCTATGGTGTTGCTGCCATGGAACAGCATCAACAGCTTTCCTGAAAATATAATCTCGGGTGCTTTGTCTAGCCTCCCCTTCCATGACTCAGAACAATGAGCCTTCCATTCCTTACCCCAGGGGACTTGCCACACACTGTTGGAAGCCGAACTGGGAAAATTTTTTTTTCTAATATTTAAATGACTTTTCTGGGTTTTTTTTCTCCCCCTCCATTTCATTCCTATTACTACTATGATGGTAGCACTCCCCAGGGGCCAGAGAAATTACTTCTCTCTTCTTTGAGGTCTACTCTCTCCTGACATGCATGGATAACTAGCCTATTCTCCCCTGAGTCATCATCTGGCTGAATTAGACAAAGGTCATTTCCGGCAATGTTTTCTCCCTCCAGGCTATCACTTACCCATCCAGCCCATTAATCAGCCCTTGTTGGTCTCCCACCCTCCCCTTCCCAATTCTGTCAGAGTTGGTCAACAATTTCCTGGAGAGAGGCGCTCGGCTACTCCTATTTCTTAGGTTGTACTATGACAGAAGAACTTTATTCTATTTCTTGCTCCAAGAGACAGTATCTTTCTACCTCCCAGCCTCAGTTTCTTCACCTATAACTACGTGTAGACGTTATCAAACAGGATTATTGTGAGAATCAAATGAGATAACATTTTTAAGTACTTTGCAAAACTTAAAGCATTATATAAATTTCATCATGGTCATGATCAGTCATCATTTTTATTATTAGTTACTCCACTGTTGTGAATGACCGAGCTGCCAGGCTTCGGATCATTGAGAGGCAACAGGACATAGTAGATAGTGAATGATCTCTAGGTGACCCATCCTAACTCTGTTACATTGGTTGAAGGGGTTTCCTTACCATTAGTTCCTCACACCAGTGAAACCACAGAGCTGAATCAAACAAACTACATCCTTAATTGGGCGCTATTAGTTTTTAGAGAAAATAATGTGAGTCTTTCTTGGCTCTTATCGAAGCTAGATTTGGTTACTAAAAGGATGCCATAAGGAGATTTCAGCTATAAGGTAAGGTAAAGTTGTGATGAGACTTCAGGGTATTTAAAATTCTACCACCCATTCACAGAAGAAAATGACTAGAGAAATTGTCCTAAATACCTACCGCCTCCAAACCAGGAAGCTTTTTTCTTTTTGATTCAAAAATGATTAGGACACAACAATGTCAGTGAATGTATGTAACAGCTACAGCCAGAAAGGGCACATGTAACTTACCCTCAGGGAATTTATAGTTTGGTAGACACAAAAGAGAGGCTTTACATGGATGGATTTCAATGAGGAAATACTGTAGCATCCTGGGGCTCGATGGAGTCAATACAATGTCACTCACCACCAGCAGCATCTGGAGGATTTCACCATCCTTCCATTTATACAGTGTTCCTCAGAACTATGGATTATTTAACCTTGGCACCTGGCGATTGCATCAGAATCAGCTATTGCATGACTATATTAAACCAAAACTTCCCTTTTTTTTGGATGCTCTGATTCTCGGTGCTCATGCTGGGCTACAATCAGAGTCTAGACTAGTAGATTCCTGATGGTTTTTCTCCACCACACTCTTTTCCTCTCTCTTCCTCACCCACCACCAGTGTCATGGCTCCATAGATTTCCATTCCTAGAATAAGTATGATTTATCTTTCCAGAAGCCTCTTCATCCTTTCAATGTCAAAGGAAACTGATTCATCAGACTGAGGTTTTTGTCTGGGATTTTTGGGAAAGCGTTTCCAGAAAACACAATTCATACCAGTGCCTGTGTGTGGGATTTGGGTTTTGGTACCAGACCTTTTTTTTTCCCTCTTTGTTTTGCTTCATTTGGCCTCCCTTTGGGATGTGGTCACCACCTCTCACTGTCCCATTGTTCCCATTTGTTCCACAGTTAGAATTAGATTTCCTTTAAGACACCATTCTTTCTAGTTCATTCAATGGCATGCTTCTAAAAGTTGGCATTAGGTGCTCAGCCTCAGTGGAATACTTCTCTTTTACTAAGTAGACATAGTCCAAAGAGTTAAATTGTAGGTGTATAAATGAATAAGAAGAGGAGGTGTCTGGACTTCACATCATATGGTTACTTGTTTCAGGTTAACATGAATCAGCAATCTTAATTCATTTTCTTTTTGTCTGGGATTAGGGCAGCTAGGTGGATAAAGTGGATAGAGTGCTAGGCCTGAAGTCAGAAGACTCATCTTCCTGAATTCAAATCTGGCCTCAGACACTTATAGCTGTGTGACCCTGGGCAAGTCACTTAACTTCGTTTGCCTCAGTTTCTTCATCAGTAAAAAATCAGGAGAAGGAAATGGCAAACTACTCTAGATTCTTTGCCAAGAAAATTCCAAATAGGCTTATGAAGAGTCAGATGTGACTGAAACGACTGAAGAAAAAGAAGAACAAGGGGATAGTGGGGTGGTGGTGGTGGGGAATGGAGATACTGAGAATGAGGGGGGGGTGAGAAAGATGTTTTCTTCATTGAGGAGAAATATTCCTTGTTTAGGTCTGGAATTCATTTTTCTTCATCTACTATTTTTTTTAACCAAATGATGTGAAGAAACCACCATTAACTTGATTTAATAAAATCTTCTGTTGTGTTTTGGCATTAAAAAAAATGTTCAGGTAGGGGGAAGGTTTGGACCCCCTGAAAACTTTTGTTGAGAACTTCATGAAACAATCTAAGTCCACAAGAGTGATCCTTTGACTGAATCCAAACTTCACAGGACAAGTAGGATTTGTTCAGTGAAGTTTGGGTCCAGTCAAAGGGCTGCACTTGAGGACCTAAAGGGTCACATGTGGCCTTGAGGCCCCAGGTTCCCCACCCCTGTGCTAGGGTGTTTTGTCAACTTTTAAACTTGCAGCAACTTACTCATTGAATCAGTTGTAAGTGGAGGTCAAAGAACTCAAATTGATAGTTCTGGAAGGGATTTTAGAAATCATCTGACAGAATCCTTTGGAAGTGAGAAATTAATCCAAATATAGATTATGTTTCTCTCTCTACAAAACATACAAATATTGAGGATCAAATGAGTTTGTCAAGCACTTAGCACAGTGCCTGGCACATAGTTGGTGCTTAATAAGAGCTTATTCCTTCCTTCCTTTCTCCCAGTTTTTCAGAAATTCATGAGTGTGTAGATCATGAGCAACATAACCGTTTTGGTTATCTACACATGAGGAAAGAAAGCCTAAGCATTGAACTTGTATGGGCATAAAAACTTGTATACTCTTCTCTTGGTGGCATCATCTAAAGTGTAGATGTAGAGTTTCATTTCAATGCCAGCTGGGGCCCATTAGGCCTGTTTGGGAGGAACAGGCTAGAAAGACTGATAGCTCTCAGCAACCTCTGGGCAAACTAGGTTTTCTGTACTGTGGCTACTATTTCTGTAGGCTTCTTTCTCATTCTGTTACACCTGCTGTGGATCCTTCACTTTAAGCCTGACAAATCTGTTGACACTCCTGGTCTGCTTTTCTTGGCATATCACTCCCGGATTTATCTTACTCTGCTATATATATATAGACTGAGTCCTGGCAAAGGACACTGGCCAGGATTAGGAACACCCTGACTCTACTTCCTCTTTGCCTCCTCTTACTTGTTTACTCTGCCCCTGTGGACAACTTCCTGGCCAGAGCAGAACATAGTGTCAAGATGCCTGCCCATCCTGGAGCCCATACTGGACTGGACTGAGACTTGATGTCTAGGGAAGATTGATCCCTCTCTGAAGTTTGCCTTGACATCTCTCGAATTTTGAGTAATGCATGAATGTAACATTGGCCAGCGTGGTGCTTTGGAAAGGATAAGGAATTTTGAGTCAAAAGTCCTAGGTTTATCTCAGCTCTATCACTTACCAGACCTATAACAAAATCTTTAACCTCTTTGGGTCTCGGTCTCTTCATCTTTAAAGCAGGGCTAATACTATTCACTCTCTCTTCTTCATGGGGTTAGAGAGAAGGAATGTTAACAATTATTACTATTCTTAAAAGTGTTTTTTTAAAATTCCGAGGTTAACAAACATGAGTTAAAACTAACAATTCCATGTATTCAACAAAACAGAAAAAAAAGACGATTGTACATGAAACTGAATCTCTATTATGTAGGATGGCTTGCTTTTCTTTTAAAATATAATAAATTTGACACTTACCTTTTAAAGATGGCCTCTTGGCAAAGAGAAGGTGGTCCCTGAGGGAAAGCAGTGAGCAACTGGAGAGTCTGAGAAAGGCCTCCTGCAGAAGATGGAGTTTGAGTTTGAAGGAAACCAGGGAAACTGAGGGAAGGGAAGAGGGAGAGCATTCTGGGTGTGTAGAAACGGTGCAAAGGCAAAAAATTGGGAGATGCCATGTCATGTGCTCTTATACTCCTGTTTTGAACTATATAGCACTTTGCGTGTTGAGTATGTATATATTTTTCTCTCAGAGAGTTGGTTGTTAAACATTTACTGGCATACCACAGGTCAGGGTTTGGTGAATGGTTGAACAAAGCTTAAAATTTTAACTCTGTTTCTAGCCTTAGAAAATCCAGATAGAATAAATTTATACTCAAGGCAGGGCAGAAGGGAGAAGCTCATAGGTCTAGAGTTGACAGAGCCCTTCTAGGCCATCAAGTACATTAAACATGCGAAGAAAGGGCAACCCAAGGAGGTTGAGTGACAGTGACTTGCTCAAATTCACAGAAAGAGTGACCATCAGAGAGAGGATTTGAACTCAGGTCCTCTGACTCCAAAAGCTGCCTTAGGGCAGAGGTGTTAAACATATTAGTTGGTCAATATTCTTGAATCAGATTAAAATGTAATTGGGAAATATTTAACAAAATTAATAGAAATAATAAAAGAAAACATCAACGACATTACATTTTAAAACTAAGTCCACATGCAGCTCTAGGGATGCTTAGGTACAGTTTAGTGACCTATTTCTGTCTGAGTTTGACATCACTGCTCTAGGGAATAGACAGTTTTATGAACTGAAAAAAGATTAGACTGCGTGTAACCTGGGACTCAAGACTATTTGCATAAGACTTTCCTCATTGGTGCAGGAATGCTTGATGGTTCAGAGCCTGCATGAGTTGCAGAATTGGCAGAAAGCTTGGTTTCTAGAATCAAGGGATGGCTTACCCTGTTCCAAGCTCTTTACATTAAAATAGCAGAGATATTTTTTCAAGACAGATTCTCCTTGGCTCTCTACAGGGCTACCTACTGGGTGTTACTAAAGGAAATCCAAGAAGATAGTGGAAGGAACTTCTGGCTTTCTGCCTCTACCTCCGCCCCTCTGAAAAGGGTCCTGGATCTGAGAATGCCAAATAAGGGAGTCACACGTTGTCACTCAGCAGCCCTGCCCTCTTGCACCTTACCCTTCCTCAAAGGACCTCTTGGGAGTCCCTCACCTAGGTTAATCTTTTCCTTTTGCCATGTGCAAGCCGAAGCTGTAGCAGACATATCCTCCCACTCTTCAGCCACAATTGTCATGAGCAGCAAGGCCACAGGGACTACCCAGGATGGCCAGATTTCCTACCCATGTGATTTCCCCTCTGGGCAAACTCAGAAAGTAGCATTGCTATCTGCTTCCTCCAGGCCTGATTGCCACTTGTTGTTCAAGAAGGCTTTGGGGATGTTAATGCTGAGGACAGAGGCCTCAGGATCCTCTGGCATATTGGATGGACCCAAATAATTGGACCTGGTTTCTGCAGCTCAATAAAATAAGATTACTAGAACATTTTCCCCATGGAATTTGATAATTTCTTTGCTGAAGCCAGTGCATTGATAATGTGATAAGCATGCAAAAAACCAGGAGGACACTATTGCCCCCTTGGCCTTGGACAAGTTACTTGAACTTTTGGTTCTTAGTTTTCTCATCTGTAAAATGGGAAGTGGCCAGACTCATTAAGATAGCTCTCATTTCCTTTAGTTCTAAATCCTATGTACTTTGACCCCTCAGATTCTTACATATATGAATCTTCCAATCTGTCACAGGCATTCCCAAACATTTTTGGTTATAATATTCTACTGACAGTGGCAGCTAAGTGATGCAATGGATAGAATGCTGGTCCTGGAGTCAGGAAGACCTGTGTTCAAATCCTGCCTTAGATATTTACCAGCTGGCTGTATGGCCCTGGACGAGTCACTTAACCTCTTGCTGCCTTAGTTTCCTCATCTTTAAAATGAAAGTAATAATAGCACATACCTTGCAGGGTTGTTGTGAAGACCTTATGAAATAACATTTGTAAAACACTCTATAAACTTTAAAGTGCTACACAAATGCTAGCCACTATTATTCTTTTCTTGAAGTCGAGGTGGGTATTTATTTTAAAAATTTCAGTGAATTAGAGAGAGAGATGACAAGCCTCAGAGTCAGGAAGGGACCGGTGGGAGACAAGTAAGTGCATTTTTACTCACCTATTTACCTCTCTGCACATCAGAGAAAAGCAACTACTAGCCCACGGGGAGCTGATTCAGGAAGCACATGTGCGGAATGTGGAAACTGAAGAGTCCGGGTTGTATGAGTAAGGCAGGAATGTCAGATTTGTTCCTGTGATTTCTTAATTCATCTGTACCTAGATTCAAATCTAGCCTCTGGAGCATACTAGCTGCATGGCCATGGGCAAGACACTTAACCTCTTTGTGACCCAGAGAATGTTCTATGGCAGGGATTCTTAACCTGGGGTCTGTGCATTGGTTTTTCTAAAAAATGTTTTTTATAACTTTAATATTTTACAAATATGTATATATATGTGTATGTGTACATATATATATATACATATGTATATCTATCTATCTATCTATCTATCTATCTATCTATCTATCTATCTATCTATATACATATACACACTTATGTGCCATTTCCTCCTCCAGCTCATTTTACAGATGAGGAGACTGAGGTAAGCAGGGTTAAGTGACTTGCCCAGGGTCACACAGCTAGTAAGTGTCTGAAGCTGGATTTGAACTCAGGAAGATGTCTTCTTGATTCCAATCCTTCTACCCACTGAGCCACCATAAATAAATATATATGTGTGCTTATATATGTGTATATATATACACACACAAATATTTTGCATTTTATATATTGTTTGTGTGTGTATATATGTACGTGTATATGTATATACATACATATGTTATAATACATAGTATCTTTGCCAAGAAAACCCTAAAATGGGGTCATGGACAACAGACTGAACAAAACAGACTTTAATATTTTAAATTTATATTTTAACATTTTAACTTAGTTTTGTTTGCAATCTTATGTATTTTATTTTGTGCATTTAAATATTTTACTCTGAGAAGGCTTGGCCAGACTGCTAAAGAGATCCATGACACAAAAAAGGTTAAGAACCCCAGCTCTAAGGCTATAAGTGACAAGGTTGTGGAGAGTGTTTCCACATTGGGAGCTCCTCCCATTGACGAACCAAGAGGGCTGGAAACACATTCATAAATGATTAAAGCTAATCTTTTCTTGAGGCCTTGGAAAGGTTAGAGGAGGTATCTTGAAGCACCACAAAGCTAGTACTAAAGACATTAACAGGTAAGGTCCTCTTAAGGCCATACCTTGGCTTCCACTAACTCTGTTATATGTTAATGGCTCAGCCCTACAGTGTAGTTTATAAGATGCTTGCTCCCAAATATTTCTCTCATTTACCTGCCATGGTAACTGTAATTCTGACCTGTGGAGTCATTCTTTTGGGTTTAGCCTCTGTTAAAAATGTACAAATGCTACCTGAGAGAAATACTATTAGGCCTGTGTTATCTTGAGGAAATCACTCTACTTCTCTGGGCAAAAATATGGCCCCTTCCCTCAAAGAGCTTATACCAAGTAACTATACATATATGAGATGTGATGGAGGTCTGGCACATAGGCAGACCCCATCTATTTATTAAGATGGTGTCTTAATGTGGAGAACACTATGAAACTGCTTCCGGGAGAATCATGATGAAAAGGAGCCATCTTTTGGGCAAGCCTCAGGACCTCAGCATAGTATAAGGATTTATTCAGCAGTAATGCCACATCTGGGCATGAATTTTGTGGTGCCAATGTTATGTAGGAACTGAGTTAAGTTTTGAACCTAATAACCTCCTTCCCCCAAAGACAAGAGGTAATATAGGGGGATTAATGCTCCTGAGGTTCTGGAAAAAAGGTTTATACATTTGTTCTTGTTACATCTGTGAAATAAGTATTCCTTTGTCAAAAACAATAGATTTTAAGTTAAATTATCACTGGGCTCTTAAAATGGATAGAACATAGTTGTGGGAGATTGAACTGACTATAGAGGAAAGAGATGCTCCCCAGACCCCTCATGATGGGGGTGGGGGGGCGGGAAAGATATATCTGGTCTGGCCTTGAGAGAATGAGACCAAAGCTTCCATATTACAAAGATATATTTAGTATGAGTAGAAAATAATCCCCAAGGGAACCTACCAGCAAGTGGGATGGGGGGTAGGTGGGGACAGGAAAAGACCTCTTGTAAAAGGTGGGATTTGAGGTCAATCTTGAAAGACTCAAGGGAAGACTGGCAGAAGAATGAGGAGGGAGAACATTCCAGGCCTGGGGGTAGCCAGTGAAGGGCCATGGAGTCAGGACAAGGAATGTGGGCTGGCCCTAAAAATAGGTCAATAGTCCATGGAGTCCCCTGAGTTTATTGTATCTCATACTAAAGAATGAATTTCTGCGGGACAAATTCCTCCTCTGAGGCTATTATAGGCAACCAACCACAAAACTGGTCTCCAATATCATGTTCCTCCACAATGGCCTTGGAACACCTCTGTGAAATGTTTTCTTTGTGCTTTGAGCCATATACCATTAATGGTAACAGAATGTCACAAGACTTAGAAGTCTTAGGGTCTAACCCCTCTGTTTGTAGGGAAGCTCAGGTGACGAGGGCACTTGACAAGGTCATAAAGGTAATGTGGCAGAGCTAGATTCTGAATCCACTTGCTTGGATTTCAAATCTAATGCTTTTTCCATGTTATGACCTGAGGTATATTTTATCCCGTGTCAGATTCCTCAGAAATGTGGTTACTGCAATGACAGAGATTTCTTTAGTTACTGGGCTTTTAGAATCGTCTCCCTACAGCTTCTGAGGTTGCCTGTTGGTCTGCTTTTACGTCCTCCAGGAAATGGAAGAAGCAGTGTTATTCTCCTGCTCAACTTATGTGTGAGGGGGCTCCCGGAGTAAGTTGGGAGTATTCTACTCACTTATTTACACCTCTGTACTTTAGAGGGGAGAGGCTATGAGCACATGGGAAACTGACTGAGGAGGGGATGTGGGGGTGGGGGAGGAGCCTGAAGTGACTGGGTGGGGCAGGAATGCTCCCATCTGTTCCTATGATCTCTTTATTCATCAGTACCTGGAACCAGGCAACTGTGATGTAACAGGGAGCACAGCCCTGCAATGACTGTTTTTGTTCTGTGGGTGGAGCGGAGATGCCTGCTGTGCTGGGGAATCCCATAGGTGACAATATGGCATCCTCTCAGGCTGACGTGGCAGCAGGCGCCCCAGAACCCGTCCAAGTATGACACTGTCTCTGTGAGCCAAGGAGTGTGACGGACGTCATAGCCCTCCTGCGAACCACCTTTTACAAAGGCGATTTGCGGTTGATTCAGGGATGACTCATTTCTAACCCGGCTGTGAGTCAAAATGTACCACTTTCATTAAAAATAGAATGCATTGGGGTTTAACGGCTACATGATCGTACTGTGAGATTAGGGCTGAGAAGTTATGCCGGATGATAGAGGTGGAGGCACAAGAAATGCTGGCCAGGGCCAGACCAGAGGCTCTCGGAGTAGCCCTAAACTGGTATCTCAGCCCATTGATGGTTGTGGAGTACCGCTTGTGTGTCTATGTCGAGTATTGTGCTTGTGTGTGTGTGTGTATGTGTGTGTGTGTGTATGTGTGTGTATGTGTGTGTGTATGTATGTGTGTATGCGTGTGTGTATGTGTGCGTGTGTGTGTATGTATGTGTGTATGCGTGTGTGTATGTGTGCGTGTGTGTATGTGTGCGTGTGTGTGTATGTGTGTATGTGTGTGTATGTGTGTGTGTATGTATGTGTGTATGCGTGTGTGTATGTGTGCGTGTGTGTGTGTGTGTGCGCGTGTTAATGTGAGCGTGTCTATATGTATACCTGTAGGATGGACAAGGTCATAAGGAGGTGCAAAGAAAGCATGAGGCAGGTTCCTTATTCTCGTTGTTAATTAGTCATTTCAGTTGTGTCTGACTATCAAAAACCATTTGGGGTTTTCTTGGCAAAGACACTAGAGCGGTTGGCCATTTCTGTCTCCAGCTCATTTTACAGATGAGGAATTTGAGGCACACGGGGTCAAATGACTTGCCCAGGGTCACACAGCTAGGAAGTGTCTGAGGCCGGATTTGAGGTTGGGAAGGTGAGTCTTCCAGACTCCAGGCCCGGCACTCTATCCGTTGTGCCACCTAGCTATGTTCCTTAATGAGTTGTCAATTTTAATTGGGAAGATAAATCAAATCCACATGAACAAAACCAGTCCGGGGCATCTGGAGTCAAAGGACCTGGGTTCCAATCATCGCTCTGTTACCTCTAGTCTGTGTTCAAGGGCAAATCACTTATTCTCTCTGTGCCTCAGTTTTCACATTTGTAAAATGAGGTTTGATTAGATGGACTCCGAGATCCCTCCCAGTTGTAGATCTGAGATACTATGATTCTATGATTATAAACTTTCATATGTTGTACTATAATATAGTAAAATGGCTAATTACACCAAGAGGAGTGGAAGGAGAGAAGAGAGAGTCTGAGGTGGGTTTTGGAGTAGCTGGCAAGAGCACAGTGAAGGACATGATACGTGAATTGGACCTTGAAGGATAGGAGATGAAGAGACAGAGGGAAGAGGAGAGCAAGATGTGGAATGGACGTCCAGGGCTCTGGGATGGAGTATTCCATCTCTCCAGTCCAGAACTTTCTTCCTTGGACTTTGAGGTCTGTGGGCTATTTTGGTGTGGGAAGAGGACAGTCTCCCTCACTCATTTCTATTTTCCACCCCCTACCCCTCATGGGACTTTTAAAACAAGATAAATAATGGTTGTTCATTCATTAACATTCATTAAACATATTTTTATTAACTGACTAATATATACAGTTCATGATGGTTGGTGCCGGGGGAGATACAAAAATAAATAAATGTGTGTGTGTGTGTGTGTGTGTGTGTGTGTGTGTGTGTGTGTGTGTGTCTGTTTGTCTGTGTCTGGGTGTATGCGTTTTAGCTAGGACATTTCGAACTAAGCATCTCATCAGCATCTCATATACATGTCCAAAACATAACTTAATATCTTTTCTCCCAAACCCTCTCCTCCTTGCCTGTTTCTGTTGGGGGCACCATGATCCTTCCATTCATCCAGGTTCACAGCCTCAGGGTCATCCTCTTTCTCACTACCACACATCATATATCTAACCAGTTCCCAAATCTTACAATTTCTTTCTCTACAATATCTCACATCCATCTGCTTCTCTCCACTCACACAGCCACTAATTCAGACTCTCATCACCCCTCACCTGGACTTTTGCAATAGCCTTCTAATTGGACTCCTGGCAAGACTTTCTACTCCAATCTGCTGTCGAAGTGATTCTTCTAAATCATAGGTATAACTCTGTCACTCCTTCACCTCCTGATTCAATAACCTCCAATGGCTCTTTTTTGCCTCTAGGTTCAAATATAAACTACTCTAGTATTTTAAAGTCTACATAATGTAACAGGACTTTGCTGAGCATGCCCAAATCACTTAAGATGGAGGCAACCTTGTGGGAGATGCCCGGGTCCTTTTTCTGGGAGAAGACATCCTGTGCTCACCTACCTAATGCGTGGAACCAACAGCCTCTTTCCATTGGATGTGGAGCCAGTATAGGCTGCATCTTTAAAACTACCAGACTGAGAGATTCTTGTTCTCTTTCTGGCAGAGTCCAGGGGGTGAAGGTCCTGTCCTCCTACAGCACAAAATACCATAAAATAAGCTGGTTTGTGGGAAGGGCTAACTCTCTCCCTTTAGGCCCTGTGGCCCCAAGTAATAGGCTTAAGGTTTCAGTCTGTTCTGTTTGTCCTTTTCAGTTCTAAACACAGGCAGTGGAGGCCTGGGGAGCTTGAGACTTGGTGACCTTGGAAGCAGGATTGACTCCATGTTGCTGCCAGCCCAGAAAGGAAGCCCTGAGGAGCCAGGAAGCTGAGACACAAGCCCAGGGGGGCTTTAAACTTGGAGCTTGGTGGAACCATGTTGTATAGGAACTGAATTAAGCTGTGAACCTCATTTCCCTCCTCTCCCCAAAGACCACCCTTAGTGGTAGTGAGAGGGAATTATATTCCCCTGATGTTGTGTTTGTATATTTGTTCTTGCTAACCCCTTTGAAGTAAATATTTCTTTGTAAAAGACTGTTAGGTGGGTAAGTGGGACAAGGGAGCAGGGGACCCCTGAAATTGGGACAATACCGTCTGTGGCACTTGAACCAGACTACAAAGCCTCCACTCCAATCCTCTTGAGGAACTGGAGAACCTTGGGGGAGAGGTGACATGTAACACACCTGGCCTTCAGGCAGTGGCTAGTCACTATTAAAATAACCCAGCGCCTTCTTGTCTTTCTAGTCTTTTAAGTTATTATTCCCTTCCACACATGACATGGTCTAGTTACACTGATTCCTCACATATAACACTCCAGCTTTTGCTCCATGCATTTGGATTATCCTCCATGCCTGGCTTTCCCCAACTTTTAACTCAGAATTCTTGGCTTTTTAAAAAAAAAAAAACTTCACTTAAAGGACACCTCCTATAGGAGGCTTTTCTTTTTTGGTCCCTGGTGGTGATTGGTTATAATCTAGAAAAGGGACCAACAAACTGCCACCCAAGATTCAAATCTGGCCCACTACCTGTTTCTGTACAATTGGTGAGCTGAGAAAGATTCTTACATTTAAAATACAGCAAAACCTTATTTAAAATATAAGAACCATTTTTTAGCTGGCCAACTATGGAAAAATAGGCAGTGGGCAGGATTTGGTCATAGCTTGCTGACTCCTGAAAGATGAAATCAAGAATCACAGAAAAATATAAAGCATGAAAAGTATATAATTCTATGAGATTAGAAAGAGGAGAAATTATAGAATTTCAGAGCTAGAAAGGACCTATGAGGTTATTTAGTCCTCATATCTACCATTTCACAGATCAGAGACTGGCCCAGGAAGGGGAATTGACTTTCCTAATGTCTCCCCGTAGTCAATACCAAATCTGAGACTCAAAACCAAGTCTTTTGCTCCAAACATAGTGCTCTTTTCACTACAACACACTGCTTGGGGTAGAGGGGAGGGTGATGGTTGGGAGGAGAAGGAATCAAAGAACTCCGCATGGGGATAGTATTGAGTTGTTCCTCTAGTGACGGAGTGGATGAAAATAAGGGTAGGGAAGATCATAGCATGGCTACATTTTTCTTGTTTGTGCTTTTAAAAATAGATTGAAATGTCTGGTGGAAAATATACTTTTCAACCCACCCACATACATTTTGGTATGACTTGCACCAAGGAATACTGGGTAGTCCCTTGAGGACCACCAATTCTGCCCATTGACCACATTTTGAGAATTTCTGTTTCAGTTCATTCACGAGAAGTTTTCTATGACAAACAAACTTACTTTTCATTTCTATCCCATGAAATTCTTTCCCTTCAGATATAATTACTCGCCAGGCAAACTCGGCCTGACTTGTCATTGGCCAAATTTGGAATGATCTCGAATCCCTTCAACTGTCCTTTTCACAGGATCATAGATCTAAAGTTGGAAGAGACCTCAGAGACCATCTAGTGTATACTCTCATTTTAAAAATGAGGGAAATGAGGCCCAGAAAGGTTAGGTAATTTGTAAGTATCACAAGCGGGATTTGAATCTGGGTCCTTTGACTTCAGAACTTTGCCACACAGTCTCCCTCAAGATCTCTTTATTGTTATGGTTCTTTTTTTTTAAACTATGGAAGGAATCAATCAATTAACAAACATTTATTAAGCTTCCACTATGTTCCAGGTATTATACTAGGTGCTAGGGGGTTCAAAGAAAAAAAAAGAAATAGTCTTTACCCTCTGGAAGATAACATTCCTCTTCTTTCAGATTACCTTATAGCTCCATATATGTGTGTGTGTGTGTGTGTGTGTGTGTATCTGGGTATATATACATACACATATATACATATGTGTATACACTCACACACTATATTTAAATCTTGTCTCCCCCACTAAGGTTTCGGTTTGTTCCATATGTCCTTTTCAGTTTTAAGCACAGGCAGTGGAGGCCTAGAACCTGGGGAACTTGAGCCATGGTGATCTTGGAAGCAAGATGGGCTCCATGTTGCTGCCAGCCCAGAAAGGAAGCCCTGAGAAGCCAGGGAGCTGAGACACAAGCCCGGGGGGGCTTTAAACTTGGAACTTGGTGGAACCATGTTATATAGGAACTGAATTAAGTTGTGAACCTCATTTCCCTCCTCTCCCCAAAGACCAAGGGGGTAAGTTCCTTGAGGACAGGTATTATTATTATTATTGCTTTTCTTTGTATTTCTCTCTCTCTCTCTCTCTGTTTAATTTTGGAAGGGACTTCCAAGGATGGAAGGGACTTCCATCTGGAGTGAAAGAGATCAGTAAAGGCCTCATGTAGAAGGGTGATCTTTATTGATCTCCTCCACCCCAGATGGAAGTCCCTCCCCCCAAATTAAAAAAAAATACAAAGTGAGTGGGGCAGCTATGGGGTAAAGTAGAGAGAGTGCTGGGCCTGGAGTCAGGAAGATTTGTCTTCTTGAGTTCAAATCTGGCCTCCAACGCTTATTAGCTGTGTGACCCTGAGCAAGTTACTTAATCCTATTTGCCTTAGTTTCCTCATGTGTAAAATGAGCTGGAGAAGGAAATGGCAAACCACTCCAGTATCTTTGCCAAGAAAACCCCAAATGGATTCACAAAGAGTCAGACATGACTGTAACGACTGAACAACAACAAAAGGATGGTCCTTGAGATGAGCTTCTAAGGGAGCTAGGGATTGCAGGAAATGGAGGTGAGGAGACAATGGGTTGGGCTGGGGTGGAGAGCCGCATCCAGGTGGGAGACCAGGAGGTGGATCGGTTTGCCTGATAAGCAGAGGGCATGAAGGGTAACAATGTGTAATAAGGCTGGGTAAGGAGGCTGGAGTCAAACTGTGAAGGCATGTATCTTGCAGCTAGGGCGTAGAGCGCAGGTAGTGATATCCAGATCAAGTTCCTGGGGCTACTGTACTAAATTTCACTGAGCCTCAGATGTTAACGCTGTAAAAAGAAATCATATTTGCTTCTAGAAGCTCATAAACTGCCTTGAGATTTGCTGGAGGGTGTCCAGAGGATGGTAACCAACCATGGTGAAGGCCTTGATTCCATGCCATATGAAAATTGGTTGAAGGGAGAATCCTGGAGAAGAGAAGACTCAGGGGGTACTTGGTTGCTGTTTTCAAGTATTTGAAGGATTGTCATGGGAAGGAGGGTTAGGTTTTTTCTGAGAATCCCAGGGACAAAACTAGGAACAATGGGTTGCAAAGAAGCCAATTGAAGCTTTATGTTAGAAAAAACTTTCAAACAATGGGAATTGTCCTAAAGTGGAATGGCCTGCCTTGAGGAGGGTTCTTCTTCCTTGGAGGTCTTCTAACAGAGACTGGCTGAGCCCTTGTTGGCTATGCTATAGTAAGGATTTCTTTAGGGTTTGTGCTATATTAGCTGTTCAGGGCTCATTCAACTCTCCCATTCTGTGATCACTGGAAATAGAAGCTACCATGTACAGATGTCAAATGCACGAGAATGCAAACCTCATTCAACGGTAAACAAACAGGTGGACTTAAGGTGGGGATATTTTGAGAAGTTTCCCATGAGTTGAGATGGAAATATCTTTATGCAAGCTGGTTGAGCAAAAACAGGATTCTCAGGCAAGAGAACTTTCTGTGATATTCAATTAAACTCAACATGTGATTATTGAGTACCTACTATGTGCTGGGGCGGGCCTTGAGGATATGAAACCAAAAATGAAACAACCTTCCCCTCAAGGAGTTCACGTTCTCCTGAAATTGATAAGGGAGAGAAGATGATACCTTGCATTTTAATAATGTTATTGATGGGTTTTCCTTATCCTGCTTAATCTAGAATAATGAGAAAAACCTACAGAGACATTTTAAAATAAGCAATCTGTCTAGCCAAGTAAGTACTGTCTTTACAGTAACCACCTGGAAGACTACAAGCTCATTCTAGTGCTCAGAATGGTGTTTGAGCTTCTCTTTGGGAATTGCATTCATAGCCAATTTATGAGGCAAATAAGAAAGCTGGCCCTTGTTACTTTATGGCCACACCTTGCTTTTGGTATTAATAAATGGCATTAATGTTAATTAATTTAAAATGGTATCAATAAATAATGGTGTTAATAAAAATGGTATTAATAAGTTGGTCACCCACCCTATTTGCTCAACTCTATTTGGAATTACTTTTAGCTGTTGCCAAAGACAAACTCACCCCTAAAGCGTGGAGATCTGCTTTCTCTGAGTCTATTTAAAAGGATATACTGCAGGTCTCGATAGCAATTCAAACAATTACATTAAATTTAAACAATTACATTTAATTAGCTTAAAACAGCTAAAAAAGCGGCATCCTAAACATGTTTTGTACAATGGTAGCACCGCTGGAATAAAGATGGCACTTCCTATTTTTATGATCAGCACGCTTTTAGACGTGTGGTTCTGGTGTGTTGGTTAAAAGAATCAATCTTGCGCCATTCCTCACATATCAGGGAACTTCCTCAGAGGGAAGAATTACTCTTATTTAGTCTCAGTCATAACTTACTGGGTATACATGAGAGTCAGAGGTAGGATGTCTTCAATCAATCGAACAATAGCCATCTACTTTGTGCCAAATGCTGGGGATATAAATACAAAAGTCTCCGCCTTCAAGTAGCTTATACTCTACTGACCAGTAAATAATACCCCACTCAGAAGTCTTCAGATCTTCCCTGCAGTGTGAAAGAGCTCTAACAATAAATCCTTCATCACCTGTCTCCATTTATCCTTTCAAACTCACTATGCATCGCTCCTCTTCATGAGCTCCATTATCTGCCAAATTCGTCTTCATGCTATTCCTCACATGTGACGTCCCGTCTCTGGTTTCTGTGTCTTTGAACATGTAGGTGCCCTTCCTCCACAGGCGTGGAATGCTCCCTCTCCTCAACTTCACCTCTTAGAAGCCCTAAGATCCTTCATGTCTCAGTTTAAATGCCACCTCTCACCCTAGGCCTTTTTCTGTTGCTTCTGCTGCTACAGCCCTCCCTCCACCAATGTTATCTTTTGTTCCATGCATGGAGTGTAGGACTTGGAATGAGGAAGACCTGAGTTCAAATCCTGCATCTGACATTTACTAGCTGTGTGACCCTGGGCAAGTCGCTTAACCTTTTCCAGTCTCAGTTGCTTCATCTATAAAATGGTGATGATACTAGCATCTATCTTACTGGATTGTTATGAGAATCAAATGAAGTGATACACATAAAAAAGCACTCTGCTAACCTTAAAGCACCATATAAACATTATTATATTATTTTAATAACAAATAGATTTATTACCATATAAATATTATATCATTAATCTTATTATATCATTAACATATAATATAATAACAACATAATGCCATAATATTATATCATTGATTTTTATTTTAGTTCATTTATCAATATTTTATTATTAATTACTTATATGTGAAAATGGTGTTTCCCTTGAGAGAATGTAAACTCCTTGAGGGCAGAGATGATTTCATTTTTTCTCTTTGTATCTCCAGCACCTAGCCCATTGTTGAAACAGTTGAAGCTTAATAGATACTTGTTGGTTAATTGAATAATTCTGTTTTTAGAGCTGATGGGATTAAAGTGTAGCGTTCAGAGTATGCTAAGTATTTATTATTTGCTTTTGACCTTACAATTGAACAATACTTTTGATGTGACTAGACAATTGTTTTTCTTTTTTTTTAAATAAATTTCTTTTTTATTTTTAGTTTACAACACTCAGTTCCACAAGTTTTGGGGTTCCACATTTTCTCTCCCTCCCTCTCCTCTCTCCTCCCTCCTCCCCGCCAAGAGGGCATGTAATCCAATGTAGGTTCTACATATACCTTCACATTGAACTTATTTACATAATAGTCCAGTTGTAAAGAAGAATTATAACCAATGGAATGAATCATGAGAAAGAAGAAACGAAACCAAAAAAGAAGGAAAAAAAAAGAGTGAGCTAATGGTTTGCCTCAGTCTGCATTAAGACTCCGTAATTCTTTCTCTGGACATGCATAGCTTTTCCAACACGAGTCTTTTGGAGCTGTCTTTTAACCTTGCATTGATGAGAGGAGGCAAGTCTATCAAAGCTAGTCCTTACAGATATCGCGTGTCTGTAATTGTGTATAATGATCTCTTGGTTCTGCTCCCCTGACTCAACATCAGTTCATACAAGTCTTTCCAGGTTGTAATGAAGTCCATCTGCTCCTCATTTCTTATAGAACAGTAGTATTCCATTACATTCATACAGCACAATTTGTTTAGCCATTCCCCAATTGATGGGCATCCCCTTGATTTCCAATTCTTTGCCACCACAAAAAAGAACTGCTATAAATATTTTTGTGCATACTGGTCCCTTTCCTACTTGTGTGATCTCTTTGGGATACAGCCCTAGAAGTGGTATTGCTGGGTCAAAGGGTATGCACATTTTTATAGCCCTTTGGGCATGGTTCCAAATTGCTCTCCAGAATGGCTGGATCAGTTCACAACGCCACCAACAAAGTAACAGTGTTCCAGTTTTCCCACATCCTCTCCAGCATTTATCATTTTCCTGTTTTGTCATGTTAGCCAATCTGACAAGAGAGATGTGATACCTAAGAGTTGTTTCAAGAGATTAGTTGCTTGACAAAGGTGTTTGAGAGGAGAATGAGCTCATCCAGTGGTGTGTGAAAGCTAACATAATCAGGCCTATTTTCTTGCGGGTGGGTGTGAGTTTGGCACACACATTCTCTGCCCATTGCACAACTAGAGGATGTTTCTCATTGCAAACTTAATGAGAGAATGTCATCTTCCTCACTATTGTCAAAGGTCAGTGAGTTAGTTTGGCCAGATTTTACCATTGGGTGAATCAGGGATTCCTTGGTAAGAAGTATTGACCATCTGTCCCTCCTACTCATGATCTCCTCTTGCATTCTGGATGGGGTTTATGACCTCAGACAAAACAATACCACCTGCTTACTGCTTTTTAACTAAGTATTTAGCAAAAGTTATTCGTGATGTTGTAAAGTGGTTTTGTATTCCCCCCAAAATAAGGAAGGACCCGGAGCAAGGAGAGCAAGCAGATTTTTTTTGTGGCATATTTGTATGTATGTTTGTGTGGGGAGCATGTGCCTGTGTTTCTCAGTAAAGTCTGTCAAGACTAGTTTATTTGTCACATAACGAATGGCCAGGATCCTGTTTTAATCCTCCCATGAAACCCTGTGTACTTTTCAAGGCAAAGGCATATGAATCTCTGCTTGGCAGAAATGTAAATGTTTTGAGAAGACGGTGTCTTTGGCAAGTTTGAGCTACTGCAGAGATTTAGGGTCTTGAAAATGAGGGATGGATTGTACAAGTTGATTTTCTGGACAATGTCTAATCATCATTCCAGTAACTAACCTACTCCCCCATGGGTTGCAGGGATCAGTGAACATACTTCCCCTCCCTATTCTCTTCCCCATCCCTGCCCTGCCCCATCAGTATGCATGACATGGTATTCTTAGAGGTGGGGGGATTGGAGGAAGCCCCCGAATATTATACTGTCACAAAATTTCTGCATTGGAAGAGATCGTAGAGGCCATCTAGTCCAACCTGTTACTTGAATCACATTCCTCTGTATGACAAACCTAACAAATGGCTATTCAGCTGTTGGTTGAAGACTTTGAATGAAGGTGAGCCTACTATTTCTCAAGGTGGCCCATTACACTTTCATATAGTTCTAATTGTTAAGAAGTTTTGCTTTATACAATATCTATCACTCCCTACCCTATTACAAGTGGGTCCCCAGAAAGCTTTCCTAGATTTGAGGCACTCTTTGGGTAGGTTACCAACGAAAATCATAGCTCATGCTTCTATGACAATCTGTTTATTTTTATGAGCCAACCAGAAAGGGAGAAAAAAAATCAACAGAGTATTTAAGTGACAAGACATGACTTCCC
Source organism: Phalanger gymnotis (assembly GCA_028646595.1). Classification (NCBI taxonomy): domain Eukaryota; kingdom Metazoa; phylum Chordata; class Mammalia; order Diprotodontia; family Phalangeridae; genus Phalanger; species Phalanger gymnotis. Next base: position 220,763,048 of record CM053626.1, on the reverse strand, counting down.
ATAGTTACAGAAATACACTATTTTGAAAGTTATCACTCCACCAGTTTGGGTAGTAAACATTCATAGATTGTATTCATGACTAGAGAATATGCATGAAAGGGCACATGAGGACAACATGTGGGACCCAATGACATGCCTGGCCAGTACAATTTGTATCTCTGATGCAAGCGAGCTATTGATATCCTCTGGTGATGTTATCATATTCTCTACTGGATGTTTCTGCTCGTGTCTAGCTGTGATGTTCACTGAGTCATTTTCTGTTACCATCTGGGCTCTTGGCTTCCATTATTTGGGTTGTAATGGCTCGTAAACCACTCCCTTACCAGAGAAGGCTAAAGTTCTTTTACTCTATAAAGCCTAAGACCATCACTGGTCAAAGTAGGTAGATAGTCAGCAAAAGCCAGTAGAAGTCCTTAGGTCAGGATTAGGTATGTGGCCAATCCTTGACTTGATATTAGAAAATTCATTTGAACTCTTGTCAAGATTTCCAGACCATTTCAAGGAGTCTATCCAACAAAGTCACTACAGAGCTATCTGAGGCTAGGGTGACAAGGTTCTCCTGAACTCCTCACTCCCACCCTAATTTTCCTAGTTGGCATGCAGATTAACCTAGTAGTAGCAAGAATGAGAAGGCTAGGAGAGATTGTTAGGACTTAGATCCTTTCTTCTATATTCTTGTGTTTGTTATATTTATGTGAATTCAACAGAATCATTGGTTTTTATTTGTCATTCCTTCCAGTGACAATCCTGGCTAGTCTCCTTATACTTACATCAAGCCTAAATTTACTTCTTTGACACCTCTACCCATTACTTCTAATTTCAACTTCTGGAGAGAAACAAACAAGACTAATACCTCTTCTACATGCAAGTCCTTCAAATGTTTGAAGATATATTTATGTCCCCTCTAAGCTTTTCCTTTTTGGGTTGTGGGTCATGCCAACAGCACCTTTCCTACTGCTTACTCTAATTTATTCCTTTTCTAGATCGCTGACCCTGAAGAGATATTGATTTTAGCCCTGATTTGGCTCTTTGCAATTTGTTTATTAAAGGTTTAATTTCAGTCATAGCTAGGCCTACTTTTGTTTACTTTTCCATTTTTGCTGAGAAACCTTTATAGAACCTTGCACCCTTGGCCTTAATGGATCAAATCCAAGGCACCACCAGAACAGTTCAGTTCCATGGAAGGGCCTTCTTTGTAGCATTTCCAACTTTTCCCTCCCTTGGAGGTCTAAAATTCTCCTTAGAGCATTCCTCACACTTTCCAAAACCAGATATAACAAGGCAGGCACAGAGCTTACTAGTTGGTAAATTCTGAAATGAAAGATTTATATACAGAGCAGAGGGCTATTTCTTAATTTAGTTCACCAGGAAGAATACTGTCCTTTGGGCTAGGGAGAAAACCAAGAAGCAGCAAATGGAATAAAAGGAGCTACTTGCATATAAAGGCAACTTTCTGAAGAGGAGCTATTCCCAATGTGTGTTTCCAACATCCAAGGTTGAAGTAGGCTTTCCTGATTTTGCCACTTTTTCCTCTGAACAAGTCTATTGGAAATGTCTCACTTATTATTGAGCAGAATGTCTGCACTTGACCTACTATTGTGGCTTAAGTACATGTGCTGCTTCCTCAGTGGCATGCACTTTCATATAGTCAAAATGATTGAAGTTAGAGATGATCTAGATAAATGGAAGTCTGGGGCATCCAGAGAGATGATGTTGTCTTGGCCTCTTTGATCTGCCTGGGAAAAGGACTGGAGACATAGTCTGGAAACATCCTTCAGGGTAAACTGATGATTTGGACCCTTCATGGGATTGTAGGATTATAGATTGAGAGCTGGAAAGAAGCTTAGAAGACTCTAGTCTAACCTCCTCATTTTACATGTGAGGAGACATGTGTTCCTAGGATGTTAAATGACTTGCCTGGTGGATTTGAACCCAAGTCTTCATGATCCCAATGCCAATGCCCTTCAATAGGCACAGAAAAACATGACCAATTATGTGTATAGTTTTCCGAGTGTTGAGTTCCTGGTACAAATCCAGCCTTATTTTAGTGTATGACTTGTCTTTGCTAGTGTTTTATTTAAAATTTTTGTACCAATATTCATTAGAGATATTGGTCTTTACATAATACAAGTTAGTCAGTATTTGCCCTGATGGGAGGAGTGGAAAAATATCATTGTACAAGCTATTCTGAATAGCAGAGGAGTCTAAATGGCTGAAGATCTGAAGAGCCAAGGGCTAAACCAAAGGGGAGGAGGTGTTACACAGTACCCTTAGTTTTACCCATGTCTTCTACTCATCAAGCCTAGGCAATTCTCATCAAACTTTTCATGCCTCTCAGAGAGACCTGAAGGATTCAACTTGCCTTTTAATAGCTGGGTATAGCTTGACCAGAGAACGAACCTGTGAGAATATGGTGACTCACAGTGGTTGCTCACTGGAGAGCTCCCTCTACCTGGTAAATTGCTTTAGTAGAGAATTATAGGTGTCTGCAAGATTCACCTAAAGGCTGTGTCTTTATAGAATGTGAATAAGGGCTGATTCATGATGTCTAGCAACAAAATGAAAAAAATTGCATGCTTTCGTCCTCATCCAGTAAAAAAAAAAAGATCTTGACTAGTTCAGCAAAGCTGGAGCTCATCATATTGTCTGAAATGGAAGAGGCAGAGCGTGGGGGTCATAGAAACAAATGAGAAATAATAGGACCTTGTTTGGTCAACCTGCAAGAAGAGCAGAGGCCCTTTCTTTGCATGTGGGCAGATACTAGATGTTCATTTTGAAATAATTGATACCTCCAGGCTGGGCTCTAGTCACATGGGTTAGATGAGAACAACTGGTAATGGGCAGCTGCAAGATCGTTAGAACTGGAATGCTAGAAACAGCATTTGGAGAGGAAACTGGACCTTCCCCCTGCCTCTGTGTATCAGGGCCCCGTCATTTGATCTATATCCTACAGACGTTCCAAAAGTGTTTACTGGACTTTCCTATGAAGCTTCTATGTGTTGCCCAACTTGACTAAAGTATCTCAGTGTACTTTACTGAAAACTATCCTTTCCTTGATTCTTTGTCTCCACTGGGTGACTTGTGCTTAAGTTGAGTGAAATGACCTAGAAAGAGTAGCAGAGCAAAGGGGATTTAGATAATGGTATAAGGGATTTGTGGTGGCACAGTGGAAAACACACTGGTTCTGGAGTTTGAGGATCTGGGTTCAAATCTTACCTTTGATACTTACCTTTTGTGTAATCTTGGTCAGGCTATTTAATCTTCTTGGGTTTAATTTCTTCATCTATAAAATGAAGAATTTGTATTAGATGACCTATTAATTCCCTTCCAGCTCTAGTACTATGGTGATTATGGATTATGACCTGTTGCATAGTTACAAGAGGCAGAGGAAGAAAGGAGGATAGCCACCTTATTTCTATGACTCCTTCCTTTCAGAGTGATTAATAATATTATAAGGTCTATTGGACTGAAAGAGTGTGCAGAGACTATTTGCCACTTTGCCTTAAAAATAGAGATCATGGATACTCGATACAGTTCTAGTTCAAAGGTATAAGCTGCTATGTGATCAAGTATTTGTTCCTTTTTTATTTTTTAATTTAATTTTTTTTCAGTTTTGGTATGTATATTTTTTTGGAAAGTCTCATTCAATCAGTCCATAAGGATTTATTAATTACTTACTATGTGCCAGGCACTCCTTTAAAAAATAATTTGTTCACCTAATTCTTTTAAAAAAGGGAGAAAAAAATCAGCAAAATCAATTAACCTATTGAAAAAGCACCTGTATGTATATGCAATGTTCCTTACCTGCAGTCCCTGCCTTCTGTAAAGGAGTAGAGAGAAGTGCCTTCTCATAGCTCTTCTTTGGAGCCAAACTTTTGAAAAGTTTTTTTGAATTTTTTGAAATTGTTTTGAAAAATTCAGTTTTGATTGTTTTCTATCTATGCTGTTCTAATTACTGTGTATATTGTCTTCCTCCTTTGGCCTTCTTTACTTTATATCAGTTCATATAAGTCTGTCCATGCTTCTCCATATTCATCAGGTTTATAATTTCTTACTGCACAACTGTATTTCATTGCATTCATGTACCATAACTTGCTTGGCCATTCATCGGGTGATGGCATCCATTGTCTTTTCGGTTGCCTGCTACCATGAAAAATATTGTCATATATATTTTGATGTATATGGAATTTTTCTTTTTTCAGTGCCCTTCTTTGTCAAAGACTCAGGAATCTCTGGGATAAAGATTATATGTATAATTTTAGTCACTTTATTTGCATAATTCTAAATTTTTGTCCAGAATGGTTTTAACCAATGATCCGATTGTCAAATCTGTCAATCTTTTCTCAGTCTTCATTCTTTTTAACTTTTCTGCTGCATTTGACAATATTGGCCATCTTTTCCTCTTTAGAACTAGAGGTAGTAATATATAGGGTTAGGAGTATCCCTACCCACTGGATACTCTCTCTTCTCGAGGTTTTCATGACATTGCTCTCTCCTGGTTGTTCTCCTACTTCTCTGACCACTCTTTCCCAGTTTCCTCTGTGGGGTTATCCTACACATCATAATGGTCAATTATGGGTATGCCTCAGGGCTCTGTCTTGGCTCTTTTTTCCCTTCTTTCTCAATGCTTTCTTGGTGACCTTAGCAGCTCAAGTGGGTTTACTCATCATCTTTATGTAGATGACTCCAAAATCTGTATATCCAGTCCTAATCTCTTCTTCAATCTTCAGTCCTTCATCACCAACTTCCTATTAGACATTTCAAAATGGCTGTCCTGAAGACATCTCAACCTCAAAATAGAACATAGTACCTTTTCCCCCAAATCTATACCTCTTCCAGATTTCTCTATTGCTGAAAGAGGCACTGCCATGCTTCCTGTCTCCCAAGTTCCCTAATTTATGTGTCATCAACAATTCTTTATTCCTCCTCATCTTACATATCCAATAAGTTGCCAGAACTTGCCATTTGCTCCTCTGCAGCATCCTTCTTCTCTGATCCCTTCTCTTTAGTCATGTAACTATCCCCTTAGTTCAGGCCTGCGCCATTTCTCAGTAAGACTATTACAATGGCCTTCTACTTGGCCTCTCTGCCTCAAGTCTCTTTCTACTCCAATACACTTTTCACACTACTGCCAAAGTGATCCTCTTTAAGCGTAGATCTGAGCAAGTCACTCCCTACTTGGTAAATTCTCGTGGATCATTATTGACTCTGGGATCAAATATAAACTTCCTTGGCTTTAAAAACCCATCCCAACCTGGCCCTTCCAAGCCTTTCTTTCTAGCCCCATTACACAGTACTTCCCTTCTTGACCTCTCTAGTTCGGCCAAACTGGCCTTTTCTCTGTTCCTGACACATGGCATTCCATCTCCTTTTTCCCTATCCTAAGAACATACTCTCTTCTCAACTTTGCCTCATAGAATTCCTCTCTTCCTATGAGACATGACTCAAGCACCATCTTCTACAGAAAGGCTTTCCAAATTCTCCCTTCCCGATAGTCTATACCTTCAAAATGACCTCATATTTATTTTGTATATACTTCCATATATATGTGTTGTCTCCTCTGATAGAATTTAAGCTTCTCGAGAATAGGAATCATCTCATTCTTTGTATCCCCAGTGGCTAGCTCATGAGTGCCTGGCACATAGTAGGTACTTAGTAAATGCTTGTTGAATGATTAATAGAATGATCAAGAATTTGTGTGATCCAGAGCTGTATTAATAAAGGCATAGTGTCTGGGACTAGGAGAGAGATGGTCCCATTGTATTTTGCTCTGGTTAGACCACATCTGGAATATGATGTTTGGTCATAAGTGCCACATTTTAGGAAAGAAATTGCTAAATTGAAGAACATTTAGAAAAGGTCAACCTGGATGGTGAAGGTCCTTGAGATTTTATTTGAAGATGAGTTGAAGGAACTGGCCATGTTCAGCCTAGAGAAGAAGGCGGAAGGGGGCATGATAGCTGTCTTCAAGCATTTGATGAGCTGTCTTATGGAAAAGGAATCAGACGTGCTCTGTTTGTCCAGAGGGCAGACCCAGGAGAAATAGGGGGAAGTGTCAAAGTCTGATTTAGTCCCCATGTCAGGAACAACCCTTCTAATTAACAGCACTGTCTAAAAGTAGTATTGGGTGTTTCAGGAGGTTGAGAAGAGACTAAATGGCTACATGTTGGGTATGAGATCAAGGGAATTCCTTTCATTTATGGGTTGGACAAGATGGCTTCTATCATCTCTTTCAACTCTAACTTCTGTGATTCTGCTATACTACTAGCTTCTTCCTTATATTTTGTCTCCTGAGTTGCTGGCAGTGTCAACAGTAATTTTTACATTGTATCTTTTCTCTATAGTATTAAGTTTGGAAATTTTCTCTCTCTTTCATCCTTTTTAGTTTACAGGTCTTTTGAGGGGCAGCTAGGTAAAGTAGAGCACTGGCCCTGGAGTCAAGAGGACCTGAGTTCAAATGCAGCCTAAGACACTTGACACACTTACTAGCTGTGTGACCTTGGGCAAGTCGCTTAACCCCAATTGCCCTATCTTCCCCAAGAAAATAAAAAAAAAATTAAAGCTCTTTTGATTAGACTTGCAATATATCAGGCAATTTTTTTTACTAGATTTTGTTAGGCTCACTCTATCCTTGGCCAAAAATGTGCACTTTCCATATATTAAGCCATAGTCCAGAAATTAAAATCACGTTCTATGCTATTAGTCATCTTGTCTTCCAAACCAGCTTTTGACTTCTATATCCTTTACCTTCAATGAGCAGCAGTGACAGAAACACTACCTATGGCTCTATGGTCTTCAATTTCTTGGCCAAGACCATAATCTTTGGCGTGCTTAGTGAATTTCTTCTGGCAACATCATTTCTGATCATTTGAATCACCCAAAGTACATAGTAGTCACCCATTTGACAAGTCTTGGGAGATCCTCTGTTATGTCTTAGATATATGTCCCAGAAGACAATAGACCTCTCTATTATAGTTATCAATTTGAAAAATAGATGCTTCAGTTCCTCTCAGCAAGGCGTTATCAATTATCTTTTCTTCCTCTGGTCACTGCTGGATGATTTCCCACCTCCCTCCCATTCTTAGTAGTATTTTTTTTGAGATTGAATAGGTTTAGAAGTGAGTGACCACTCATGGGCCCAATCCCATTACTGATCAGCATGGAAGCTTTAACTAGCTGTGTTTCTCCATCCTGGTCTTCTTTGCTCCTCAGGCAGTCAAGTTGGTTCTCAACTCCTGGAATGGGAGAGTGTCATCATATTGATGCCCAACTTAGTGTGGATACCCAATCAGCTTTATTCTAATGTAACTCAGAACTCCTGAAGTCAAGTGATTCATTAGCCTCAGCCTCTCCAGGAGCAAGGGTTATAGGTGAGAGCCACCATATTGGCTTTTTACAATATACTCCCTTTATTCCTTTTTGTTACCTCCTAAAAACTTGACAATCTAACCTAACTTTTTTCCCTCTTTCCTCACTAAGTTCTTACCTTGTCATACCATTTGTTTTATTTACCTTTTATTAATTACCTTGCCTTGCCAACTAACTTCTCTTTTGGTCCTTCCTTTCCCTTACCTTTTTTTCTCCTTTGAATTGAGAGATCTTTCTCACCTTGAATCTTGAGTAGTTCTCTTTCAACTTTTCCTCATGTTCTCCCATATTTCTCCTCCCCAAATTCGATCTCTGGCCTTCTTCACCAGTACAAAGTCCTTAAAATCACTTCAAAATCTCTCCAGGTTTCTCCTTTCTAAATTCAGTCTCTGGCTCCAGAAATTAGAAGTCAAATTTGTACTTGAAGATTATACTTCTTTGACTTGTCCTCAAATTCTCCCAAAATTTTCCTCCCTGGATGCAATTTCTAATATCACAAGTTTCCATCCAAATCACCTCTGTGTTTTTCTTCTCTTTTTTATTTAGTTCAAATCTTCTCTTCTATAGCTTCTCCTTCCAACAGCATTCACCCATGCAAGCCTAAAGCAATTTACAATGAAAAAGTGATTTAAATTGAAGAAGGTTGCCTAAGGAGATATTGTATTCTCCTTATTTAGAAGTTTCCAAGCAAAGGTTGGATGACAATTTGTTGGGTGTATGGTGGGGAGTATTCTTATTCAGATATAGGTTAGACTAAACGGCCTCTGCACTTCCTTTTTGATTCTGACATTCATTGATTAGATTCATTGATAGATTATCTAGAAAAGAGCAGGGAAATGAGTTAGAGGGAATATTTTATGCCCTCTGGGACCAGGGCACCAAGAATTGACTTCAAACAAGCAAGCAAACAAACTCAACATGGCCATTTGGTTTTCTGTCTGTTCAGAAACACAGAGTCTCCCTTAGTGGAAGAATTTTGTCTGATGGAGGCATAATGAACACTGATTCAGTACAAATTGAAGCCTCCCTTTGTACTACTTACTTTGGGGGCTTTCCTATGGGAATAGAAATAATAACAATAATTCACGTTTCTATAGTAATTTAAGATTGACAAAGCAGTTCTTTGTCATACCATTGTCAGATAAGCAATATAAGTATTATTTCTCTTAGTGCAGATAGTGATGCTCAGAGAGGTAAAGTCGCAGTGACATAGACAGGAAGTACTAGAACAAGATCCATTTCCAGTCAGTCAGTCATTCAACAATCATTTATCAAAGCACTGACTATGTGTCAGGCACTATACAAACTGCTGGGGATACAAAGAAAGGCAAAAAATAGCTCCTCCTCTTAAGGAGCTCACAGTCTAATGGGGGAGGCAATATGCAGACAACTATGTATGAACAAGATAAATACAGAATAAAGTGTGGGTGATGACTAAGGGAAGGCATTAAGATTAAAGAGGGCTGGGGGAAGGCTTCTTGCAGAAGGTGGGAATTTAGCTGAGACTGGAGGTGGAGATGAGGAAGGAGATGCAGGTCTTTATACCATACCTCAGTGACTCTGATGGAATCAATCAATCAATAAATACTTTTAAAGCACCTACTATGTTTTAAGAACTGTGCTAAGTCCTGGAATCATAGCAGTTGTGACAATTGCCTTCCTGTGCCCCTCTCGAACCCAGAAAGAACAATGTGTAGCACCTGCCATGCCTGGGGTATCTGCCTTGGCATGGATGCTTTGTGGTTCTAGATGCCTGGTAGTACCTAGAGGTACCTGCTGGGGGAGGTGGTGATACTGTTTACCTTTTGACTGAATTGACTCTGCACAAAAATGGATGTCTTTTTTTTTAAAGAATAAATGTTAGTAAGTATTTAAGAGGGAATTTTGAAGACAATTCTGTGAGTTATATGTGCCCTTTCATTGGTTTCATCCTCTGTCCTTTTTATCTCTTCTTGGTTTAAATAAATCTTTGGTGGAAAATAACAGTTTACAACAAGGCACATACTAAAAGGAATATACTACTTTCATATTTCCAGGTGACAACAGTATTACATTGTTATAGGGCCTCATTTCTGTGTGTCATTTTTATTATTGTTTTTATTGTTTCTACTGCTACTATCATCATATTCATCCTTCCTCATCCTCCTCATCCTGACCCTTTGGTCTCTGTGACTTAGACTTTTGGTGGCTTGATAGCCTAGTCTTACACATGACTTCCTCAGGGATACTCCTAGAGCACAGTGAGATTGTCTTTACAGACATCTCACAGAAACAGTTACTCAAGAACACCCCCGCCATAGTCAAATTAATTCACTTTAGCAATGTCCCAACTATCACCCTTTCTCTACTTTTAGCAAAGACAGTAAATGTGGGTCCCAGGCCAGGTCCATTCAAGGACTAGAGTTCTCTAAGAAACCAATGACAATCTAGCAGGATAGCCAGGTCTGGGTGGTATGACCACAACTGTTCCAGTAGTGACCCAGAAGCAAACAGTGAATTTTTTGAAGCAACAAGATTAATTCTCATAAGAGATTAAGTGGGCCAGGGCCAGTAGAAAGAGTAGTGTTATGAACCAGAAGTCCAAGTGGACAATGGGCAGTGGCCAAATCCAAAGGACAGAGTTCCCATGGCTGAATGTTCTTGTATTTTGCTTTAAAGATACTTTTCAAATGCTCTGGAGGTGGACAGACTGTGGTGTTCAATATTTGTTACCAAAATCAGTGGTGAAATTTCCCTAACCCAAGTCCAGATCAACGAATGGTATTACCTTCTTCCCTGTTCCATAGCTTTGCGCATTGTTTCATGAATGTTGTATTCTTTTCCAAGTGTGCAAGGTGGGCTCCAAGGCCTACTTGATTCAGTATACCAGGACAGATGATTGTTGGGGGATTGGCCAAATCAGACTTTAAGCACTTCTACCATAAGTTTGGAAGTGAACATTTGTGACACAAAGCTGAACTTTTACTTAAACTCCAAAAAGCAGAAGAGGCAAGTAAGATCTCAGCTTTGTCAGATTTCCAAGAAACTGGATGGTCCAAGGAGTCTAAACTTACACAAAAGTTGTATTATTCAATTTCATTCACCTTGGTAAACATGAAGTTCATCTCTTTTAGTACTAGATTTGACATGAAGCCTACTCATGTTAATATACTGATTAAAGAGCTGTGGTTAGTTCCCTGTAACTGCTATGATGTCCCTCAGAGGAAACAACTGAGTCTGCATGGTGACAAGTATCTTGTTTTAAAGAAACTACAATCTATTGGCCAAAAGTGCAATGGATTGCCTTGGGAAGCAATGACTTTTCCATCACTGGAAGTTTTTAAACAAAACTTAGATAATCAATTATTAGAGATGTCCTAAGGGAGGATTCCTGACCAAGTCCAAGCGGGACAACATGACCTTCAAGGTCCCTTTCAACTCCGAGATTGTAGGGTCTTGTTATATCAGAAGTAGAATGTATACAAGAGAACGTTTACAAAACATAACTCAGTAGCATATGAATAAGGGCTGATTGAGTGAGAGGTATGAATGGATGAACAAGAAAACATTTAAATGGTTACTATGTGGCAGGCACTGTGCCAAGCTCTGGGAAAACAAATACAACGGTGCAACAGATATGCATTTATTTTGAGCAGGGCACAGAGTGGGATTAGAGTAAGGTTAATCTAGGGCAGGAGGGTGGCCCAATGCTGGGCCTGAAGTCAGGAAGACTCTTCCTGAGTTTAAATCTGGCCTCAGACACATACTAGCTGTGTGACCCTGGACAAGTCACTTAACCCTATTTGCCTCAGTTTTCTCATCTGTAAAATGAGCTGGAGAAGGAAGTGGCAAACTACTCCAGTATCTTTGCCAAGAAAACCCTAATGGGGTCATGGAAAATCAACATGACTGAAACGACAGAACAACAAGGTTAGTCTGGGAAGATTTATTAGCAGAATAAAGTCCAGAAGTCTAAAAGTTTAGAAAAGGAGTTTGAATGAGAGCAGAAACTGATGAGAAACAAAGATGAGGTGAGAAGATATTCTACTTAGAAGGATCAGTATGTTTGATATAAAAGCACGACTGGGAAACAAAATAAATATGAGGTTCTGGACTTCATAAGAACAATGAGTCTGTCTTGGTCATTAAGGAGGAATAGTGCCTTTAGACTTAATGGAGACTAGGCCAGTCTGGAATGAACTTTCTGAGATTGTTCTAGGTCAAAAAAGCCCACTGGGCTTAAGACAGTAGAATAAAAGTTGGAATGGCCTTTGGGTTTGAGGCAGTAGTGTGGAGCGAATGGTATTTACATCCCTAAATTCTAATTTAGGCTCTCCCTTGAAGCTAGCCAGGCCTTTGACTCAGAGGCTGACAATTGGGCCAACTTTGAAGAAAACTGGTAATCCCAGTAGTGAAACAGATAGTTTTTAGTATGAAAATCTGAGAGAGTGATAATGTTCACAATAACTTGATTTGTAGTGATAGAACAATAAAAAATTTGCCTTTACAAAATATTTTGCCTCTTATCTGATCCTCATAGTAAGCCAATGAATTTTTTTTTAAAAGTGCAGAACTCTTGTGTTTTTTTAATCTGGAGGTGGAGGGGGGTAGGCAGGAAAGGGGATTAGGGGGTAGGCATCTTCTTCCTTCCTATTTCCTGGTCTCCTCAGTTTAGCGTGATTGCCATGGAGCAGAATGGTCACACCCTCTCTGGACGACTCCAAGGGTTTGGCTACCCAGCTCATGATTCCAGTGCTTTCACGATAGCTTCGTTGGCTTCTATCCGGATCTGAACTTTGGCCCGGGCTGCCTCATCTGATGCCCCTGACAGGTCTGAGCGCCCCTTTTCTGGGTTAGATCTGGTGGCCGCCGGGTCCAGCATGTCCAGAGCCACAGCTTCTTCTGCCAGCAGCTGCCCTGAGTGAATGCCTATTATTCACTGTAACAGAACCACTGCTCACAAAATGTTTGGTGGTGGTGCCATCCTTGGCATGCGCAGTCACCACGCCATACTTCAACGCCTGCAGCGTGGGGATGTGGGCAGTGAGGATCCCAAAGGCACCACTCTGAGTTGGGACATTCATCTGTTTCACATCGGCTTCATTGAAATACACCTTCGTCAGGGAGGTGAAGGTGAAGAACATCTGGCTGGGGATGGCCTTGGCATAGGCGTGGGCCAGAGGGTCTGCAGGGGCGGGGACCAGAGCTTGGCTCAGCAGGAGCGGGTGGCAGCAGAGGAGCAGGGTGGTGAGCAGCATGGCGGTGGTGGACTGGCAAGGTAACTGGAGCAGGGGAACTGACAATGAATATTAAAGCTTATATTTATATAACAATCCAAGTTCTATAAATTGCTTTCTTTGCAACAATATTGTGAGTTGGGTTGTATAGTATTCCCATTTTTGCAGATGTGGAAATTGAGACTCAAACTGGGGTTTGTATTGAAGTGCTCTGTCTCCAAATCTAGGGGCTCGTTCTACTGGATCTTTCCATGAGTGAGTGGCAGAATGAAGTTCTGTAATTGGGGGTTATATTCGCCATTTATTAGGGTTCCGCAGATTTTCTCCTTTGTTTTTGTTTTCCTTATCTCCATATTTTGGTATACGCGAATGGAATGTGGTCTCTGTGCCTTGTTGCTGCCAAATTTTTTGGCCCTTAACCTTCGGAAGAAAAGTGATTGGCAAATGCTAACCCATTGTTTCCTTTAAACAGGATGCCAACATCTATATCATTGTTTGAAAAGGCCATGAAAAGTACTTGGCAAGGCATTATTTTGATCCCCAGTACTATATGAAATATAGATTTATTTGGACTTTAGATAGCTGTAATATTCCTGATGTTCTTATAATTGTTGGGCAAATAGGCCAAGTCCCAAAGGCATTGCTAAGTCATCTCTGGCTATGTATGCATCTGTCCTTGTCATAGCTCCTTAGAGTTAGTTGGTACTTGTCGAGTAGAATAATATCACATACCAGAGACTTAAAATCAGACCCTAAGACAGCCCAGGGAAAAACAAACCAGTATTCACATAAATCAAAATAAATATTCATTTACAATAGCAAAACTTAAAACAGTTTATTCATTTTACACAACAAAGAACATCAAAATACACAGCTATGGCAAAACTTAAACAAAATTTATGTGGAATTATAGAACTACAAGTCATGTCATATTTTTTGCTAATTTAACTTGCAACAAATTGACTTTGACCTACTCTCACTTACACAGCCAATATTCATGGCTATTAAAAAAATTCCACTTGAAATTCTAGATTAATATTGGTTTTATTTATTTACTGGTGTGTTATGAGCCAAATATTCAGGAATGCTTCTGTTTAGTTAGATAACACAGGTAATGTGCTTTGCAAACCTGAAAAGTGCTATATGAATGCTGTATTATTTTTATTATTGTTCAGGAGGGTTTTTATCATTGTTATTCATTATTATATATTTATTATTTATTTATTTATTATTATCCAGGAGGGTATTATTTACTTTTTCAAGACCAGCTTCCCCAGAATTGCTTCTACTTTAAAAACAAAGCTTTTGGGTCAGCTAGGTGGCTCAGTGAGTAGAGCACCGGCCCTGGAGTCAGGAGGAACTGAGTTCAAATCCAGCCTCAGATACTTGACACACTTGCTAGCTGTATGACCTTGGGCAAGTCACTTAACCCCAATTGCCCTGCCTTCCCTCCTCCAAAAAAATAAAAAATAACAAAACTATTAAAAAATGAAGCTTACCCTTCCTGATTAAATAGACCACACCCTCTGAGTCACCCTGAATAATAGCTCTCTGAGTTTTTTCTTGTCCACTACCATGAAAACACAGGTGTTTCCCATGCAGGAAACACTAGTGGCAGATGGGAGCTGTCCACTGCTGAAACTTCTTTTAGAAAAGCAAAATGGGGTAGGATTGGTGTCAAGCGTTAGACTCAAAAGGATGCAGCAAGGTGCTCTCTGTCTCTCTGTCTGTCTGTCTGTCTGTCTGTCTCTCCCCCCACCTCTCTCTCCAGCTCACATGTTTGTATTTTATCCCCATCTCTCTATGTACATACCCATTACCCTACACATGACATAGTGTGGGCAGGTAGGTGGCACAGTGGATCGAGCACTGAACTTGGAGTCAGGACAAACTGACTTTGAATCCAACCTCAGAACCTTGCTAGCTGGGCAAATCACTTACCCTCTCCTATCCTTAGTTTGCTTCTATATAAAATGGGATAGTTGGACTTGAGAGCCTCTAAGATTCCCTCCAGCTCTAAACTTGTGATTCTGTGTTTTCCTGCTTAGCCCTTTGGATTTGGTTGAGTAATGCAACATTTCAATTTTGGGTTCTTCTCCACCCTTTGGCCTGCTTCTCGCTCATTAGATATGGAGTGAGACTCATATCCATCAGAGATTTTGAACCTCGAGGCAACAAACATGCTAGAAAACCTATGCCACTGAAGACCACGAGCAGAGAGGTTTACTTACAAATTCATTTCAATTCATCTGTTGTTACTCAGTCGTGTCTGACTCTTCATGAATTCTCTTGGGGTTTTCTTGGCAAAGATACTGGAGTGGTTTGCTCTTTCCTTCTCCAGCTCATTTTACAGATGAGGAAACTGAGGCAAACAGAGTTATGTGACTTGCCTAGAGTCATGCAGCTGATATATGTTGGAAGCCAGAATTGAACTCAGAAGGATGAGTCCTCCTGATTCCAGGCCCAGTGCTCTATCCATTGCACTCACCACCTAGCTGCCCCATTCACTGCATCTAATACCAACTGCATTTTCACTGCTTCAATTTACTTGATTGTAGCTGTCAATTATTTCTTAATTGACACTATTACAATCTCCAAAATGATTATTCTAACCTTCTCCCTCATCAAGCCTCCTTTGTCATTTCTGTCTCTTCTCTCTGAAGAGGACCTACTTTACAAAGGAAATAAAAGCCATCTATCACGAGCTTCCTCATTTCCTATAATTCCCTAGTTCAGACCCTGTCCACATCTCCACTTGTCATCTCTTCCCTTGCCCCAGTCTATTACCTCCCCTCCCCTCTTGCTGTTGGTCTCGCTGCCTTCAAACTCTCCCTTCTCCAATCCATCTTCTATGTAACTACCTAAAGAGGTTTCCTAAGATCCCATCCTGATTATGTCACTCTCCGCTCAAAGTTCTTCAGTAGTTACTTATTTCCTTTAAGATAAAGCAGATTCCTCATTTAAAACCTTCCACAATCTTTCTCCCACCTTATTCGGTTCTATTTCACACATTCCGTGTGTTTTACATTCCAGCCGAGCTTGACTATTAGCTCCTTCCGGAACTCAGCATTGTTTGCTGCACAGGTGCACAGGTCATTCCTCAAGCCTGGAATGCACTCCTTCATCTCTGTCTTTTAGAATCCTTTTCCTTCAAAGCTTAACTCAGATGCCATCTCCTTTAGTGGTGCCTTCTTCAATTTTCCTAGTTATTAATACATTCTCCCTCTTCAAACTACCTTGGATTTACTTCCCTGTGGTGATGTTTCATCCTCCCAGTCAAATGTTGTTTCCTTGAGGGGTGGTTGGGCGGGACTGCATTTTTGTTTTTGCTTCCTTCAGTGCTAGCTTATAAAATATCTTAATAAATGCTTATTGAATTAAATAGAGTTGCCTCATACTTACTATTCTGATAACAGATACTTAGTTTAACTTTCGGAGGAAGTGTTGAACAGCAGAGAGAATATTAGCTCTAGATCCAGAGAGCTGGGGTTCGAATCCCACCTTTGATACTTGTTACCTGTGTGACCTTGGGCAAGTCATATAACCTCCACAAGACTCAGATTCCTCATCAGTAAAAGGACGGCCCCAAACTAGATGGCCTGTGATGACCCTTCCAGGTTTAGATTTATGACTTTTGCTTCTGGATGCTTAACAACTGAGATGTTAATTATGCATCCCCAAATGGGGTGCTGCCCTCACCCAGATTAGACATTCTGCCAGCGCTGAAGCCTATGGGATGGAGGGCCCTCTGATGGGGCTCTGTGTCTCCTTCTTGGCCCCACTCCAGGAAGTAGGAGGGAGAGGAAAATCCCAGGTCTATGGTAATGCTTTCCTGTTTCCTCTGATCCCATTGAAGGTCCTCAGGCTAAGCCTAATGACTGTAAGGACCAGACATTTTGATCCAGAACCAACATATGTTGTACACAAAGTTTATCATTTAACAATTACAGGAAAGCAGACTCCTTCAGACTTGCAATGTCTGTGGGGTCGTCCAAAGTTCACAATCAGAAAACCATCAGAGGAAGTTCAGCCAGCGTTGGGATACATATATTTATAAGAACAGTGCCATGTTTAGTCCATCTGCAGCAATAATTTCAATATAAAACACAGGATGGGGCAAGACTGGCTATAGGCAAATGTCATAATCAGCTAATATTTATGAGATAGATGGTACTGAAATAGTTGCTGAGGAGATTTTACATAATGTGAAGAAGACAGATTTCATCTCTGAGCAATTTCCAATCTTTGAGAGGGATGAGTTACAGGGGACAAATAGATTTCCATATGTAACACATGTAGTGCCGTGCTCAGCGGCAGAAGGCCATTCAATAAATCCTTGATTGATTGATAGGCATCTATGGAGGCAGTGTTGGAAGAACAAATAGAAATTTGCGACATTGTTTTTTTTTTTTAACTAGATTAGCACTATTAGAGACTAGAAATTATTAGTACAATAAGTACGTGAGTGACAACCCTTAACACTGGTTAATAAGCAAATCCTTTCTATTCTGATTGCCTATTTCACGTATTTGACACTTCGGCTATGCTATCTAATATTGTTAGTTCTCTTTATTATGTATATAAACTCAGCTAGGCTTGCAAGGGACTCCAGAAGAGGGAGAGAACATTCATTTAGCTTATCCTTTGTATCTTCAGTGCCCTGCACATAGTAATAGGACTCAAGATGTTTGCTTCTGTTTCTTCTTATGACAAAAGGGGCTGAAAGAATGTTTGAATAGAAGACTTGCTGTAATTCTGCCACTCTGCCCCCCAGAGGCTTCAGGATTCCTCCTATTCAGATCATACCCTTAGGATTGATGTCTTTACCCTTAATTCTTCTCCAATGTCCTCAGTTCAGTAAAATTTTGTTCATCTTGGAGAGTTATTTTCCACTCAAGATGAAGGTGTCTCAGAGCCAAAACTATACACTTACATATAAGTAAGGGGCACATATATAGACTGTTCTTTGAACCTAGACTGAACATGACAACACAATTATGATTCTATTTGTTTTTCCAACACTGACTCACTTATTACCTTGAAGTTCGTTCATTCATTCATGCATTCATTCATGCATGCATGCATTCATTCATTCTACAACATTTAACAAGGATCTACTTGTAGTAGGAAGGCCGAATTTATAATCTCAAATATAATCATGTATATGTTTGAATGGTTCGAAATCACAAGGTATGAGAGATTCTCTAAGGAGAAAACAACAAGAAACTTATTTAGGCCCCACCACAGCAGAACCACGAACCAGCCTCCCCATTCCAACTTCTTGACAAAAAGACTCCAGGCCCAGAAAGCCCATCTCACAAGAGTAACCAGGAGGCCACAGAAAAACAAGATAGTATTTAGCCAAATCATTTTCACTGGCCTCACGTTCCTGCTCGCACTCGGGTAAGCCCTGCTTCCGCAGCTTCTTGCTTCCACAGCTTCCGCCTCCACTGAAGTTGTCTCCCGGCTCACCCCTCCTCCCAGCCGAGCTTCCGGCGTTCTCAAGCCCCGCCTCAACGACCAGAGACCATTGGCTCCCGAGCTGGCCCCTCCTAAGTCACCAATCCACACCCACACAGGTTTAACACCTGACAAGGCCCTGGGCCTGGGGCTTAGCACTTAACAGCTGAAAGTACTTCCACTCAAAAGAAACAAAAGCCATGCTAATGAGACAATTTTGCTTAACAACACACTACTGTGTGTAGGACACTGCTAGAAGCTACTGGAACCTGAGGGGTTCTAAAAACTTCTCATGTTGCTCACAGGCTCCTATCTGTTGTTCCTCCCAATATCAATCGACCAGTTGATATTATCACACTTTTACAAAAGGGTGTTTACTGATAATTTTTAGCAATTTCATTGGTTACAAAAAAAATTTTTCCTAAGCCAGAGGGTATATTTTCTCCTGACACACTTAAGATAAAGTGTAAAAATATATGGACCTATATGTATATGTACATATGTATGTGTGTATGTGTAGAGAGCTATGTGCATATGTATATATGTATGTATATCTATATATGTAGAGAGCTCACGAGGCAAGTAAGGGATATTTTTAAATTCCTGGCCTAAATTTAATAAAGATCTACTGGGTATAGAGAGTGCTGTTAGGCCACTTGTAGAGATAGACATTTAAAGAGCCCCTTTCACTATTTACGTGGTCTTCTTGAAGATCCTCTTGGGTGTAGATCTCGGCTAGGCTCCAAGGATCGGAGTCGTTCTAGAGTTCATTGCCAACATTTCTTTTTGTCGTGAGGCATCCACCATTCTCAGATGACTGGTTTTTCCTATCCCTCTGCAGATGCATCTTCTGTTAATAGTATGCTATGGCCTCTGGTTGACTCTGTCACTGACTCCAGTTGCTGGGGTGAGAGGATATTTTAATGGCTTTTCCAACCACTCTAAGTTCAAGGGGTTAGAACCTAGTCAATTTAATTTGCAGATATTTATTCATTTAAGCTCAGGAAATAATATACACAAAAGAAACAGAGGCAATACCTACTCATGGTGGCTAGGTGGGGGATAAGGCAGCCACTGTTCCTTCCCTACCCCATAGCTCACAGCAGTTATTGTCCCTCTTGCCTCCAAGAAGGAAAAGAGCAGAAAGGGCTGAGGAAGGGGTTTTAGCAATCCTTTTGTATTTGAAACCAGATCTGCCTCAGTGCCTGTCGAGTTATCAGGTACTCTAGCTCTGCAGCTACTCAGACACAGCTCTAGCTTCTCAGCCACTCATGGCCAGGAATAGGGTCACCAAACCTTTACATGTAGCCTGCGTCTCAGCTATGATATTAGTATTTTTTAAATCCCCCTTTATGTCTGATATTGTTCTCATACCAGCCAGATAAGCATTTACTGGTATACTGATGCATAGGAATATTTCATCATAGTTCTAGTTAGCCAGCCTTCTTAAGCCTATTGCCACTTATGAATACATTGGAAAGGGGAGCTGTCATTAGCTATGTGGGAGTTAGGGAGACTATCTGGATCATCTTCTGTTTGGTAGGGAGCAGTTTTAAGTTAAGCTGATAAATGTCTGGGAGTGAGAGTAGATCGCTAGCCTAATATAAGTCAGCAGAACAGCAATATTTCTAAAAGAATATGCTTTAAGAGTAGATACTCCAAAACCATGACAGGATTCTTGTGTTTTGCTTAGAAGACGACATCCATTTTAGAGTTCCACATTTCAAGTGGGAGATGGAATAGTTACAAATGAGAATAGCAGCAATGATTAAAGGATTGAGAAAAAACAAACCTATGAAGAATGATTAGAGGAGCTGGTAAGGAGAAGAGACAAAAAAAGAGGTGATTTGATACTAGGGTTGTTCTCATAGGAAGGCTGATAAGGCTGGTGACCAATTCCATTGAAAAAGAGAACATTATTAAAAAAGTAAAGCTTAGAATGACTTCCAAGGGAGAAAGTGAAATTTTTTTAAAACTGGGAATTTAAATTTTAAAAATGGATATCTTTTGTTTTTATATCACCTTTGTCCAAATATATCCTTTCCCAGTCCCTTACCTAGCAAGCCATCCTTTGTAACAAAGAAAAACAGAAAGGGGAAAAAATAGATCAGCTGAACTAACCATGTCGACTGTCAACTGACAATATATGCAATATTGCACACCCATAGTCCTCCACCTCTGTAAAGAAAGGAGAGAGATACATTTTCTCATCTCTTCATCAGGGATAAGCTTATTTATTATAGTCATACAGCATCCATTTTTTGGTTTTGTTTCGTTGTCATGTTATTTCCATTTATGTTGTCATTGTATATATAATTTTTTGGTTAGTTTTCACTCTGCATCAGTTCATATATACTGTCCCATGCTTCCCTGATTACTTCATTAATGTATCACTATTTGTTTAGACATTCCTCAATCAATAGGCATCTATTTTGTTTCTATTTTTTTTTTGCTACCACAAAAAATACTGTCCTAAATATTTTGGTATCTATGGGATCTTTGTTTCTGTCTTTGACATCCTTGAGGTATGTGCATTGCAGGAGATTTCTCTGTGGGATCTCTTGGTTAAAGGGTATAGGCATTTTAATTACTTTTTAGCATAATTCCAAATTATCTTACATTTTGGAAAATTAGGAAAATCACTTTGATAGCTGGGTGGACAATGGACTGGGGTGGAAAGGTACTTGAGGTAGGGATACCGACCAGAAGTCTATTGTAATAGTCCGGGGATGATGTGATGAGGGCCCGCACCAGAGTAATGGCAGTCTCAGAGGAGAGAAGGGGGCATATGTGAGAGATGTTGTGAAGGATGAATCCCTAGGACTTAGCAGCAGATTATAGCAGAGTATAAAGTTAAGGATGACACATAGGCTATGAACCTTGGAGAATGGTGGTGCCCTTGAGAATAAAAGGGAAATTAGGAAGAGGTGAAGATTTTTTTTGGTGTGTGTGTGTGTGTGTGTGTGTGTGTGTGTGTGTGTGTGTAGAAATAATAAGTACAATTGGAACATAAGATGTTTAAGATGTCTATGTGACATCCAGTTCAAGATGTACAGTAAGCAGCTGGAGATGTGAGTCTGGATGGCAGAAGAGAGATAAAGGTCAGAGGACTCGTCTGCATACAGGAGTCAGATATGACTGAACAACAAAAGCATAGAGATACAAATTGAATCCCTGGGAGCTGATAAGAGAAGGGAACTAGAGTAGGTAAAGTAAGTGCTGTGGATAGATCACTTGGCCTAGAGTCAGGAACACCTGAGTTCAAATCCGGCCTCGGACACTTACTAGCTGTGTGATATTGGGCAAGTCACTTAACCCTATTTGCCTCAGTTTCCTCATATGTAAAATGAGAAGGAAATGGCAAACTACTCTAGTCACTTTGCCAAGAAAACTGCAAATGTCAACACAAAGTTTCAGACAGGACTGAACAACAGCAACAAGAGAAGAAAACACAATGCAAAGCCTTTGGAGGAGAGTAGCACACACTCTTGGTGGGCATGACCCAGATGAAAAGCCAGAAAAGGAGACTTGCAAGGAGCATCAAGGCAAGTAGGAACAGAACCTGGAGAAAGCAGTGTCATGAAAACCTAGAGAAAAGCGTGTAACAAGAAGAGAAAATGCTCAATGGTGCATCAAAGGCTGCAGTCAGGTCAAGAAGGATGAGAAAATTCCATTAGATTTGGCAATTAAGAGGTCAAGGGTAACTTTGGAGGGAGCATTTGAATGATGGGGAATAATAATATTTCAAACAACATCAGTTGTGTCATTGAGGTTGTTACCCCCTCTCCCAATGCAAATCATAGCTCTGGGTGGTGTTCATGAGTTGCTCTGGTCATAAAACTCATCACCCGGTCATCAACTTTTTGGTGATAAGCCTTTCAGGACTTCCTTTGGCTGGTTTTCAGAGAGTAGTCTGTCTCTAGGATCCTATGTAAAGCCTCTCTGGCTTGGTTATACTTTCCAGAAGTTGACTGTTCTAGTATTTAGGAATTTAGGGGCACTTCCACACTATGGTGAGAACTTTGTCATAATAATGACTAGGACTTTGCCATAATAATCAGATTTTTAAAATGTAATACCCATCTCCCATTGGCACCATATTGAGAACTGTATGACTGAGTCAAAGACATACATTCTATGTTTAGCTGCTCTAATGTAAAAGAGAAGGAAAAATGGGTAGTAGGGAATAAAGACAGATTTTGATCTAGGTTCAAAGTACAAACCTGCTACTTGCATATCTCTGTATATAGTTTTTCTCATTCTGCTAGATTGTTATACAAGAGATAGGCTGAAGTGTAAACACTTATGCTAAGTTCAGAATTTAGTGTGCATGGTTCTCAAGGTTGGGGTTGTATTGGGGAATTCTTGGTAGGGGAGAAAAATCCACTCAGTGTGGAAGAAGATTAGAAGGAGAAAAAAATGGATGAAGTATTATATGTTAAGAAGGAAGAGGGGAGACAACGAGCCCTGGAGAAAGGGCAGAGGAGAGAGCCTTTGGTACTCTGTTGGGGCGTGTTGGTTGCAGACCTAGGAACAGAGGGTAAGGAGCTTATTCCTAAAGAGTAGACCAGGGAACCACTACAGGGTTCATGGCAGGATCAGAGGATCATTGGACTTCAGATTTGGGAGGGGGCTTAGAGGACAAGATAGAGCAATATGGTGTAGTGGGAAAAGAGCCAAAATGGCCACTAGAGGCCTAGGTTTGAATCCGGACTTTGCTGCTTACTGCCTGTATAACATGAGGCGAGTCACTGAACCTGCCTGAGTCTCAGTTTCCCTATATGTAAAACAAAAGGTTTGGACTAGCTGATCTTCAAGGTCTTCCTTCCAACTTTGAATGATATGATTCTGTAATTAGGCAATCCCATCTATACTGTCATTGCATTGGATGGAGTTGGGGTGGAATAGGACCAATATGCCAACTTCACTACTGAGATGAAGAGGGAAATCTTTAAGACCATTCTATTACCCCTTTCTTCTTTTCCCTGCCCTAGGCAGTGGTGAAAAGACTCGTTTCTTTAATGGAACAATTTATTCTGGCAAAAATTAAGGAAAACTTCTCTCCATGGTTGAAGTAAATAATAATAATGATAATAGCTGACATTTAAAGAGTACCGTCCTCATAGCAACCTAGCAAGGTAGGTAGTATAAGTGTTATTACTAGCATTTTACAAATGAGGAAAATGAATCTCAGAGTGCATTAAGCGACTTGCCAAAGGTCTCATAGAGATTAAGTGGCAACGGGAGCATTGTATCACTGGGTTGGGAACACAGTTGCTATAGCAACCCTCAAAGAGCATCTTCCAAGTCACAGAAGGGTAGTTATTGATATAGGGAGTCAAACAGCCTTGAAATATTGAAGTAAGACCAGTAGCTCTAGTTTACCTAGGCCTGACTCTTCTATGCTATTCTCATGCACAAAATGGAGACATAGATGAGGGCTACATACTGAATTTCAAATGAGTTGAATGAATGAGTGGACCCAAAGAATAGTCACAAATAGGCCAATGTTAACTTGGAGAGAGTTCTTTAGTAGAGTGGTCCAGGGATCTGCACACACACACACAGTGTTCTGGTGCGGTTTAACATTTGTAACAGTAACTTAAATGAAGATCCACATGGAATGCTTACCAAGTTTGCAGATCACAGTTAGGTCCCAATTAGTGCAAATAATGAATCCCACGAAATGGTTGAATGATTTGAACTTGTATTATTGAGGATATGACTTGTGGAAAACAGAGCAATTAGTTGCAGCTCAGTAGAACTATACACTGAAAATCTTTTAAATTAAGTCTTTTATCTGTTTATTCATATAACATAACAGCAGATGATAAGAAAAAATTATTTCTGATTCAAGTTTATTACAAAATGATAGAATATTGTTCTTGCTTGTTCAGTCATGTTTGACTCTTCATGACCCCATTTGGGGTTTTTCTTGGCAAAGATGCTGGAGTACCTTTTCCTTCTCCAGCTCATTTTACACAAGAAGAAATTGAGGCAAACGGGGTTAAGTGACTTGCCCAGGGGCACATAGCTAGTAAGTGCCTGAGGCCAGATTTGAACTTGAGAAGAAGAATCTTCCTGACTCCAGGCATGGCACTTTATCCACTGTGGCATCTAGCTACCCTAGAGGAACTGTTGAAAGCAAAATTAAAATAAAAAACTTTATAGAAAGCAAAATTGATGTATATATTTTAAAAAACCTAAATATCAGACTTAAACCTATGCTGCTAATGTGAGGAAAACATCATTATTGTCATTTAAAATATTTCAGTCGCATAGACTGAAGTATCTTCTCTTTCCTTAAATCTTCATACTTTGGCCAGTAAGTACAGACAGCTTTATACACATCTTGGAAAATGTGCAGGCTCACATTCTTACATAATGAAGCAGGTGTAGTTGGATGACCGGGGCAGTATTTGCAACCATTAATGCTTCAAAAGGGATAGCATTGCCCTTGCAATATTTTTCAGCAGCTAGGCTAAAATAACTTCAAAACCAGTGTTTTAAAACAGCTTTAGTCATCCATGCTTTCTTGTTTGAATGCCAAAGAATTGGTTGTAGCCTCTTTGAGCATGAGGATTTCAAGATCACTTAAATAAGAATTAGTTTTAATTTAAAATGCTCTTCTGAGATACCTCTCAATAAAAGTGTTAATCATCCTTAGACATTTTAAATCCAGGTTGTTTTTTTTTCTTTCTTAGAAATATAAATTCTGGAAGGCATCCTTTTCCAGAATAAGCCTGCTTTATGCACATTATACATATATCGATTAGTGTTGCTGTTTGCTGTTGTTGGGTCTTTTCAGTTGTGTCTGACTCTTCATGGCCCCGTTTGAGATTTTCTTGGCAAAATGCTAGAGTGATTTGCCTTTTCTTTCTCTAGTCCATTTTACAGATGAGGAACTGAGGCAAACAGGGTTAAGTGACTTGCCCAGGGTCATACAGCTAGTAAGTATCTGAGGTCGTATTGGAACTCATGAAGATGAGTCTTCCTGATTTCAATCCCAGGGCTCTATCCACTGTGCCACCTACCTGTCCTGTTGATCAGTGTATCCATCTTCAACTGTTTTCTTCAAAACATCAGGATATTTAGCTACTGTATCTTTATCTGCACTGGCCTCTTCTCACACAATTTTTAACATTGTGCAATTGAATTAGATTTTTAAAGTGATTGAATCAAGAAATACCTGCAGTAAATTTTTTTTTACTAGCTACTTCATTTTCATTTTATTTCAGTACCTTAAGTAAACTTGAAGCTTTTGTCTGAATGGCTACTCTGCTAAGAGGAATGCATTTTTTTTAATTACAGTCTTTACTCTACACAGCTAAAGGATGCTCCATTTTTATCATCATAACATTTCTTTCCTTGATATTGTTTGGAAACGACAGAAAGCTGATGAACCTTTTGTCTTTTTAACTTTATTTCACCTGCATGTTTTATAATATTCTGTTATAATACTGTTCTGATTTTAGAGTTACTATGACCATGTTAGTGCTTTTCAGTTACATCAAACTTCTGTTCTAATATAATAAACCTTTTACTTTTTATGCTGACAGTCTTTCCATCCGAAGTATTCATCCTTTTGCCTATTTTGTTAAGGGTTCTTTTTAAAAATGATTAACACAATATCGATGATATGGCATACAGAGGAACATCATATACACGTGAGATGATAGACAAGTGAAGATATGTTAACACCCTCACACGCTGCATTAATTGAATTCTGCCTTGCATTAAATGTGACCTGGTATCCTTTTAGTGTTCTTACTAAATTGAACTTTGTATTATTTGAACTTTCACTAATCATGATGCACACAGAGCTGAGATGGTTAGCTTATATGTTGGATTCCAAAACTAGAATCTTAACAAAGATCTTGAGAGGCTAGAATAATAGGCCAAATCTAATAGGATTAAATTTAATAGAGATAAATGTAAAATTATACACTTGGGTTAAAAAAAATCACCCTTCACGAGCACTTGGGAAGGGAAATATGGTCAGATAGCAGTTTGGCTAAAAAACAAACAAAGCAACTGGGATTGGGGAGGAGGGCAGGTTAGTATATTATAAACTCAATATGAGCTGACAGTATAACATGACAGCCAAAACAGCTGAAGTCTTGGGCTACAATAAGAGATATAGTACACAAAAGAAAGGATTTGAATTTCAGCTGTGTCCTGCCCTGGTTAGACCACATTCAGAATATTATATTTGCCTCTGAGTGCCACATTTTAGAAAAGACAATCAGATAAGCCGGAGAATGTCCGGAGAAGGGTGACTAAAATGGAGAGGCCTTGAGATCATAGTGGCATATTTAGATGAACTTGGAATAATTAACCTAAATAAGACTTAGGGGTCCATGACTTCTGTCTTCAAGTTCCGAAAGGACTGACATGTAGCAGAAAGCTTGGAGGTTTTGAAGAGGTTGATTTAGGCTCGACGTACAGAACAATTTCCCGACAATTAGAGCTATCCAAAAGTGGAATAGATTGCTTTGAAAGTTAGTGAGTTTCCTTTCTCTAGAGATTTTCAAGCAGAGATTGGATGACAGTTTGGTGGCATGTATATGGCCTCGCTCACACTTCTAGAACTGCATCAGCTGTATCTTCCCCATCAGGGTTCTGGGATATCTTGAGGAGCTGAGGTTTGCCTCTTCCCCATCGACATCAGCTCAAGCCCCAGCAGGGCTGTTTCCTCCACATTGTTGGGTGCCAGTAGCTAATGTCTCAGCTCCATTTTACTTCTTAACTTCAGGTAGCTTTCATAAACATTTCCTCCAATACCTTTCAGGCATTCCCTATTCACCTCTCTCTCTGGAGGGAATAGGTCCAAGTTAGCTCAGTTCCTGCGTGGCCTTGGTCGGACCAAATAAATCTGGCATCTCAACAACTGTTGGGCTGGGACCCAGAAGATTACTTCCTGCTCTTCTGGACATTGGCGCTTCATTGGCTCTGGAATGCTGGGACACCAAGGTGCTCTGCAGATCTTTTGAAACTCACAAGATCAGAGACTACTTCCTTCAACTAGAAGGGAAAAGAATAAGTTAAGGTTAAGGTTAAGGACCAAGGCCCATTTTGGGACATGAGAGCACGGTCTCATGTCTTTGTCCCCCACCAGATGCCATGACTGAAGGAGTCACCAAGTGAGGCAAAGTTAATTTCTTGGATTTACATAGAAAGTATGTGTCAGAAGCAATACTTGAACCCAGGATTTCCTGATTCCGAGGCTGCCTCATTACTAATTATACCATGTAGGCTCTCAGAATTTACATATTGAAAAGTTTTCAATAAAACGGCTTTATAGGTAGTGAGGCAGACTGGCGGTAGTCCAATGTGAAGACTATGAGAATTTGGAAAGGAGATTAGCAATGGGAATGAAAGAGACATACAGGTGTGATATTCTGAATGACGGTGATTTACTTGGGTAGGAGTTGGGGGAATGAATTTGTGTGTTAAAGTTCTTTTGTATTTATTTTTTGCCTGGATAAGTTTTTTTTTTAGAACTTGAGGGAATTATGTTCAACCATTCTTTTTTAAATTTAATTTTTTTTAAGATTCTAAATTTAAACTAAAAAGAGCATTTCCATACACACAGGAGGAACAAAAAGAGAAGAGTCAGTTTAAAGAAAAGTTATAAATCCTCCACTTTACTTTCAAAACTATCTTGCTTGTCTGCATTTCCTCGTGAAATTCCTTCTATTTGTCTTGTGTCATTAAAATAAGTTATAATAGTTCTCTTTTTTGGGCCTCACTCTTACTAGCTCTACTTCTCCCTGATCAGCCTCCCTGATAAATTAAACAAGAGAAAGAACAACAACAAACTTTGTAATAAATGAGCATAATCGAGAAAAATAGATCTACATGACTATGCCCCAAAGTATATCCATATC
The DNA here is from genome assembly GCA_028646595.1 of Phalanger gymnotis. Classification (NCBI taxonomy): domain Eukaryota; kingdom Metazoa; phylum Chordata; class Mammalia; order Diprotodontia; family Phalangeridae; genus Phalanger; species Phalanger gymnotis. The sequence continues at coordinate 220,735,114 of CM053626.1, read as the reverse complement.
TCTGACCTTGGGTCTGTTACCTTTCTGTAGGGAGGTGGTAACATCCTTCATCAATAGTCCTCTGGAGATATGACATTATTAGTTTGATCAGAGTTCTTAAGTTTTCCAAAATTGCTTTTCCTTAAAACTTTGTAATCACTGTATAAGTTGTTCTAATCTTGCCCACTTCACTTTCTCTGAAATTGTCTCTTTCATAGTTTCTTTTGGCACGATTATGTAATATTACCTCCATGTATCGCAATTTGTTCAGCCATTTTCCAATTATCCAAGAGGCAATTTATTATACTCCTTTAGATCCTAATTCTTTCTTTGATTCTATTTTAATCCTCCCTTCTGGACGGGGAAGTCTGTTTTGCGTATGACTTCCCCGATCCCAACATCATCCTTCTTAACCACACCCCATCCCTGATTCTTCTCCTGTTGAGTCACATGTCTTTCTACATCAAATTGTATATGTGTGTGTGCGTGTGTGTGTGTGTGTTCCGCTCTCCTTTGTATATTTCAGACAAGATTGCTGTTCATCTGATGCCCACTCACCCATCTTTTCATCCATGTTTATATATTCTCATTTGCCTTAATTATGAGAAAGAGAAGTTCTATCCCTTCTTCTTCCTTTCTAAAACAGGGAATTTTTTCATTTTACTCTTCCTTATTTTTCCCCTCTCAAAAACTCCCAGAACAGAACCAATTCATTTCAGGGACCTCTGTTTATGTTACTTAATTTCATCAGAACACTTAGAATGCATTAAGGTTCTGAGGGAACACTTTTTTCTTCTCCACCTACAATAATGGTGGCATGACATCATCATACAGTGCCTTCAAATTGCTCAAATCAGTTTCCTTTTTTAGTTTTTTCTTAACTCTCATGTTTATATGCAAAGCTTCTGCACGGCTTTGGTCATTTCATTAAAAATGCTTGAAACTCCTTTATTCTATTACATGTTGATTTTTATCAGTGTGGATTTTTTACTAAGCTGTGCAGTGTAAATTATTCTTGATTCTAATCCTATATCTTTAGCCTTTTGGAATATTGTATTCTAAGATGTCCTCTGGTTTTTAGTAAAATCTGATAAGTCTTAAGTGATTCTTTTTTTTTAAATTTATTTTTAATATGTTTGGTTTTCAGCATTGATTTTCACAGGCGTTTGAATTACAAATTTTCTCCCCATTTCCTCCCCCCACCCACTCCAAGATGGTGTATACTCTGGTTGCCCTGTTCCCCAGTCTGCCCTCCCCTCTGTCACCCCATTCCCCTCCCACCCCCTTTCCCTTCCTTTCTTGTAGGGCAAGATAAATCTCTATGCCCCATTGCCTGTGCATCTTATTTTCTAGTTGCATGGAAAAAAAAAA
>CM053626.1:220703905-220733264 GCA_028646595.1 Phalanger gymnotis | reverse complement strand
GCACTATTCCCGTCCCAGTGCTGTGATGCCATAGTAGTTGCTGCCTGGTGCAACTCTCTGCGACTTCCAAGGTCTCTAATCTGGGACTTAATCTCCAGCATGGGACTTTCTTCAGTGGCCCTCCATTCTCGCAGCCTAGAGACACAAAACCTTGCAAGTACAAGTCCTTGGTTTCTCATTCAATTTCTTAATCATCATCTCATCCAGTTCAGACTTTAGGGTTTTGCTGGAATATGTGGGAGCTGGGTGATGTGCCTTCTGTACAAGTAGCCATATCACTTGTAAGTAGTCATGTTTAGCCATTGTTTGGTCTTTCAAAGATAAGCATTTCCCCTCTCCCTACGTCTTTCCTTTCTTTAGTTATTTGATATATTTGACAACTTTAAATGAGCTGCATAATCTTGAGAAAGTCATTGAATCTCTCTGAGTCTGAGTTTCTCCATTAGTCAAATGGAAGAAATCATTGTCCTTTAGCTCCTTTACAACAAATCTGAGAGGTGGTAACTTCAGTTGAATTTTGAAGTGAAAAATCCCATGAGGAGTCATAGGATTTTATATACGTTTTGAGTCCGAGGCATCATCCTTCTGTTTTACATAATACTGACAAAACCTACATGTTGAAGGAAACGGCAGAAGGGTCACCGAAGCACTTTACTAAGTGCAGTAAGTTTTACGTTTTGGTTCAGCATATTTTTCTTTGTAAGCCTCAATTCTCTTACTCCAGAAGTTTGCTCATAGACAAAAAACAAGAAAGTTAGAATAAATTTACTATTTTTTATACAGACTTCACACTTCTAACCAAATAACATATGAAAAGTATTTTCATGAGGCCCTACCTATTCAGAGAGTTAAACATAGGACAGTTTAAAATATTAACAGCTTTTGAATTGGGACTTTTTTGGTAGAGAATATTTCTTTTTTGGTCGAGGATCATCTGTTTTTTCTCTACTTGACTTTTTTGAAAGCATGAAATGTTTTGGATTGTATTAGCAGGCTTGTGACAGAAGGTGGAAAAATCAGACCTTTGCTTATTAACCAAATGAATCAAACCAATTCCTTTCCTTCCCCCTTTCCTCCTACACCTGTCTCCTATACTCTCCCTCCTACCTTATAGCAGACTGAAAATGGTTTACAGAAGAAGATAAAACTTGGGATTTTCTGCTAATGCAAATTCATCTAACCTTTCCTCAAGGTAAGATTTCAGAAGATACTATTTGGGTTCTATAGAAGGCAATGCAACCAGGAACCACTGATTTCCGGCTTGTTCATTCATCTCTTTTTCAAATTAGAAGCATTTGCTCTCATTTGCAAGGTATACCTTCTTGAGGTGAACTCCCATGAAAGAGAATTAAGTCTCAAAGAGATTAAGTAAATTAGCTAAGGTCACTCTATAACCTTGTGACAGAATGAGAAAGAAGACTCAGCCCAGAGTCCTTAATTCTACTTTAATTTATTGCAACTCAAAATATTATATCTTGATAGGTGCTTTTGGTTTGTTTAGTGGGTTTTCCCTCCTCTCCTTCCCCCCTCTTTCCCCCTATGTATCAAATTTGTTATGGGGAAATTCCCCATGAAGGCTTCAGAAGAGTAGGCTTAATGTCTCCTTTGTCAGACAGATGGAATTTGTGGTCTCTCTGTAGTTTCCAGTCAGCTCCTTTGCTGATGGCGCTAAGCATTCACAGAGGCTTGTCTTCTTTAGGGATTGGGGCACAAGAGTAGCCTGCCCAATAGCTATTGATTGCCGGCAAGTAGAAATAGAAGAATAAACAAATAAGGACTCTGAGCCTAGGAGATACTTATCTAAAACTCCAGGACCCCAAGGGCCTAAAGGTTTGGGTCACTGCATTCTTTGTTTTTTCTCTGTTGTAGACATAGTGTGGATGAAGTACTGTCCACTCTCCTTTGTACACTCTTTGGCTTTTTAAACCGTGGCCTGGGAAACAAATTATTTAAAATTTAGGTGATGGCTCATATCTAGGGCTTCTCCCAAAGGGGGAGAGGGAAGGTAAGAAGATGATAGCCTACATCATGAATCAAGTATGAGTGGGACAAGTATTTATCTTCCGCATATAAAAAAAAGCTAAAAGGCAAAAAAAAAGATAGCACATTTTGACAGAACAACTTAAAACAGAATTCAGTCACAATTTGTAGATTTTATAACAATCTGCTGGGAGTCTGATATTTAAATCTCATCTAAACATGGAATAGTGTGAAAACTGCAGGCTAGAGATTTTATAGTTCACCTCAGCTCTGCACCATTTCCATCAAAGACTGTGTTTTCTGGCAAGCCCAGCCAGGAACTTGGGTTTGTCTTCTTGTTTGTGGTTGCCAGTCAGCTCCAATATTGTGTCCAGGACCTGTGGCTCTCTCAGACGTGTGCTCGAATGTCAGGAACTATATCCAGTCACCTACTCAGGACAGGAAACACAAAATAAGAAAGGCAATGAGGTACCCAAGTTCGAGATCTCCTACCTCCCCATTCTTCATGGGAGAGACCATGGGGTAGGGTGAAAGAGAACGGCTCATCCCTTTGCCCTCCATTATGGGAAGTCTAGGGACAGAGAACACTAATTTCCATACAAGAGTTGAAAGAAGATAGCAATCCTGAAGCTTTCTCTCATTTTCATAGCTCCGATCTCTCCTGCCACTGTCATATGGGCAGTTTTCGATATCAAACCTTTTGATGCATTATATGGTATAAATTTGCTCTGCATGTAAGTCATTAATAGTACATACATATACACTCGCATGTCACAGATTCGCTTCTCCATCCCCATGACCCCATCAAATTTCACATAGACCAGATTCAATCCTGGGCTAATAATCCTTGGAACCCCAAAATGTAATTTTCTTCCTCTGCCTCTTCACCCTGGAGCTTAAACTCTGGGAAAATATCCCAAATAAAGTTTGTGCATGACTCATATCTTTTGAGTTTCCCCCAAAGAGGGTAATAGGATCCCTAGGTCCCACATAGGCAAACAATTTAAAATATGGTATTGGGATGAAACAGCCTTTAGTGAACATACCATAGAAAATGTGTAAGACACAAAATACTCACAGGGACTTGTGAACAAATACAAAAACACAAATCACTAAACAACTCATGAAATTTTCCCAAGAAGGTAAAGATACTTAGGAAAACGACACATAAATATTTCCCATTCATCTCAGATCTGTGCCGCCTTAGCAGCTCACAGCAATAGCAGGGTTGACAAGATTCAGATCATTTACCCCAATTTTCTTCCCTACCTCCACCCCTCCCCCCAAATAATAACTTTAGTCCCTTAGCTGTAGGAAAATCCTCTATTGAGGAGCTGCTTTGGTAGGAGACTGGTAGTGTTGGAAAGCAGGAATTCTTGTTCCCTTGCAATCTTTTCCATGGAAGGCCCATTTTCAGGAAATCTAGTCACTGACCTATGCTCAGAAAACAGAAATAAAGAAGACAGTCAGAATCTCAGAGCCTCTGAACTCTCATAGTAGGCCACCTGGGCAAGTATAGGCACCTTCATACGTGCTTCTTTTGCCAATTATCATATCTTGCTCCTGATGTGGGAGGTTAAGGGAAAAATCCCCCCTGCCTTGCTGTGCTTTGTTCTAGAAATCCAAGGGAGATAGTACAAAAAGAGTGAGTTGGCGTCTTAGTTCCCTTTCATAGACCAGGGGGGAAAGAGCGACTCTTTGATAAGTACCTGTCTCCCTTGACTCTCGGTCATCATTCCTCTTGGTGGCAGCCCCAGTTACAGGGGATCAGTCTGAAGAATTTTCTGTGGCCTCTCAGACAGGAGCTAGGTAGGGCTCAAGTCTACCTCAGTGAGAGGTGCTTTTCAGACAAAGGTCCATGACCTGTATTCTTAACAAGTTGTTTGGAGAGGTCATCATCAAATTATTCAAGGGACTCCCCTGATCACTCCTTAAACATTTTATATGCATGTATGTGTGTATATGCATGTATGTATGTATGTATGTGTGTATGTATGTAGATATACACCCCCCCCCAGTGCATATGTATGATATCTACATTTTAAGCTATTTTTTAAAACCCTGAGAAATGATCCGCTTCTCATTATTTGAGATTTGCTTGCCTAGCTTTATTCCGCATTAGAATCTGGGAAAAATAGGGGGCAGCTAGGTGGCACAGTGAGTAGAACACCAGCTCTGGAGTCAGGAGGACCTGAGTTCAAATCTGGCCTCAGACACTTGACACAATTACTAGTTGCGTGACCTTGGGCAAGTCACTTAACCCCAATTGCCCTGCCAAAAAAACAAACAAAAAAAGAATCTGGGAAAAGTGAACTACTGAAGGTGTGGAAGCCAAGGGGCATGAGTGAGGGCCAGTCACTATTTCTTCCCATCTGCCTTTTTCTTGCTTTGGGATCTTGGTCAAGCCTCTTATTCGTTGTTTGCTTCACTTTTCTCCCACTAAATATGGAATTGTAAGTATCAGTGTCTGGAGATCATTTAAGGTTAAAGATTCAGAGTTGGTAGGGACCTGAAAGATCACCTAGTTCAACTCCATTGTTTTACAGGTAGGAAAACAGGGTCACAGAGGCTAAGAGGCTGACTGGAGTAAGAGCTAATAAACAGCACCATCAGGATTAGGACCTTCTCAATCCAGAGCTTTCCCTCCTTCAAATTACTAAGTGCAAGAAGGATTGTAGAAAATTAGCTCCCATAATTTCATTCTTTTAAAAAAATAAAGAACAAAAAATAACAAAGAATCAGACTTGTGAGCTTATTAATATAAGAAACTTCTGAAGGGAGTAAAGGAATGACTTCTTCGAAATCAGATCAGCATGTTTTCTGTAACTTATAGTCTTAGAGAGTTGCCCAGGTTAAGCGATTTGCCCAGGTTCATGCAGCCAGTATGAATCCCACTGGATACAGGACTGAAATCCAGGTCTTTCTGACTCTGAGGCCAGGTCTCTATATATTATATTATTTTGCCTCTCTGAATTATCTCATTCTAAGTGCAAAAGTTTTCAATTTTGAACTCAAGGAAATTCTTGTTTAATGGATAAATGCAATATATTTCTTTAAAGTAGGGTATCCTCCTACTTTAAAGGAACTTGGGGTGTTTAACCCCAAGAAGAGAAAATTCAGAGGGAACAAGTAATTGTCTTGGGGAAGCAGGATTACCCTTGTTTTGTTTGCTTCCTGAAGGAAGAAGTAGGAACAATGTGTGGAAGTCAAATGATTTAATGAAAAAAAGTCCTGAATATAGAGTCTGAATACCTGGGCTTGCTCCCTAGTTTTGCCACTTACAATGTGTGTGACCATGGACAGGTCACTTGACCCCTCTGGGCCTTGTTTTCCTAATTTGCAAAGTGATGGCGTTAGAATTCATTTCCCATCAGCTTCATTCCTTGAACTGGGATCTACCATCAACATGCTTCCAGGAAACCTCTTCATCAGGACACTCATCATCTTTAGAGATTGTGTCAGCTTTGGTACTCATACCTCTTCAGTACCTGTCGGACTCTCTGCCTCTCTGAATGGGGATTGGGGACAGAGCAAAGGAGACTAGGACAAACTTGGCACATTGAGAAAGTGTAGATTGAAGATTTTACAAGTGGAACAGCAGAAAACTTTATATTTATGTTTATATTTATATTCATGTGGAACTTCATGAGAACCCCAAAAAGGGGAGAAAAAGACTTCCTGGGGCTGTGAGTTACCTACTTTGCCACATCATATGGTCAAAGTTTGAACTTACTTTCCTCTAGGGAAAGTAAAGGACTCCTTTCCTACTAGACACATACCTGTGGAAAAATGTGCCCCTGTTTTGAACAAAGACTGGCTTATATCATTTTTTTTGTTTTGTTTTGTTATTGTTGAGTCATTCTGTTGTGTCTGACTCTTTGTGTCCCCATTTTGGGGTCTTGCTAGAGATGCTGGAGCAGTTAGCCATTTCTTTCTCCAGCTCATTTTACAGATGAAGAAACTGAGGCAAACAGGCTTAAGTGATTTGCCTGCAGTCATATAGTTTGTGTCTGAGGCTGAATTTGAACTCATATAGATGAGTCTTCCTAATTTTAAGCCCAGTATTCTAGCCCCTGCACCACCTGGTTACCCCATACCATTTTCCTATACCACCTTAAAAATATGCATCCATGAAAATTAATTAGGTCCAACTGGTTAACTGATATCAATTGATAATCATTGGAAGCAGCACTGTAGTGGGGAGCTCATTAGGTATGGTACTAGAAAAACACTAGGTCTTTCAGGGTCCTCTACAACCTTGAGGGGAGAAACAGCAACCACCCTCTGGGGACTCAACCTGCCAGTGTGAGTGGAAGCTGGGAGAGGGAGCCATGAGAATGTGCTGTATGATCCTATGAAACTGGAAAAAGTCAAATTTAGGTTTGATGTGAGAAAAAACTTCATAACAATTACAGCTGTTCAAAAATGGAATGAACTGCCTTGGATGTTAGGAACGTAGAGCTGGAAGAGACCCTACAGATCATCAAATACAACTTCCCCTCACCAGAGGTCTTTAATAAAAGGTTGGATGGCTAGTTCTTTGATGTGTTGTACATAGAGATCCCTTTTTGGGTAAGGTTGGACAAGGTGGCTGCTGCCATCCCTTCCATTTCTAAAAATTCTGTGATATTCTCTCTTCCTACTTGTTTAGTAGTTATTATAAGGCATTGTGCATATTGAAAAGAGCACTGAATTTGGAGTCAGAGGACATGGGTTACAATCCTTTTTCTGCCATTTACTAGAAGCAAGATCTTAGAAAAGTAATTTAGCCTCTCTGAGCCCCATCTTTTACATCTGTAAAATGGGGATAAATATCTTCACAATACTGATTTCACAAGGTTGTTGTGAGGAAAACACTACGGAAACACGAGCTATCATCATCTTCATCACCACCGCCAACATAATTCTCATCAAATAGGTTAAGAGCTCAGTCCATAGATAGGAAGCTAGTTGTTCAGTTTGCCTGGTTAAAATTGGATTGTGTCTAAATGTATCATATATGACCAAAGTATTTGAGCAGTCTGATTCTGTTTCTTTTGTATTAGTACTCCCACTTAGGATGAGTACAAGGGCATGCCTTCTACTTCCTTGGATCTTATGCCTAGTACAATACAATCAATTCCATAGGTGCTTAATGAAGGCTTTTTGAAGGAATTATGGATGAATTAATAAATGAAACATTTACTGCGGCTTATTAAGATGGTCCTACAGCTGTCATATCAGGCTTTCCAAATACTTTCCATGGGTAGACATATTGCAATGAATCAGACCAACTAAATTATTTAAAGGCATCTAATTTTGCTGAGATCATACAAGTGTGTCTGGACTGGTTATTTTGTTTGGTTAGAGCCCTATGGTAATGTGGCTGAAGGGATTTGATTCCTATACCGTCCACTTAAGGTCAGTCAAAGAAAAACCATTCCACACCCACAGGGTTGATGATTCCACACTCATAGAGTATATCTGGGCTGTTCTGAAAATTCAAGCAGTCACAGAAAGACTGGGTGAGAAAGTATGGATAGTTTAGCACATACTTACTATTACTACTGCAAAACCAACTGAAATACCAAGTCTTATTGGCAATAATTAGTATTATGATCTATATTTGAAGGACTGTACTTTCAAGCATCATTCATAGACTTGATATGTGAGGGGAAAAATAAATTGGTACATAAATACTGCTTTTGAATGACACCAAAGATATTTATTTCATATGTATAACTTTTTGTTTTACTAAATACCAAAGTATTTTGGTGTTAGAACTAGTACTTTTGAGGGGCAGGCATAGAGGAGTGAAAGGTCTCAACAGAACCACATGGAGAAACACTTGCTATTTGCCCACAGATTGCAGACAGAGATAAGATACCTTGGCAAAGCATTAGTTCTTCGTAGCAACGTGATTGTATTTACATTCATGGTTTCTCTCCTTGGCTATGAAGGCTAGCAAAGGTGATAACTCTTGCTTGTGATTGGTTGATTATGGTGAAGTAGAAAGAGCCTTGGGTTTTGAGTCAGAAGAAATGGTTCAACTTTTAGTCCTATTACTACTTTATATGATATCAGGCAAGTTAATTTCTGTGCCTCAGTTTCTTCATCTTTAACATGAGGGAGATGGATTGATTAGATGCTCTGTCAAATTTTACTTATATACTTTATGATTATATGATCTCTCTCTTCTCCTCTCCTCCACCCCGTCCTCCTCCTCCTTCTCTTCTTCTTCTTCTTCCTCTTCTCCTCCTCCTCTTCCTCCTCCTCTTCCTCCTCCTCCTCCTCCTCCTTCTCTCTCACTCTTCCCCCCCCCAGGAGTTATTTACAGAATGACTCCACTGGTTTGTGTTCATCAATGGGCAGGGAGAAGAACCTGGGGACATGGTGGAGGTTGCCAGGAACCCAGTTGTGATTGTCAATGTGTCATATTTTATTACATGAATCATGAATTTCTATGTGAAATTGTTTAGAAACCTATTTAAAATATGGTGACATCTTAAAGAACTGGAAGATACAATTACCAAGCTACTATGAGTAAACTTTGAAAGATTGTAGGGAATAGAATCAGGCCTGTGAGTAGCTTCTGCATTTTGAATTTAGGTGAAATAGGGAGACTCAGTCTTTAAAAAAAAGGATAAATGGAAAAAAGAAGACTATAGTTTATCACCAATATCTGTTGCAGAAGACAACAAGGCAAAAAGATCCTACAAAGGTTCAGTTAGACCCCTTCAATTAAATCAGTGTCTATTTAGATTTGATGATTTCCTTACAAAAGTGGGCATAGTAGAGGACAGTAAAAATATGTATGTCAGGATTAAGAAATGGGAGTGACCAAAAGCTAAACAAATCTTGTACCTATATATCATGCATGCTTTCTTTAAGAAGAGAGTCAGGAGATGCTAGACATGATGAGCATCAAGCCCACCCCCTCCCACAGCAAATGAATCTATGTCAACAAATATTATGGCAATAGATATAACAGATATTCTGTTAATAGAAATGATTAGATACTGATATGGAAGTCACATTCAAATCAACTGTCTGTGAACAGTATGATCATTGACTTGCTAGAGCAAGACTCAAAATCAATTATTGTTCTATCATTTCAGTTGTGTCTGACTCTCCATGACCACATTTGGGGTTTTATTGGCAAAGATACTGGAGTGCTTTGTCGTTTCCTTCTCCTCATTTTACAGATAAGGAACTGAGGTAAACAGGGTTAAATGACTTGCCCAGGGTCACACAGCTAATAAGTGTTTGTAGCCAGAAAAGGACCCAGGAAGATGAGTTTTCTTGACTCCAGGCCCAGCACTCTGTCCACTGGGCCACCAGTACTAAATTAGAAAAATATAAATTGTGACACAAAATTCAATTTTATAAGTTCCAACCTGATATTTAAACAAATTTTTAGTGCAAAAATGGGAAACCAATAAAGGAACAGACATGTGTTAACACATTTAAATGACCATTTCCTAGGTAAGTTTAGTTAATTCAATCAATACTGATTTTTTTTCCTGCCTTTGCTCCTGACTTTCCAGCTTCTTCTACCTCTCTGCCAACAGCCATTTCACATTGAAGATGCCTCTGTATCCATTGCCCCTCCTCTGATTGGTGAATTACTGCCCAACTGAGGGCAGCTATTCTCCCTTTTCTTCTGGATCTTCTCTTGATTTTGATGACTTTTCCACCTTGCCTTGTATGGGTACCCCCTACCCCACATCCTCCCTCATGTTTTCCAGTTCTCTTTTGTATTTTGTCTTCCCTATTAGAATATGTATAAGCTCCTTGAGAGTAGCAACTGACAGTTATATCTAGGAAGCAAATGACGTGCTTCAGGTTATGGGCTTAGTGCCCATTTGCAAAGGGATGATGTCATGCTACTTTTTTTGGTTGTTCATCACAAATATTCTGGGGGAAAAATAAAGCCCAAGTTGCTTTTCTTAAAAAATAAATGATGGATAATGGACAAAAAATTGAAAAGATCTATAAAGATCTGTAAAGATTTCTACAATAAACTTTCTCCATCAATGACAGTGGGGCCAGCACTTTTCAACTCTAACACCAAAGTACCAGATGTACCTCATGAAGAAAGAATATAAAGATGAGAAAAATAGCTGGCCCAGAACACATATATGCAGAAGAGATTTGTGCTGGAAGGACACAATTTTGAGGCAATCAAGGGATCAGTTTTCAGATATCTGAAAAATAAGATAACAAATGCTTGGGGAGAGTTACAAGTTTTATTTCTACCAAAAAGTAAATGAAGAGACTTGACTTTACAGCCAGAAAACTTCAAGGATGAAAATAATCAATGTTGGAAGGGCTACAGGATGATAGGCACACTAATACACTGTTTAAAAAAATTAAAAATTAATCAGCAATGTTAATATTTTATGCAACACTCTTTAGACAATCAACAGAACAATAAATCAAGTTTTGATATGTAGTATTTGATGATTTCTGAGGTATAAATGCTCACATTGAAATTTAATAATCAGCTGACTCCAGAACACCTATGATCTTACATGTATTCATTTTTTAAAATTATTAGTTTATAACTTTTTTCCTTTTAAATTTTGAGTTCCAAATTCTATCCTGCCCTCCTACCCCTTCCTCACCTTGAGAAGGCAAACAACATCATATCAATTATACATGTGAAACGATGCAAAATATACTTCCATATTAACCACGTCACCAAAAAAAAACCAAAAAAAAATAAAGCAAGAAAATCATACTTCACTTTGCACTCAGAGTTCATCTGTTCTCTCCCTGGAAGTGGATAGCATTTTTTGATCGTGAGTCCTTTGGAATTGTCTTGGATCACTGTATTGATCAGAATAGCCAAGTCTTTCACAGTTGATCATCACTACAACATTGTGGGTTTTGTGCAAAATGATCTCCCAGTTCTTTACATTTTGCTTTGCATCAGTTCATATAGGTCTTGCCATGTTTTTTTTTTCTGAAACTACTCTCCTTGTCATTTCTTATAGTGCAACAGTATTCCATCACAATCATGTACCACATCTTGTTCAGCCATTCTTCAATTGAAAAAAACATTCTTTCAATTTCCAATTCTTTGCCACCACAAAAAGAGCTGCTTTAAATATTTTTTTTAACTTATAGGTCTTTTTTCTTTTTCTTTGATCTTTTCAGGTTACAGATCTAGTGATGGTATTGCTGGGTCGAAGGGTATGCACAGTTTTGTAGCTCTTTGGGCATAGTTCCTGATTATTCTCCAGAATGGTCAGACCAGTTCACTATTCCACCAACAATTTATTAATATACTTATTTTTTTTGAGATCATCCCAAGATAATCAACTCATACCTGTGTCCTCTGTCCATGTAGATTCCTTCTAACTGCCCTAATAATGATAAAACTTTTATGAGTTAATGTATCATTTTCCCGTTGTTGCTGCTCAGTTGTTTAGTCACGTTCAACCACACCATACAAAGCCCTACTGTCCTCCACTATCTCCTGAAGTCTGTCCAGGCTCATGTTCATTGATTCCATGACACTATCTATCCATCTTATCCTCTTGCTTTCAATCTTTCCCAACATCAGGGTCTTTTCCAATAAGTCCCATTTTCTCATTGTGTAGCCAAACTATTTAAGTCTCAGTTTCAGTATTTGACCTTTTAATGAGTAGTCTGAATTAATTTCTTTAGGTATTGACTTATCTGATCTTGCAAGAGATTCCAAAAAGTCTTCTCTAACACCACAATTTGAAAATGTCAAAAGCGCTCAGCTTTCCTCATAGTCCAACTCTCACAGTCATACATTGCTACTAGAAAAACCATAGCTTTGACCGTATGAAGCTTTGTCAGCAGGATGAAGTCTCTGCTTTTTAATATGCTGTCCAGATTTGCCATAGCTTTCCTTCCAAGGAGCAAATGTCTTTTGATTTCATGGCTGCAGTCACCATCTTCATGATCCTTGCGCCAAAGAATATAAAATCTGACACTGTTTTCATTTCTTCTTCCTCTATTTGCCAAGAAGTAATGGGACCAGTTGCCATTATCTTAGTTCTTTTTTTCTTAATATTAAGCTTCAGGCCAGCTTTTATACTCTCACCCTTATCAAGAGGTTTCTTAATTCTTCTTCACTTTCTGCCATTGGAGTGGTATTGTCTGCTTGTCTGAAATTGTTGATATTTCTCCTGGCCACCTCAATCCTGGTTTTTGATTCATCCATTTCACATGATGTATTCTGAGTATAAATTAAATAAATAAGGTAACAATATGCAGTCTTGTGCTCCTTTTTCAATCTTAAACCAGTCAGTTGTTACCTGTTTGGTTCTAACTGTTGCTTCTTGACCCACATACAGTTCCTCAGGCGACAAGAGAACTAGTCTTTTCAAACTAACAGTTAAAAACAGTCATTTCCGTAACATTCCATTTGACTCTTAAAGATGCATTAACAGTATTTGTAGTCTCAGTGTGGGGGGATACTGTTTTCCTATTATGACTGGAGAAAGTCTGACAGAAAACAGAGAGAAAGAAGATGAATATATAGTTTTTCTTTGTGAAATCATTGTAACCTTTATCTATCATTTGAATAAAGCCCTACATAGTATGCTTATCAAATATGCAGGTGGTACAAAGCTAAAAAGGAGAGCTGTTATGTTGGAGGATTCAGCCAAATCCCAAAGAGAAACCCACAAGTTAGAATATTGGGTTCAATTTGATAAGAATTGAAGAGAAGTAAATATGAATATGAAGTATCATGTATAGTTCTGAGTATCACATTTTAAGAAGAACATGGATAAAAAGGACAATATTCAGAACAGGATGACTGAGATGATTAAAGGAATATTTAGATTGGGCAAAGTATTACAGGGGGGATGATGAGTGATAATGATTTTCAAATACCTGAAGGGCCGTATTATAGAAAATTAGGATTATTCTAGATAAAATTAGGAGCAATGGGCGGATGTGGCAAAATGGTGGGCTTAGGTTTAATGGAAGGATAAACTTTTTTTTTAATCAATTAGAGGTTATCTCAAAGTAGAAGAGGCTGCCTTAGAAGAAAATTTTCTTGTTACTAGAAGTCTAATAAGAGAGGCTGGTTGACAACTTTTTAGATATCTTGTAGAACTTCAGTTCTCTTGTTTTCTTAGCCCTCAGTTTCCTCATCTGAAAAATATGAATGATAATATCTATAGTACCTATATTGTAGAGTTGTTATAAAGCCCAAAGGAGTATATACATATATAATATATATATTATATATGTATATAATATATATTATATATATAGATATATAATATATATATATAAATGCTTTGCATGCTTTAAAATACTATATTAATGTCAGTTACTATTAATATTATATTATATTACATCTTGGATTAGATAGCCTCTGAGGGTACTCTCAAGAATTCTCTGAATGGCATTTCAGATGATCACATGGTTTATGGTCATAAAGTAGCTAGGGTGACAGGAATTACATTTGTACCATATTTTCAAGGGTAATTGAAGCCCTTCAGCTCAAGGATCAGAGAACAGCACCCTCATGCCTGTTTATTGTTGGAGTTATTTGACCTTCCAATTTCTCTCAACCTTGATTGGTTCTGTCAGCTCTTCTCTCTACTATTGGCTGCTGAGATTGGAAAGTAAGACTAAACCCATGGTCAGCCAATCAAGCAGAAAAAGCCTTTGGAAATGGGAGATGCCTATTACTGCCTATGACAGAATGTAAGGGTAGGAGGCAAGAGTCAAAAATAGCAACCCCAAGGAGATGAAAATGCATGGCATGGCTCAGTTCTCAGCTTTAACTGTTGACACACACGTTCACATCGATGACTAGCTACAAGGGTGGGAGCTTGCAGAATGAACAGGAGTAGTGTACCACACTGTTCCTTCTAGGTTTGGCACCCTGTGGTTTCCTGCCTCATCAAATGGCCGTTGCGTGCCGGTGATGATTCATGACATTTGGAAAGTGTGGCTGTATACTGAAAAGCTAGGTGAAAAATTACACAGCCAAGGTCATTGCAGGACAGGAAGGGGGCTGTGTTGAGAAGTTCAGTTTTACTTTGGAAAATGAGAGAAAAGACACAAAAAGAGAGAGAGAGAGACAGAGAGACAGAGAGATGCAGAGAGAGAGAGAGAGAGAGAGACAGAGAGAAACATAGACAAAGAGAGACAGAGATACAAAGAAATGCAGAGACAGAGATATACAGAGAGAGAGAGAGAGAGAGAGAGAGAGAGAGAGAGAGAGAGAGAGAGAGAGGGAGAGAGAGCACAAAAACCAGACAACGTTTAATGGAGCATATATGTGACTCTAATATAAGACCTCTTTGGACAAGGCTACAGGTCTTGGCCAGAAGTGCTGAGAGTGTGTTAGAAGTAGCTGGGTGATTCAGTGAATGACCATCTTCCTCTGTGACTCAGAACCAGTCCAATTTCTCAGGGTAGTGCCAGAGAACACTTTGTGTCTGTCGCTGTCATGTATTGACTTTGATGCAAAAACTAAGGTCCTGACCCTTTGCGACTACTGGACCTCATGTGACCTCTTTTGAATGAGTAAGGGGATTAACCTTGGTTTTGTGGCTTAATTCCAAGTTGAGCAATTCCATTTGACCTAAGGTCTTCCTGTAGTTTCAATTAAGTAGCCTCTGTCTGTGTACACATTGAGGAGAACTGATGTAATTACTGGGGTCAGTGTTACTTGGTTGGCCTTCCCATGATTTCCTTTTTTTTTTTGGTCACATGGGGGCAGAAGAGGGGGTAATATCAAACATAAGTGTTACCAGCAGCCAGTCCAAAGGATGGGATTGTTTGAGGATGGGGAAGGGGGTAGGCTTTGTGCCAGGGAAGGACCGTGAAATCATATCAATCACACGTTGATATCACATACATTCTAGGTTCACTTAGTGGGCTGCTGGTTTATCTAAGCATTTATTACTGATTCATCATGTGTTGTGAATGGTGACTGGACTAGGCAGCCTCAGCATGCATAACACAAAGCAAACTCTCACCCTTTCACCTGAAAGCAAAGATAAATCCTTTCTGCCTTAGTTTCTCTTTGTTCATCTAGCTTGAGCCCCAGCTACAGCCACTAAATCTTGTAAAATATGAGTTTCCACCTCCAGAAGCAGCTGCATTTCAGTTGGGAAAGAAGTAATCCCTATAACAACTGCTCTTTTTTTTCCCATTTACTACTAAATGATGGTGTCTCTAGAACACTGAATTAGCAAAAGCCCTAGGTCTGAAAGAAGCTAAGCTTGACCTAACACACACACACACACACACACACACACACACACATACACAGAGACACACACAAACACACAAACACACACACACACACACAAACTCAGCAATCAAGAACCAGTCTGCAGGCACAGAAGCATTTTAATTAAAAATAGAAATGTGACCGGCAGCCCTAGCATTTTCCCTCAGCTATAAAAGAGTTGGACTGAATGATCTCTGAGATTCCTTCTCGCTCTGATAACTGACGAGCCTCTGCTTCTTCAGTTCATTGGTTCTCACTGTTATCTGAATCATCCCTTAGGAAATGATACAACATTAAAAAGAACTGCTTAGAAATTTGGAAGGCTGGTAAATTTTTTGTGTGGGCCTAAGGACTTTGAACCCACCTGCAAATCTGCTACAGAGATCACTTGGCTGAAAGTACCATTGACATTATAAACAACACCTATATTTAGCCTTCTATAAAAGTCACCCTGGTCATCCTTTCCCTTCTTTCCTCCCATCCCCAAGTGAAGAGTGAAGCAACCAATCTGTGTAGTTTTGGTCAGGACAACCAGCCTGTGTTTTCCTGGCTGGTGGAGAGTGGGGTGGAAGGAGTGTATCATTCTCATGCTGACAGGTTCTTTTCGCAGACCCATAATCAATTTATTTCTGCTTTCCCAGAGTTGTGCATCTCAAACTATGGGCTCAAATAGAAAAGATATTTGTCTAGGAGGCTTCCTCACTCCAGAGTCCATATTTTCGTTGATTGAAAATCCCAAGGTAGACATGGGATAATGAATGATTTCCTGATAACAATGCCTTGAAGAGTATAAAAGATGAATGAAATTTAAGTCTTCGCTGGAAAGACTGGAAGTTCCTTGAGAGCACGGGTGATTGCTTTCTTTGTATTTGTCTCTTTAACTCTTAGCGCAGAAGGTATCCAGTAAATACTTGTTGATCGACTGCTTTCTTTCCCTCTTCTCTAGGGAGGGGGAATTAGAATTAGGCTTAGGAGGATTAACAAAGAGATCCCTATATGAAGAATGGTGAAAAATCAAAACCCAAGAACACTTGAAAAACAATCCCCTTTGGACAGGGTCAAGGCAATGCCTTCAAGAGGTACACCAAACAGCAGAGTTTATTCAAGGACAAGACATGCTGGTGAAGTGATGTTTGGACTTGATGCAGAGGATCCTGGAAAACAGTTTTTAAAAAAGAGTCACCACATGGAGTAAAGCTGTTGGGGCGTGTGTGTGTGTGTGTGTGTGTGTGTGTGTGTGTGTGTGTGTGTGTATACTGTGTGTGTGTATTGTGTTGCTGCAATTCAGGAACTAACATTTCACTAGAGTTCCAGCCTAGCCTGAAAGAGATACCAGACAGGAACTGGTTCAAAGTTTGTGCACAGCTGCTGGGGTCAGATGACTCTGTCAGCTGAATTTACTCCCTTACTAGCTCTGATTTATCATCAAGGAACCTCTGACCTTTATTTAGTCACAAAAATACCAGTTTTGAAATCTCTTTGAAGATTGATTAAGTAAACACTAACAGCAGAGATAATAATAATTGGGTGACGTTGTTTGGATTATTTGTAGCTTGTAGAAGAATGCTCTGATTATAAAGCTGACAGACACATGGCCTCTCTGCTCCTCTAATTTGTCTTCTTGGTGGTTTGGAACAGAGGAGGTATTTTAAGGGGGCTTGAGTTTATAATGAGACATGGAGACTTTTGCTCTCATTCCACGTTTGAAGCTGCTCCCAGATTCTAGAGTCCCGAAGTTGCCACTGTAGGAAATCTGTACAGTGACTTATGAGAGTAGCCAGGTGTCTTTATTGCCATAAGTCTGGTAGAATTTTTTTTTAATATGTCTTTCAGGCCAGTTCTCTGAATCGTGTCTTGAATGCTGGGTTGGTATAAGTCTATGGAGACATCTTTCTTTTTATATGGTGGGAGTTTGGGGGATGGGAATTGAAAAAAAGGCATTGCTTCTCTGCTTTCACTTTTGATCAGTTGTATAGGATTTGGTATAATCCAGAATATATTCAGGCTTGATGACTTGATGATGAGTATTTGGGAAAAACAATTTTTTAAAAGAGTCACCTGCGTGGCATAAATCTATTGAGGGGCTTGGAATGGAGAGATGGTCCCCAGGACTTTCCCGAATACCACTAATCTACCACCTCAATCTGAGACTCCTCCAATTTCTTTAGCTTGCTTGGAACTATACCTACACTCCACTTTTGGGCCATGTCCTTACTCTGCTGCCTATACATCTTTATTCCCTGTCACTCTCCCCAAATGGTCCCCAATCCTTAATCTTAGATCCTTGCTCAAATCGATGAGTTTTAGCTTTGTTTTGTTGACAACCAAATATCCATGCCATTTCTTGGACATTTTCACACTATGCCACTACATGTACAACACTTTTCCCCACCCTGCTACCTTTTCCCTACTGCACTCTCCCCCCCCGCTCCTGCTTCCTTGGCCTTAGCTTTTCAGCACCAACTCTTTCTATATTTTCTTATTATTAGAATGTAAGATCCTTGAGGGAATGGGTTGTATTGTTTGCTTGTATTTTTATCCCTAGCACTTAGCACAGTCCCTCCTGTCCCTCCATCCCTCTATCCACCCACTCATGCATGCATCCATCCACTCACCCATCCATCTATCTATCCATCTGTCTGTCTATCTATCTATCTATCTATCTATCTATCTATCTATCTATCTATCTATCTATCTATCTCTCTGTCTCTCTATCTATATCTATCTATCTCTCTCTCTCTCTCTCTCTCTCTCTCTCTCTCTCTCTCTCTCTCTCTTTCTCTATCTATCTGTTGGTCTATCTTACCCCTCTAAGAAAGTGTGAAAGCTGGTAGTATGCACAAGCTACTGAATCTTGGGTTAGTAATTCTGCTACATCTAGGAGGTAGAATATTTTATCCCCGATGGATATAAGAAATATCTTTGATATTCATTTGTTCAACCAATACTAGTTGAACAACTTCTTTTGGCAGGGAATTACCTTGAGGCTTTGGGAGACATGAAACCATAACAACCAGGGCTTGAAATGAGGAAAGAAAGGAGCAGGAATGGTTCTCCTTCTTACTCAGTTCCTCCCCAACGTAAGGGTAAACAAAAAGGGAAATGAAACGGATTAGTCATCTTCCTCTTTCAAATTCCTAACAAATGGAGCTCTCCCTATATCCCCTATTACTGGAAGTATTAAAATGAAGATCGAATGACCACTTTGGGGGATGTCGTAGGAGAAATTCCTGTTTCACAAAAGGAATTTAAATCTCAACCTGCTTCTCATAGGGAATGTCTAAATCATAGATTTAGAGCTGGAAGGGACGATAGAGGCCATGTAGGTCAATTCCTTTATTTTACAGATGAGGAAATTGAGTCCCAGAGATGTTAAGTGACTTGCCTAACATCACATACATAGTAAATGACTGCGGTAGGACTTGAAATGAAATCCTGAAATCCTTTCTAATATTAAGATTCTATGATTCTTTGGGCACATGGACTCTACAGGAAATTCCAAGGTGAAGAAATAACCTCTACCAATGCAGGTCAGCACTTTTCTGCCACTTAAAGCCTTTGAGAGTTGCCAAGAGCACTAAATTAAGTGACTTGCCTAGGATCACCTTGACCTTCCTGGCTTCCAGCCAGCTTTCTACTCACTACACAACACTGCCTATTGCAACTTCATCATTGGTAGAATTAAAGTCAAGTCCTCCAATATAGAACCTAAAATCTTTTCCTGTAGGATTCTCTACCATTTACCTCTAGTCTTCACTTAGCATGAGTATGTAAATACATGCTTTAGCCATGTAGTCCCCAAAGAAGGTGTGGTGGGGACCTCTGAGAAGAGTTGGAAGCCACCATGGACAAATTCCAGCTGTGTGACTGTTCTAGTGTATGTCCCTAAATGTTCTTCCCATCCCTAGCAGGGTGAAGCTGGTGTTGGGAAGGGCCCCTATAAAACTTCTTGAGTTTTCCAACCATGACTTATCTTCATTGTCCATTGTATTTGACAATGAGGTCAATGTAATTGTTTCCACACCACTTTCATATGAAGTCTGCCCTTTGGTTTGGTGCCAATATGCATTTGCAGGACTTCTGTCTGGTTAGAGCAATACCTCTGTCTTCATAAGCCATATATCCATGATGTCATAGGATAACATTAGAGTCTTTATGAGCTCAATGAAAAAAGCCTTAGACTAGAGAAAGGAATTGAATTCAAATCTTGGCTCTGCCATTCTGTGAATCACATCACTCTTTAGGTCTCAGTTTCCTTATTCACAAAATTAGGGATTTAGGTTAAGTCTCTGAGGCTTCTTCTAGCTGTAAATCTATGATACTATGAATGTGCTAAACATTAATCATAGGATCATGGATTTAGAACCTGAAGGAATTTAGAGGTCTTCTAATCTAACTTCTCAAATTTATAGACAAGGTAAGAGAGGTTTATGGATGTAAAGTGACTTATCTAAGGTTGCACAATGTCTGAGTCAAGATTCAAACCCAAGTCCTTTCAGTCTAAATCCAATTTTTTTTTCATTGCACGGTTATGGCAATTCCATTGATCAATTATTCAAAAAGCATTTGTTAAGTACCTACTATGTGCCAGGCACTGTACTAGGTTATTTGAGGGTACAAGTAAAAGAATGAAACAATCCCTACTTACAAGAAGCTTATGTTTTTGTCAAACACTTTTGGAAGGTCAGCTAATAGAATATGAGTCTTACTCATTCTTTGATTTAACTCTTTTATCTGCCATGTTGGTAGTAAAGATAATTTTAGTTGTATTGTATTGTAGTTTAAAGATATGATATGATTACGCAGTGTTAATCAGATTTCATATTCCTTGGGCAAGGAAGGACTTTGGTCAGGCTCTTGCCAACATAATTGCAGTCAGTTTTCTTGCCAGATCTGAGTATTATCACCATTTCATAGGGGATGGTGGTATCATCAAAGTACAGTGACATTTCCTTAGCCTTCCACATGCTGAAGAAAAGGTTGGGGAAGTCTTAGAGAAGAAATTCTTTCTTTAAAAATATTATGAGGTTTGATATAAGGCCTGGGAGCTAACCATTTTTAATGGCTCTGGCTGGTTATCCCTGCTCTGAAAGTTGTAAAATTCATGTTGTTTCATCTTGGCCAGCATTCTGCATCTAATAGGATCCCAGCCAGAATAGGAGAAGGAGTTTTGAAAAGTTAATAGACGCCCATTGACTGGAAAATGACTATACAAATTGTGGCACATGAATGTGAGAGAATAATACTCTGAGAATCAAAGATATGAAGAATGTAGAGAAACATTAGAAAATTTATAAGAACTCATGAGAAATGAAGTTAAGCAGAACCAGTATAACATACTATACACAAGGACTACAATAATATAAACAGAAAGAACAATAACACAACTACAACACAAAGCACAAACTGTGTAATTATAATGATCAAATTTGGTTCTGAACAAGAGATGAAAGAGTATATTTCCCTCCTCTCTCACCAGAGGTGGGAGTCTATATATGTAGAACATTACGTATACTGTCATTGGTTGTTTTTGCTAACCTGTTTCCTTTCTATCCCTTTTTTATTTTTATTTTTTTTTTGTAGAGGAGTGAAGGGATATATTTGGAAATGAAAGTGATGTAAAAAAAGATATCAAAACAATTTTTTTAAAGTTACTTACACATTGCAGCCTTGTCTCTAGAATTTATTCCTTCTCTGGGATGAATGTGGCACCATATTCATTTTTTTGACCTGAGTGTAGTTTAGTATATATGGGTTGAGAGGCTCTTATAAATCTGCAGGATAATAGTGGTCTGCAAGTTGAGCCCTTGGCAAAATTGTCACTGGTCAAATTTATCTTTGACTCCTCCCAGTTTCTATTTTCTGAGCTCTCCCCCTTTTCTTATTCCTCTGCATCCCCAGTACTTCCCTCATTTACCCCATCCTGTTCTTTAGGGCTTTGCTTTCAGCTCATTGTCAAGAAACCCTCTGAGGTGTTACTTGATGCAGCTTCATAATAATTTCCCAAGGATGTTTGCATTTTAATAGAGGACTCCTGAAGACCCAAAACCATGACAACTCAAATGAATGAATCTATAATGATGGAATTTCAGTTGGCAGGGAAGATGCTTAGGGTCGAGGCTCCCCTGCCTAGATCTGTTTCTCTCACAACAGGTTGGCTTACCCTATTCTACCTGCTTGTACAGCTCTACGCTCAGCAAAACTCTGGTATCTTCAATTGTGGCATCCCTTGGTTTGTGTATATTTTACTGGATTAATCTAAGATTATATAGGTGTCTATTCATGGTTTCTTTGTTAGGAATATAGATTTAGAGTAGAAAGAGATTTTTGAGGTTATTTAATCCAACCGTCTCATTTTATAGACCCAGAAACTAGATTGCCTAAGGTCGCAGAACTAGAAAGCAGAGTCATCCTCAGCTCCTGCCCATGATGCCATCTCTCTGTCTTTGCAGAGGCTGTCCCCCATGCCTGGAAGCACTTTCTCCTCCCTTCTGTGTCTTAGGGTCTCTAACTCCCTTCAAAGCTCAGTTCAAATACCACAAATACCTTTTCCTGATACCCCAGTAACTAGTATCCCCTTGAAATTACCTTGTATAAATTTTGTTTTCACTTATGTGTGTAATGGTTGTTTTCCCTGATAGAATGTAATCTCCTTGAGGGCAGAAACTATTAAACTTTTTCTTTGTATCCCGAGCACCTAGTACAATTCTCAGAACTCAGCAGATGTTTAATAAATGTTTATTGAGTGATTGATAGCTTAACTGGTTTGCAAGTAAAAAAGCAGCCAGTTCTTTGTATTTTCAATTCTCTGCCCACTCTCTTCATGCTTCTTGTTATGCTGATGACTTCCGTGCTATAAACCTTGTACATCCAGAGAATTGAACAGAGACCACAAACTATCCACATATTCTTCAATAGCCTAATGACTTCCAGTCACCATTGACCAATAAGAATTCAAACCAGTGACCCTTGGATAATAGGCTCTTTTTTGCATGACTCATCCTCTGAGACAACCCAACCACTTGCCGGGTGTTGTTAAGTGCCTGGTTCCTGTAAATATTGACAGAAACCATCGCAAGAACTATCAGGCAATGATTTGAAAAAAAATGTGTATGAATATGACTAGTGATTAGGTAATGCTCTTTGCTTGCTAAGATTTGACCAGTGATAAATTTCACTCCATTATCTCCTTAATAGGGGCTCATTAACTTGTGTATGACTCATAGTTTATGTATAGAACCTGATTCAGCAAGGAAAGTTTGGTTTGCTGCAACCCAGAACCTCATCCAAGGTCTTTTTAGTTTCTGTGATACCAGCTTCGTAACGTGTGTGGCTTTGCAGACAAGGAAATGCTAAATGGGAGTTTAAATCATAAGGGGAGAAGGAGGACATAGAAGGGATAAAGGATTCCACAATCCTTTTCATTTTCTGCACGACTAATAAATGCACAGGCACGCACATGCCCAAATGTGTACATCCCCCACAGCTCATGTTCAGAAAGGGGTGGATATGGCTCATAAGTAATTTGCTCCTTCTCAAATGTGAAGAAACATCTAGGGCCCCGCTTAAAACCATTATTAAGATTATTGGCTCTGACTTCAGAGCCAGTTGAGGCAAACAAACCCCTGCCCAAGTGGGGACTGGTTTTGATCTCTTTCTCTGCCTTCCTAAGTCATCAAAGCTAAATTCTCAAAGCCTAAGTGTTTCATCTGTACTGTCTAATGGTTTTCATTGTGTTGTTTATTGGGCTAATCTGGTTAACTTCAAATTTATATCATCAATGGGCCTCTTTCAAAGTGTGTCAACATTTTAGTTGGTTTTGAATGTTCCTCCAACATTTGCCCACTAAATCAATCAGCAAACATTTATTAAATGCCTACCATGTGCCAGGCACCGTGCTGGGTGCTAGAGATACACAGAAAAAACCGAAAGTGTCTCTGCCCTCAAAGAGCTGATTTTCTAGAACGTGCTTGTATAAGTATATACAAAATACATAGAAGGTCATTTTGAGAGGGTCACACAACTGTGGTGATCAAGAAAGCCTCATATAGGAGGTTCTGATTAAGCTGAGCTTTTTTGAAGGAAATTAGGTTTTCAAAGATGTGGCAGTGAGATGGGAATGCATTCTAGGCATGGGGGATAGTCTGAACAAAGTACGGAGATGAGACATAGAATACCCTGGGTGAGGAGCAGCGAGAAGAGCTGGGTGCCTAGGCTGTAGAATACATAATGGGGAATGTAACATATTAAGACTGGAAAAGTAGATTGGAGCTAGGTTGTAAAGGCTTAACATCAAACAGAGGCATTTGTGTTTGATCCTAGAAGTAATAGGGAGCCACTGGGGGTTATTGAGCATGGAAGTGACACAGTCATACTTGTACTTTAAGACTATCAGGGCTGAAGGTCTGTTCAGCCCGTTCAAACATGTATCTTTAGACAAGCTGACTTCTAAATATGGGCCGTAATATAATGTGATCTACATGAAGTTAGTTTATTGGCTAACTATAGACTTTGAATGTCTTATTAAGACATTCATATACATATATGTAAATATTTCAATTCAGTTCAACACTAACTAACTTTGTCTTCATTTTTATATTTGTATCCCTAGCACTTAGCATTGGCACATATTAAGCATTTAATAATTACTTTTCCGCCTATCCATCCATTGATCCATCCATCCATTCATTCCTCTTACCATTGGGACTTCCTGCTATTTTGTGTTCGTTGCCTTAGCTGACTGGGGTGGTCCCTCAACTAAGCACTAAAAGTGCCTCATCCTTCTTGAATCATGTAGAAGCTTTCTAGTCATTGGACCTTTGATAGGAGAGAACCCAACAGATTGTCCGCGAGAGTGGAGGCCCAGATGGTAGCAGAGAACAGCTCAGTGACCATGAAGCCAGTGGAGATCCCCAGCAGAAACAATGAGACAAAGCGGAAACATACATATCACCCAGTAAGAATAAGAGATGACATACCTACAGGACACTTACGGCTCTGTTCTGAGTTGTCTTAGCCATATCATACGTTGCCATGTGTATGCCATCTGCATATATTTATGCCCTAACAATGTAAGTTCCTCTAAATTCCCTTTCTATCTACTCTGTATGTAGCTTGCATGTACATATTTATTTACATGTTGTATGGTCACAGAATGTAAGCTTCTTGAGGAGAGGGGCTGTTTTTGCCATCCTTTCTATCTCCAGTACTTATCACAATGCCTGATGCATAGTAAAAGCTTGTTGATTGACTCATATGATTCAATTCAATAAGCATTTAGTAAATTTCTAATAAGTATCAGGCACTATGTTAGAAGCTAGGGATACAAAGACAAAAATTAATTAGCCTATGCCCTCAAGGAGCCTATAGTCTACTAGGGAGAAATAACATGTACACAGAGAAGTAAAAATTAAACATGTGCAAAAAAATTTTGCGCGTGCGCGTGCGCCCACACATGTGTGTATGTTTAGGAACCCTCACAACTAGGAGAACCAGGAAAGATATCTTGCTAGATGTGACATTTCAGCTAAGTCTTGAAGGGAGATAGAGGTTCCAGAAGGCAGAAGTGAAGTGAGAGAATCTTCCAGGCATGGGGAACAGCCTGTGCAAAGACGTGGAGATGGGAGATGAGAAATAGAGTGTTGTGC
Source organism: Phalanger gymnotis (assembly GCA_028646595.1). Taxonomy (NCBI): domain Eukaryota; kingdom Metazoa; phylum Chordata; class Mammalia; order Diprotodontia; family Phalangeridae; genus Phalanger; species Phalanger gymnotis. The sequence goes on along the minus strand of CM053626.1, from coordinate 220,708,415 downwards.
ATGGAGAAGAGTTTGTCTGGACTATAGAACAAATGGGAGGAAATTATATATAATTAGCCTAGAAAAATAAGTTGGAGCCAGTGTCTACTAGGTGAAAAGCATTATGCTTCAACTCCTATAGCATTTATTTTCTTTACCATTTGGCATGTATATGTATTACTTCCTTTGTATTTACTCTCCTTTCAAATACAGAGTTATGAAGACCTGTTATAAAGACTGCCTCTGACACACACTGGCTGTGTGACTCGAGGAAAGTCACTTAACGTCTCAGTTCCCCAGGTGACTTTCTAAGATAATAAGGTGACACTATGCATTGTCTAAGGGAATTTCTTCATTGGGACTTCCCCATAACTATGAAATCATGAGTCTGGCCCATATGCCTCATTTCAGAATCTCGCACTTTCTTATATCTTACTGTGCTGCATACCTTGCAGGCTGTGAGGCACTTAATATGTTTTATTAATTGTATATAATCCTCATAATATTACATGTGGTATTTATTACTATGATGCCTCAGTGGTATGGAGATAGCAATGGGTTTTTGAAGCAATGCTAGTGGAAGCAGGAAATGCTTTTTTTATGAACCTGGAGATGAACTCTGTCTTGTTGTCCAAGGAACAGCCTAGATAAGTTTGGCTACCTGGTATTGTTTAGTTAGTTAGTTACTCTATGAATCTATCTATCTATGAAGCTATCTATCTATGAAGCTATCTACCTATCTATCTATCTATCTATCTATCTATCTATCTATCTATCTATCTATCTATCTATCTATGTATCTATCTGCACATCTATGTTATATGTATCATCTATTTCCCACATCACAGCAATAGAAACACTCCCGAAATGGCTGCTGAGGCATGGATGGGTGGCAGGCTGCATGGATCGAGGCAAGACCCACACCCATAAAATTGCAGATCATTTGATGGGTTTGAAATGTTTGTGTCTATCTCTCTGCCTAAGAAAGAGGCAACCTTCTGGGCAGGGAGTAAACTAGGGCACCTGCCTTCGTCTTTGCCCTCACATACTCGCACAGACTGGTTTGTTTACTGTTAGCTGCACAACGATTTGCAAATCTCTTGCCTAACCACCTATCTGGCAGCGGCTGAATGTTCTGTTTCCTTTGTCCAGGTAGATTACACACCTGCTGTGCTTTGGAGTGGTGTTCCGGAACCTTCTGCCATCTCTGATTTTAATGGAATGTTGATGGGTGGGAGCAGCCTAGTAAAATATGGGGAATTGGGATGAAGGGTTTTGGGGGAAAGTAGAGAAGAAGAGATTGAAATGAAGGATTATGAGGAAAACCTAGGAACTGACACATTTAATACTCTTTCTTTTCATTTATTTTTCCTGGTAACAGATTTTGAAGTAAATTAACTCTTAAAAGAAATTCTTTCCCCAGCCTTACCTTTTTGAACAAGAAGTTTAAAAGGGGACCCTGAGATTTTGAAATTTCCCCATGTCATTACATTTTTTTGGACAAGATCTGTAATTCCATTGGTATAGAGAACTCTCAGGAAGAAATTTCCTCTATCGATGCAAGGCAGGCAGTCATGCTATAACCTATAGTCTTAAAGAATGATGCAATATGTGGGCAAGGCAGGACTTGAACCCAGGCCCTCCTGACTCTGAGGGCAGCTCTATTCCTACACTGTTTTATATCAGCTAATAGATGTATTAAAAATACACTCTGTCAGTGTTGTTGCTTTAAGATGTTACGTTTGGAAGAAAATATAGAACCTCAACAGAACATAGTAGGCGGACAAAAATGGAGGCAGTTTGGGGCAGCCGAGTGGTGCAGTGGATAGAGCACTGGCCCTGGAGTCAGGAGAACCCGAATTCAAATGTGACTCAGTCACTAGCTGTGTGACCCTGGGCAAGTCACTTAACCATGATTGCCTCCTCCCCCTCCAAAAAAAAAAAAAAACAGAGGCAGTTTCTGTGCAGCGGCAACAATGAATAAGGCATGTTTCCTGAAGGGGAAAAATGAACTTGAAAGGAAGGCTAAGCGTGACTGATGTTAGAAGGAGGACTTGTTTGTACCCAGTACACTGGAGAGGCTGTATAAGAACTGTTCATTCATGTGATAAATAGGGGCCTTGCTGTACTATCAAAGGCAAAAGAAGGGCCCTGGGGTAGCTTCCTGAGAAAGTCTGTTTGTGCAAACTAAAGGTGCCTATAGTACCTTTAACCTCTTAAAAGAATGCAAGTATGTTTTGGCTGTAAGCCTGGAAAATGCCTGAAGAAGGTTAACATCAGTGATTTTTTAAAGTTTCTCCTTAGAACTTAAAAAAAGTGCACATAGCTTGCTTATTCCAACTTCTGTTTTGTTTCTCCCTTATAATGCCTTTTTTGGGGCAGGGGAGAGCAGCAAACTAGAAATGTGTTAGAACTGTATAACATGTTGACTCCTTTGCTCTCCTTGCATGTGCCCAAGGATGTCAGTATCTCTCTTCAGGAACATTTCCCTCCTTGTCTTCTGTACTTGACGTGTGCTAATAAACGTTTAACAACTGGCTTTCCATAAAAAGTATGCATGACACAATTTTAATTAATAATAATCTTCATTTTAAATGTTTGCCATGATTTTCTTAAGCTTAGACAATCAACAAATTTGTTGTTGTAGTGTAGATGATTTATAGCGTTCCAATTTCTAAGGTGTAAATGCTTACATTGAAAAAAATTTAAGCTTTATTTTATTTTAAAATTATAAATAGATTTTTTAAATTAGAAAAAGCCACCTTCCCATCCTCCTACCCAACCCCTTTCTTTGAGAACAAAAGAAAAACAAAACCTGTTGGCAAACATATGTAGTCAAGCAAAACAAATTTTCTCATTGGCAGTATTAAAATTTTTTTTTTTGTCTCATTCTGTACTTCTCTTTCAGGAAGTGGGCAGCTAGATAATGCAGTGCAGAGAGTGCAGGGCCTGGAGTCAGAAAGAATCCTCTTTGTGAGTTCGAATCTGGCCTTAGACACTAGCTGTGTGACCCTGGGCAAGACATTTAACCCTCTTTGCCTCAGTTTCCTGGTAAAATGAGCTGGAGAAGGAAATGGCTAATTACTCCAGTATCTTTGCCAAGAAAACCCCAAGTGGTGTCTGAAATGACTGAAAACGACCTAACAACAAAAAGCATGTTTCATTATTAATCCTCTGGAATCTTGATTGGTCAGCATTCCTAATTCCTCTAAAGTTGTTTGCCTTTACCACATTCTTGCCTTTGCTAAGCTCTCTCTATATCAGTTCACACATGGGCTTCTCTGAATACATCTCCATCATTTAAAAAATCAATTTTATTTTACTTTCAGTTCTAGATTCTCTCACTCCCCTTCCCCTATCCATTGAGAAGGCAAAAAATATAAAAACCTATCACATATATGAAGGCATACTAAACAAATTTCTGTATTCCTTTCTTTGTTTCTTACAGCACAATACCCATTCGTCCCACACCGGGAATTTAACAGCCAGTTCTTGTGGGCAGTTCTTTGAGCAGGCTCCAGCACCCCTCTCTCTTCTCTATATCCTTCCTGGATAATAAGTCATCAGGATAGTAATAGACCTATTTTTTTTGACATTAGCTACTTTAGCACAGGCATTGAGGATAATTGGGGAGCAGGCAGTGTGGTGGAGTAGAAAGAGCACCACAGTAGAAGTCACGAGGACTGGCTACTAATGCTGACTCTTCCTTTGAACTAACTTTAAAGTTGTGCACAACTCCCTTGTATAAACTATCAAAGAAAAGTTGAGCAAGTTGCAACCTCTCTGGACCATGGTTTCTTTATCTGTAAAATGTGACGGTGAAAGTGAAATGAAAGTAATGAGAACTGAGGTCTTTTCCAGCTCTAAAATTTCATGATCCTATCATGGACCTACCAGGTCCAGTGGAAAAAGGACTGGACTATTCTGGCCCTGCTATTACCTGCATGACTTTGGGAAAGTCAGATAACTTTAATGGACCCTGGTTTTTACCAGGTTTTACTTGAAATAATGGACTAGAATATAGTCACTAAGATGACCTCTAAGGTTCCTTCCTCCTTTAAATCTATGAACCTATGAGACAGTATAACCTACTATATGTCAAACACAGGGACCTAGGACAGATAAAGTTCAGCTTTGGAGACAGCAGCTGTAGATTTTCCTTGATGTGACTACTACTTCTATATTAAGCTTCCCAATCTCAGTCTTCTCTTGGGTACAATTTAAATAAAAAGGTCCCTGAGAAATTTTATATCCACTTTTAATCGCCTCGTCTGAAATTATTTCTTATGTTAACTGGAAAAGTCTTTTCTCATATTCCAAACTAAATTCTCTCTACCTGCTCCCCCCACCCCTGTCTCCATCTTCTTCCTCAGTTTTGCTATCTCTTTGCCCTATTTTTGTTCTCTCAACCAGTATTTCTCAAACCAAACTATAACATATGCCAGTAAAATATCCAGATTGTCTACTAGAGGATGTTATGTACCCTGTACCTGCAGCCCTGAAGCTTTTTTGTAGTGTTTGGTCTTATATG
>CM053626.1:220678038-220703805 GCA_028646595.1 Phalanger gymnotis | reverse complement strand
TTTCCTCCCTCCCTCATTTCCTTCCCCTTTCCTTTCCTTTCTTTTCTCTTCCCTTCCCTTCACTTTCCTTCCTAAATGCTTACTATATGACAGGCACTGTGTTAGGAACAGGAGATAACAAATAAGGCAAAAAACAGCTCTTGCTCTCAGGGAGCTTACAATCTGAAGGGGGAAACAATCTACAACATGATAAAACGGAGATCCAGTAAACATGACCAGTAACAACTAACATCGACATGGCACTTGAGGGTTGGCAAGCTATGTGACATATCATCTCATCTGGTCCTTACAACCACCCTGTGATGTAGGTGCTATTGTTATCCCCATTTTCAATGAGGAAACTGAGATTGAGAGAGGTTAAGGGATTTGTCTGGGGGCCACACAACTACTGTCTTAGGGAAAATTAGGAGCCCAAGTCTTCCTGAATTCCAACATGTTGTCTACTATACCAAATGGCAGTGTATGAAGTGCAACGTTCTTGTTCACAACCAATCAAGTACCTGCCATAGTCATGCATATATAGTAATATAATTATGACATCAATTATTTTAATATATTATTTTATATAGAAATATATATATTTATGAATGACTTCCTGTGTTTAAGTATGTATGTGCTGGGGGGAGGCAGAAAAGCAACTGACTGGTGGATTGCACTAATTATTGCCAGATGATGACTATTAATAGTACTGTGCCTCAGTAAACCAAAGAAGTCAGGTCCTCAAGGGCAGTGGCTGGTTTTCTTTTTTTCTTTTCTTCGTGAACCCAGCTCCTTTGGTGATGATGCCTTGCATATGTTGTTGTTGTTGAGTCATTTCGGTCGGGTCCAACTCTTTGTGACCCCATTTGGGTTTTCTTGGCAAAGATACTGGGATGATTTGCCATTTCCTTCTTAAGCTCATTTTACAGATGAGGAAACTGAGGCAAACAGGGCTGAGTGACTTGCCCAGTGTCACACAGCTGGTAGAGCAGACCCTTCCTAAATGGCTGCTTGCAGTGAATCTAGAGGAATACGCTGAGGATTTTAAGCTGGTTCCTGTTCCAGCTTCCTTTACAGATCTGAGTTACCTCTTAATTCTCCTTTAAATTTTTTTTCATAGGGATTTGCTTTTATTATGACTACTTGGTTACAGGGAGTATTCAGGATCTTATGTTTGCCAAATGTTTCATATTGCTAAGGGATTGATGCCCGGTGAGTGGAAAAATTTCTAGGGTCCAAATTCAATTCGATTCTGTTCAACAAACATTTATTAACTGCAAGGCGCTATGCTTGCAGAAAATCAGAAAAAAAAGGGAAGAGGAGATGAGTCAGTAATATCAAGGTCCCTATAAATCAGGCCCCTGTAGATCCCAAGGGCTCTTTATTACCCCACCTCTGCCTTGTAAATATCTTTGCAATCACTTCTTCAAAACCCAGCTTGAGGTTGGGGGTAAATTTTTGCTGCCTTGGCAAGGAATGACACAGGGTCAAATTACTCCAGATATAGAGTAGTTTAGGTGGTCTTGCTGGGGGCACAAAGAGAAAAACAGAAACTCACACCTTCTACCAGCAAGAAGGTCGAATTTTGCCCCAGAGTGTCCATCAGTGCCCCAATTTAAACATGGCAGACTAAAGTAATTTCATAGAGGAAACACAAATATTGCCTTTTGCAGAACACTCATGGACACACAGCCTTGAATTACTTGTCAGGGATAGTTTTCCTTCATCTTGGGTCGCTGCTGTCTTTTGATGACCTGCGAGAGAGTGAGGGGTGGAGAAAAACAAATTAGGTTTAAGGGGCCTGGGGGAATAAGAAGAAAAATCACAGCATTTAAAAAAAATGTGAGCCCCACAGGCTGTGAATCTCATAGATACAGTAGTAGTGGGGGAGGGCGGGCACACTGAAGGATACTATTTCAGGCAGATTCAGAGACAAGAATGTGTTCTTTGCCACAGGAAGAATGTTCCCTGAGTCAGAGCTGCTCATCGGGTGAGATGAAGGGAAGAATGTACACCCAGTCCTGGTTACTTGCAATGTTTCCAGCAGTTATTTCTCTCCTCTTCGCTCCCCCCCTTCCTTAAATGACTCATATATATTTTTGTCTTGCTAATTTACACTATGGCTGAGTTCCCCCTACCCCGCCCCCCGCCCCCCGCCCTACAGCGGCTCCTATTTCTGCAAAAGTGGGAGTTCTCTAAGCCCCTGCCTGAGCTACGCTGCAAAACTGAACCGGTTTTGACAAAGCTAACCCTTGTGTCAGCTGTGTTCTTGACAGAAAGGGGAGAGGAAAAGGTGGGGGGGGGGCTGAAGAAGGGGGAGAAAGGAGGGGAGGGGAAGGAAGGAGAGAGGAGGGAGAGAGACAGATCAACAGAAGAGGTTGGGGGAGGAGATGGAGGGAGAGACAGAGACAGAGAGACAGAGATAGGAAGGAGAAGAGGGAGGGGGGAGAAGGGAGAAGACAGAGGAAAGGGAGGGAAAAAGGGGAGAGAAGGAGGAAAGCAGGAAGGTAGAGGATAGAGACAGAGACAAAGGAGGGGGAGAAGAAGGGAAAGGAAGGGGGGAAGAGAAAGACAGAGATAAAAGAGGGAGAAGGGGAGAGAGAAGAGAGGCAGAGACAACGAGGAGAGGGGAGCAGAGAAGGGGAAAAACCGACAAATAAGGGAGGGGAGAAGAAGAGGAGAAAGAAGGAGAGAGACAGTGGAGAGGGGAGAGTAGGAGGGAAGAGAGAGGGAGGGGGAAAAAGGGAGGGGAGAGATGGAGGGAGGAGAGAGAAAGAGAAGAGACAGGCAGCTTGCTGACGTCAATGAAGACCACACTATCCAGCCAGGATAACATTACTCCCTACCTCCACCGCCCACTCCCTCTAATTTACTAGAAACCAGGCAGCCCGTTTGGAAACCCGTTGCTTCCAGCATGTTTTCGCTGTTCCTCCCTTGACCAAAAGGGCTATTAATTATGGGGAGCTAGAAAGCTACCTGATTCCCTCGTTCAAAGACTGAAAACAGAGGGGATTTCCATGAGTAATAATTCAGTCCGTGCTTGTAGAGTGTGCACCGTAGGCTAGAGTAAATTGATCCAGCTGCTTGCGAGGAGGAGCCAATGGAAGAGTGCCTGAGGTGGGGAGGGGTGAGCTGGAGGGGTGGGTGCGGGTGGGTGGGGGTGGGGGTGGGGGGGATCGGAACGCATCCGCAGATGGAGCCGCATTGTGCAGTGTGGTCCCATGTGCTCTCCCTGGCCGCGGAGCGTGCTGCAGCCTGCTCCCCGGTTGGCGGGGCCGCCGCTGCAGCCTTCCTGTCTGGGCTGACTTGCATTGTGAGGCAAATTCACTGGCACATGTCGCAACAGCTTTCTTGGGTAATACCAGACACCCAGTGAAGGAAGCTTTGGGATGGCCTTATTTCCCAAGCTCTCTCATGATCAATGACCCACTGGCCTGTCCCCTGTCCCCCACCACTCCACTTTGGTGCTGGAGTGGGCGTTTGCTTGGGCTTCCCAGAAGCACTCCCCAGCTATGTTGTCTGGACACCCAAAGCCTATTTACCAATAATCAAGAGCTGGCAGCCTTACTCTGTAACCCGAAGCTACAAAAATACCAAGTCCCCTCCCCAGATGGTGGAGTTCAGAGTTCAGTTGACTTGCTAGCCAAGGCTGCAAAGTTAATTTTTTATCTTAGAGAAAATAATAAACACAGCGTTAGCAACTCAGTGTTTTTATCAATTTGCAGATCATTTCCAACCAGAGTTTTTTTTAATTTAAAAAAAATTAAATTTTTTTTTTTTTGCTCCTGCCTGTTTTATGGCTTACTGATACACTTGAGTGCTTTTTATGAAACCATATGTGGCTGTTTAATTTTTATGCTAGGCACTGTAACAGAGTCCCTTTCACCTTAATTGTATGATATTATTGGGTGTTTTTTTTAAAAGCTATATTCCTGGTAACATCCTATCTTAATGATAAAGGCACCACAGTAAAGAAAGGTTAAGTCCCTTACCTGGGGTCTAGGATAAGGCCAAAATTAAAGCTAGGACTCATGTGTGTCTTTGCCCGGTTTTATTTTATTTTAATTCCTAGTACAGTTTTGTCTGTAAGCATCCAAGCAAGGCTGGTTTCTTATCTTATGGGATATTTATATTACGGAGGATAATGCTTCAATCGAACCGAGTTAGAGACCCTGAAGGGAGATGCTATATCAACAGATAGAAACAATTTCTGCACACAAAGGCTGTAATTAAAGGCTGAATCAGTCTATATGTCTTGGATCTCACCAAGCTGTACCGCAGATTGTTCATTCATTTTGATTGTCTTAACCGAATATAATCAACCATTTGGCTGTTCTATCCATCCTGTGGCCCTTGACAGTTATGGTGAGAACAAGTGATTCAACCCCCAAGTGGATAGATCTAGGTTGTGTGCCTTAGAGGCACAGATGCCTCTTTATCCTCCTCCCTTTCCTCCCTTGATGCAAGTATTTCACAGGAAAACCAACATTGTCACATGTTCCCGGGGCATATTTCTAAGCTAAAGTGGTTACTTGGGGGAGGTGTGTAAAGGGAGAATGAGATTTCTAGTGTTTGGTAGGGATATGGGCTGAAGAAATTTTCACCTCTGCTTTGCTCTTCTGGGTAGAAGAATGACCCCAAAAGCAGAATTTCTTTAGTTTGTGTGAAATTATTCAGAAGGTCCTATGACAGTGCCCTTTGTCATCAAAGGACCTAGTGCCCTCATTGGCAATGTGAGCTGGGAGCCCTAAGATAGCACAGAACATGCAGACCACAATCCTGGAAGCCGGCCTGGTGGCACAGGGTTGGGGAGGCAGTGTCAGCAGTAGCGTGAAAAAAGAATTGACGTTTTTCTTCATTGGGTAATACTTGTCCTCAGGATTGAGGGCACTAAAACCAGGTCTGTCTGCATTGTCAAAAAGAAGTGAGTGATTGAGCAATTATCTAGTAAATTCAGTAAGTCTCTATAGCTAGGGACTTCACCTGTATCAGATACACAAGAAGGTTTTTAGGCCCCAGTTATCTAGTTTGCTTATTCACACAGTTCAATTTTATCAGGTAATCACCCAAACTTTTCCCCTACTTTGGTTTTTATAGCTCTAGCTTTTTCCATCATGCAAAACAAAAGTTATTATTTGGAAAAAAAAAGTAAGGGCAATATTATGCTGTATGTACTGGCAGGGTGGGTTATTTGTAAGAAGATCTCCAAGTTTTAAAAATAATCTGCTATTCTTGTATAGGAAGCATGATATTCTGTAGTCTTTTTTTTTCCCTCAATATATTTTGCATGAAAATGTATAAAACAATGAAAGTCTTCAGAAAGACCTATTCTGACACTTTTCATGAGGACACAATTCACAGAGAGCCTTTCATGGAGAGGTCATTATCAAAGTTTTGTTAAATGAGCAAATACCTCCTCCCCCCAATCCCATAAAAATCTAGACATTAAAATTGCATCTCATCAGAAGATCTTTATGACTCTTATTTCAACAGAGTAGCAAGTTTATTTGAATGAAAATATAAAATAAAATTGACAAAATAGCAGTTTGCTCAAACCAAAAGCAGATTCTTTTTGTTATACAAGTCTTTTTTTCCTTTCTCTCTCTTCCTTCCTTTCTTCTCTCTTCCTTCCTTTCTTCTTTCTTTCTTTCTTTCTTTCTTTCTTTCTTTCTTTCTTTCTTTCTTTCTTTCTTTCTTTCTTTCTTTCTTTCTTTCTTTCTTTCTTTCTTCCTTTCTTTCTCTCCTTCATTCTTTCCTTCATTCCTTCATTCCTTCATTCCTTCCTTCTTTCTGTTTTTTAAAAAATTAGCTAAGTGTTAATTCTAGCATCCAAAAACTGTAAAGTGTGAGGTTAGATAAGTGCTAGAATCTTATTGCCATGTGGATTCTGTGAGGTGAACTTAAAGGTAACAGGTTTTAGCTAAAAGATTTCAAAAGCTTGAGCTATGGGGTAAAGTTCCCTGGTTATTTGTCCTGCCTCTAATGAGGCCATTATTGACAGCAGAATCCCAGTCACTGGCCACAGGCTCACTGTGAACTGCAGGATGTGCATTCTGACTCCCACAAGCTCCAGTGGGGGAGTCTGATTAATTTTGCAGGTGTTTATTGTACAGGGTGAAGTGGCTATTTGCCGGCTTGGGAGTCAGACCAGAAGATGGCTATCAAACGGACCTGTCATGTTTGGCACGTCTTCCCAAAGCCACCGTACAGAGCAGGAAAGATTGAAGTCAGTTTGTGGATTTAGCAGATTGATCCTACAATGCTCCCCTTTAATCTGAATTTTTTAAAACTTGCTTGAAAAAAAAAAACCCAACCTCAAACCAGCCAAGTGCTGACTTGTGTATTGTTCTTGATTTCAGTATGGGTAGTTTAAATGTTGCATACGTACAGACCTCCACACTATCCTCCATGGACAGTTTTTTTGCATCTAGCTAAAAGCCTGAAAATCCACTGTATCTGATAGGTTTAGGAGGACTTGAGACCTGATTGTACTTCAGCTTGTTTCCCAGCTGTGTGGATGCCGACCAGTCCTATAATAAATTCAGCATTAAGTGGGCCACACATTCCACGAATTTATTTCCCGAGTGGTATAGGCACATGTGTGTGTTCAGAAACGCTGCTATCACCACGAATCTATTTCTGTCGATTTTTTTTTCTCCGTGTGGTTATCCTGACTTAAAGGTCAATGACTAAATGGTGTTTGGACAGTGTCTGGAGTGAATGCTTAAACCGTAGGGCCTAATGTGTAACCAGCACTCTTTCTTCTCTGTCAGCAGTTGGCAAGAGGATACTGTGAGCCCTGCTTCCAACAAGTAAATAGATATATATGTGCAGTGAGGGGAGGGGACAGCCAGAGTAAGCATTTTGAAATTTACACCAGCAGTTGCTTCAAGTGATAAGAGTATTTGAGTAACCTGTGAGCCATGCGGATGCACAGGTTTCAAAAACAGGAAAGCCTCTTGTTTAAAAATCCTTCTAAAGCAACATGTGGGCTCAGAAAAGAAACTGGCTTGTGGTTTAGTGATTGTACTTCCTTATTGATATAATGGTTAGGTGGTGCAAGGCCTCATGGGATTGCGATGTTGGTAACCACAGCCCTAACAGTTATATTCACTGGGTTCTGAAACAGGCTAGGGGGCTTTTTGGACAGATGGGAAATCTAACAATTTCCCTTTTCATTTCCCCTCTTGTGTGACTTTGTTAATTTTTTAAAAAACTGGTAACAGAGAAGGGAATTTTGCTCATATTTAAAAGGAGTTAAGCTGGTCTTTTTGCTTCTCCCCAAAATCTGTGGTCCCTTCATGTCCTTACCCGCCCCCCACCCCTCATCTGCCCCATCTCAAAAACATATTATCTGGTTTTGTTAACTTTTCACAGGGTATACGTTTAGTTAACATACTTGGAGGCTGGGTTCCAATGAGGCGACCTACAATGTTTTTTGAGTGGGGTGGGGTGGGAGAGTGGTGGTCTGGACTTGTGATTTCAGAGGTATGGTAGGAATTCCTAGGGAGAGAGAGAGGACTCTCTCTTCCAATACAGATCAGTAAATCTTATGTAATTTAGAGAATTGTCTCAGCTTCTCAGAGGTTAACTGACTTGCCCAGGATTTGTAGCTGGTATGAGTTAGGACTTGAACACTCATCTTCCTGAGTCCAAGGCCAGTTTTCTATCCAACATACTCGTGTCCCTCCTGTGCAGTGTTTTCATGTTTTTTTTTTTTGCCAGCTCCATATTGTTGCTGTACTCAAAGCTTAAGAGGATGTTAAAGATAAGTCAGATGGTGAACTTGTCCGTTTTTCAGCTGTTAAGAAGGCCTTGGCTTGGGAAGATGCTTTTGGGAGGCTGGACCAAATGTTTTGAAACTAAGGTGAAAACAGATTACATCAATGTGATCATACCTAACTGAGTGCAGGAACAAGCATTTTTTTTGGCTTGGTTTGTCAGGGGTTGTCTTAGATTGGGAACACATTACATATTCAGAGCTTCCATTGAGACCAGTTGCTTCCTATTCTCTGCTCTGTGTGTGTGTGTGTGTGTGTGTGTGTGTGTGTGTGTGTGACAGACAGAGAGACATAGAGATACAGAGACAGACAGACAGCATAGCAAACCAGGCTAATTGAATTTTCCTTGTCCCAATGTAGTGCATTTATAGTGCATAGATTTCCTTCTAAGGGAAAAACATACACATCTCTTGGCGGATGTCATTGTACAGATCAATGCTCATTTTTCTTTAGGTTTTAAACCCATATTGTTGTTGTTGAGTCATCTTAGACGTGTCTGACTCTTCACGACCCTATTTTGGGATTTTCTTGGCAGGGATACTGGAGTGGTTTGCCATTTTTTTCTCCAGCTCATTTTACGAATGAGGAACTTGGGCAAATGGGGTTAAGTGACTTGCCCAGAGTCATATAGCTGGTAAGAGGCCAGATCTGAAGTCACTAAGAGGAGTCTTCCTGACTCCAGGCCTGGCACTTTGTCCACTGCATTACCTAGCTGCCCTGGTAAAGCCAATACTCCATTCCATATCGCCTTTTTGAAGTCACAAGGAAGCTGAATCCTACCAACTCATCCAAGGGTTATGATTAGAGATAGAGCCCTATATTCATTCATTCGTTCATTCATTCATTCATTCATTCATTCATTCATTCATTCATTCATTCAACAAATACCTGAATGCCTACTCCGTGCAGAGCACTGTGTTGAGGGCTGGGAGAAATAGAAAATTTTGATAAGAAATTGTCCTTCCCCTCACGGAGCTTGTAGTCTAGCAGGGAGATAAGATACAAACAGTGATAATTGTAATATATATCACATGATAAGTGAATTACAGTTACCCCCTTACTGCAATTTGAAGTTGAAGGGGGAAGTGAGATCGGAAAAAGCTCTGAGTCATTGAGAGGGGTGGAGATTTTTGAATTTGGCTTTAAAAGAGGGCTAGGAATTCAATAGGAGAAGAACAGGAATCACACCATTTTAAGAGTAGAATTGCACGAACAAAGTCATGAATGTGGAAAGAAATAAGACATATTCAGGGGACAGAAAGTAGTCTTTTTTGGCTGAAGCACAATATATATGTGGAAGGAAATAACATGAGTAAGAGTAGAAAGGTTGACAGCACCAAACTTTGAATACCAGGCAAAGAAGTTTAAACTTGACTTGGTTGGCAAGAAAGAAGGAAATTTTTTGAGCAGAAAAGAGATCGGATCTATTCATAAGGAAGATTATTTTAACAGGGTGATGAAAGATGGATTGGAGAGGAAAAGAGGGATATGGGAAGACTTTAGGAGACTATTGCAGTAACCCAGAGAAGTAGTAACGGGGAAGGGAAGATAAGAATTGAGTGAACAAATTCAAGAGATTGGGGAGGCAGAATCAATAGACTTTGCTTATTGATCAGATAAGACAAGTGAGGGTAAGTAAGATCAGAGATCTAAAGGTGGATGGGAATTCAAAAACTTTCAAGTCCAACACCCTCATTTTATAGATGAGGAAACAGAGCCCCAAAGAGATTAGGTGGTCCATCAACAGACATTTATTAAGCACCTACTATGTGCCAAACTTGCCTAAAGTCACAGCAGTAAGTAAGCATCAGAGGTGAAGCCAGCTCCTCTCATTCCAGAGCCAATTCTTTTCTCACCGAACAAAGGTTTTGAACATGGGAGACGGTGGTGCCACAGACTGAAATAGTGATTCCAAAAAACAGTTGCATGTATGTGTGCACGTGAGTGTGCATATATACATAGGCAGGCTAGTATTATATTTAAAATCGAGAGACTTGGAAAGGAAAAATAGGTAGAAGAGAGTATATTTTAAATGAATTTGAATGTGAGCAGGTAGATCGCTCAAATAATATGCAGCCTTTCATCACGTTTGAGGCTTTCGTTCTAATGTCTTGCAATAAAGAATGAAAAAGGCATGAACATAAGCAAAGTGCATATTAAATTTCCCTCAACTACCTGCCTCTTGAATGAACCCTTTTAAATGTCCTTCCTCTTGAACCTAAGGAAAGAGGAGAGAGTCTTGAAGCTGGGAGGATGGAACAAGGATGGAACGCCAAAGAGTCCCTTTAAAAATGTGTGTGTGTGTGTGTGTGTGTGTGTGTGTGTGTGTGTGTATTTTCTTTGATCAATTAGAATCCAGCCCAAAAAGAGAATGTATGCCTCTTCTACCCCTATCCCTCCTTGGAGATCTTAAATGAAACTTTTATTGCAGAATGCAGTGTGAGGAACTTCAACTATTCACTTGTTTTGTTTTGTTTTGTTTTTTCATTTTCCATTGACGACCTACTCTACTCACCCACTCATTCTTCAACGTTACTTTTCTTGGGATTGAGAATTATGCCCATTATACTCGGCCCCAGTTGACACCATTCCTAGCCTCTTTTCCGGGAGAGGCCAAAGGGCTGCCCTTCCCACCTCTCTTTTCCTAATTACAGGGTAAGTCCAAAGCTGAAGAACTGTAGTATTTTATTGGTGGGTAAGGCTACATATGAGTAATTCCTTTTTAGCTATCAAAGACGACATTAGGATAAGCAGATGTTATGAAACTAACAGGACTTTGTACCATGTCTCACCTCCTATTTCTCTAAACAGTTTGATGGTCTTTGATGTTATCTCAGTAATCCTTACAATCCGTTGTGAGGCAAACTAATGATAGGGATTATTGCCACCATTTTGCAGATAAGGAAACTGGGACACCAAGTGTGGAATACCTTACCTAAGTCTACAGAGTGAGTCAGTGATAGAAAATAAGAAATGGACCCTGATCCCCTGATTCTCAGTTTCTTCCTGGAGGCCATGGTTCATGATATGGTTACGTGTATTTGCTTTTCACAATAAAGTGAGCTTTGTTTTGGTCTTTAATAAGTTACCAGCTTGGACACATTTCTGGAGGAATTTGACTGGGCAAGAAAATTTGAGTCACATAGTGATAGAAGAGAAGGACACAATTTGGACATCAAAGGGAGTCACACTTGTACTTTACCCTGGATTTGTCATGAATTTCTAGTATGAAAATTCATTGTTTTATAATGCTCCAATTTCTCAGGCTTTAAAGATCATTGGATCAGAGAATTAGAACTTAGGAGTGATCCAGTCTAACAGAGCAGCTAAAAGACTTGGTCTTTATATGCCCATAGCTTAGCACAGTGCCTAGCACATAGTAGGCACTTAATATATGCTTGTTCACTGACACAGAAGCACGTAAAGGTACAGACCATTCACAGGCTGGTCCTGTGATTACAAATTTAGTTTCCCTTCTCTGGCACAATTGATTCTTCATGAACTATCTGAAATCCTCATGTGAAAGAAGTTAATGGTGGAATAATTTTAATGCTTATAAAATTCTGGCACACTTTAAGAGAGCTCCTCTCCTGTGGTTCTTTCAATTAATCAATCAAAACGCATTTATTAAGTGACTTCTATGTGCCAGGTCCTGTGTGAGGCTCTGATAAAATACAAATAATTTTGAAACACTATTTTATGTTTATGGAAAGCTTTCCAGGAAGTTGTTTGCCTCAAAGGAAAATGTTATTTCACAATTTTGTGGGATATTCTGGCTCAGAGTCTCCATGGCCTCACTATAGGAAACTGTCCTTTGAGAGTTTCAGTAAACTAAGGCTCCTTCTTTTGTCCTGCTAGTTACTTATGTTCTTGAGATGGTCAAGAATGAAGAAATATATCTTTTTTCTTTCTCGTTGATAACATTTCCTGACTAAATGAAGCATTTTTGCAAAACAAAGGACAACCCCCCCCTAAACTCTAAGAGAAAAATGAGGCACATTGCAACACTTCACTTCTACAGCCCATAAAAAGTCTAAATGCCGAATTAGATTGAAAAAATGTAGTAGTCATAATGGTAAGTAAATGCTAGTCTATACATCAAAACAAAAATTCTAAACAGGTCTGTAAAAACAACCGACTGGCAATTGTATATGACTTTTTGGTTTTTGTCTAGGCAACTCATCCCATGTTGGAGGTGGATAGAGGGTTGAGACACTTGAAAATGCATATATATTTTGTGTAGTTACTTTTTCGAGTAGAACTCAAAGATACCTCATTAAGTGAGATTGGGAGCGAATAGTTATAATTCTCTTCATTTAATGGATGGAAGAATAGAAATGACACAGAGGAAATGTGCCTTGAAATCATACTATAAGTTGGTGGTGGAATGAAATTAACTTATGTAAGCTTCTTGAACAATGAGACCATTTTCCATTTTGTTTGTTTAACCCCAGCGCCTAACATGGTATCTTAAATATATGTATATCTGCCTATACATACACACATATAAATATACACATATATGTATATATGAAATTTGTTCTAGATCTGTATAGGTTACTCTGAGCGAGGAGCCTTCACTGCCTCTATCAAAGCAGATTGGTAACTGTTCTGAAACACAGAGAAGTGATTGCTGACTTGCTCAAGGTCATATATCGAGCATGTGTCAGAGCTGGAGTTGAACTCAGGTCTTCCTGGTCTGCTCTATATCTACTACACTATGAATGTTCAGATGTATTTAATTCTTCACGACCCCATTTGGGGTTTTCTTGGCAAAGATACCGGAGTGGTTTGCCATTTCCTTCTCCTGCTCATTTTACAGATGAGGAAACTGAGGCAAACAGGGTTAAGTAACTTGCCCAGGGTCACACAGGTAATAAGTGTTTGAGGCCAGATTTGGACTCAGGAAGATGAGTCTTCCTGACTCCAGTCCTGGCACTTTATCCATTGTGCCACCTAGCTGCCCTTGAACAGATCAGGGACATAATAAATACTCATTGGATTAGACTAGATTTCAAGTTCGGTGTACTGGCCTAGACTCTGGAATGAAATCATATAGATCTAATCTGTCTAAGTAGAAAAACAGGATAGGCATTGTCAAGGACAGAAAAGAAGTAGGTAACATAGTCCCTGGATTCCATTTTTAAACTCTGCTGTTAAAAAAATCAACTGAGAATACATTTTAGCATATAAATTGGGCCTGGTTCTGAAAACCAGACCTCTGTGAAGACTGATTATTCATTTCTATGTAATGCTTATGGTATCTAAATTAATCTATTAGCAGCCACTAGAAAACATCTACCAAAGCAGCTACTAGAAAAACATTACCCAGGCAAGACATACAGCGTCGAGGACTTCAACTCTCTTGGTTAGGAGCCATCTCATTGTGGCACGCAAATATCACTGGAGTATGGGATCTAGTTGGGGAGATATGATGTTGATATTTGTTTTCGTTTCACTTATTTATTTAAATTTTTTTCAATTAATGAACACCCACCTTATCTTCTTCCCTCCTCCACTGAAAAATAATAAAAAACAAAACTCTTATAACAAATATGTGTAGTCATGCAAAACAAATTCCTACATTGGTTATGTCCAAAAAACATATGTCTCATTCTGCACTCTGAGTATATCACCTCTCCGTTGAGGACATCAGTCTTCTGGAATCGTGGTTGTTCATTGTGTTGATCAAAGTCCTTAAGTCTTTCAAAGTTGTTTGTCTTTATAATTTTTTGTTATTATTGTATAAATTTTTCTTTAGGTTCTGCTTACTTCACTCTGTATCAGTCATGCAACTCTTCCCAGGATTGTCTAGAACTGTCATCTTTATCTTTTTTTTAACAGCACAGTAGTATTCCATCAAATTTATATATCATATTTTACTCATCCATTCCCCAAGTGATGCATACCCCTTTAGTTTCTAGTTCTTTGTCACCACAAAAAGGGCTGCTATATTTTTGTACATGTGTATCTTTTTCCCTTTATTTGCTCTCTTTGGGATATATACCTGCTAGTGATAGTTCTGTGTCAAAGGGTATGTATAATTTAATAATTTGGGGAACATAGTTCTACATTGCTTTCCAGAATGGCTGAACCAGTTCACAACTCTACCAACAGTGTATTAACGTACCTATTGTCCACAGCCCCTCCAACATTCGTCATTTTCTTTTTTTTGCCAACTTTACCAATCTGATTGGTGAGGTAGAAACTCAGAGTTGCTTTAATTTGCTTTTCTCTATTAGTGATGTGGAGCATTTTATTTTCACATGTCTATTGATAGCTTGGATTTATTTCTTTAAAAATGACTTGTTCATCTCCTTTGGCCATTTATTAACCGGGGAATGGCTTTTATTTTTTTATAAATTTGAATCAGTATGATACTGATGTTTGAAAGAATGAGAGAACCAAGTAATGCATATCATGTGGTATATTCTGCAGATATTATAGGAATCTATATGATAAAGCATCATTGTGGAGCGGGTAGTCAGATAATGCTTCATGGAAACAGGGAGAAGGTAGAAACTAACACTGAAGTGGGTTCCCTTTGGATGCCCATCTTAGTCATGCTTTTATTGTTCTATTATCATTATCATTCAACATACTTTCCTGGGGAAGATTTCCCAAGGACTGTTGCTTCTGGTTTCCCATTGAATGGAAATGATCTTTTCCTTAGCCAGATTCATTCCTTTGCCTCATGCCACAGAAAGATCATTTAATGTGGTATTGGAGGGCATCCCAGTTCTTTTATGAAGCCTTCTCTGATCCTTGCCCCAATTTCCCCCACTCCTACCAAGTGATTCCATTATAATCTGATATCCAAGCACTTCCGTTATGTACTTATCATATTCTGATCTATGTTATATTTGTTTGTGTATGTATAATTACCTCTCCTGAGAAGCAGTCTAGCATAGTGGATAGAGAGATGGGCCTCAGAAAGAACCAAGTTCAAGTACAACCTTGAACATGTACTAACTGCACAGGCATCTAGCATGTCCCTGTTGTATGCATAGATTAAGAGCTGGAAGAGACCTTAGAAGGGACCACAGGTGGTGTAGAGGACTGTGTTGGAATGAAATCCAAAAGATCTGAATTTGAATCCTGAGTCAGACCCTTACTAACTGTGTGACCTTGGGCAAATCACTTAACCTTTGCCTGCCTCAGTTTTCTCATCTGTAATTTGGGGTTCATAATATCACTCACTTCCCAGGGTTGATGTAAGGATCGAACGGGATACTATTTAAAGTGCTTTGCAAATCTCAAACACTAGATAAATGCTGGTATATGATGATGTCTGATTCCTTCATTTTGCAGAGAAAGAAAATGGATCAGAAAGGCTGAGTGATTTGCACCAGATCACGTAGCTAGTAAGTGTCAAAGCATGAATTTGAAACTAGCTTTGTGGCTATGGACAAGTCCCCAGCAACTATCTGAGGCTGTCAAGCTGCACTGATGGAGGGACGCCTGGAGTTCCTCACACTGAAACCCTAGTGCGGAACTCTTTTGCTGGCCTCCCCTCCTTTAGCTGCACTCCATTCTCCTAACTCCTTGAGGAGGTAAGTATTCCACCTCGTTTTCCTTTGCATATCTCCTAATGCCTAGCTTGGTACCTTACACAGAGTAGGCACTTAATAGATATTTGGTAAATGAATGACCAAACAGATTTGGTCGTGGCAGAATCAGACTTACCCAAAGGTTCACTGATTCACGGCAGCTTGTCTCTATAGGGCCCACGACAGACTCTCAGCAAGGTGTGCCCACTTGGGTGGTCGTCTAGAGGGGAAGCAGAGCATCTGAATGACTGATTTCTACCAAGTCTAATTCAAATGCATTGTACGGAGGAGGCCACTGAGAGCCCAGGAAAGAAGACAGACCGAGGCAAGGGCACATTAGGTATTGAATTAGAAGGATGCTGATGCAGAGGGCTTCGTTTTCACCTTTGGTTCCCTTCAAGTTTGAACCTGACAACATAAGAGCACTAGATTGGTACGAGAAAACCGAGCCTGTCCCAATTATTTACATGCCCTCTACACCCCTCTTTGTTCCACATGGCTGTGTTTATAACGGACTGCACCAAAGAAGGGAAGAAGCCCTGCTTAGTGACTTGTACAGGAAATTGGAACCCCAGAACTTACTCCCAGGTCTGTCTCCGATTCATGCTTAGACAAACTGAACTAAATTCTCGACCTTTGATCCCCCATTTGCAAAATGAGAATAACACCTGCTGTCAAACCTGTATAATCTTTTGATTTCCACAGTTGAGAGGTGTTATAAAATACAATATTTAATATTTCTGTGTGGGAAAGAATCCCTGAAATCCATCTTAATACCATGTGATGACAATAACAATACCATACCTTAGCATAGCACTTTATATCGTGGACAGCACTTTAAGTACATTCTATCATTTACTCCTCACAACAGCCTTGTGAAGTAGGCAACAAGCATTTATTCAGCACCTACCTATATGCCAGACACTGTGCTAAGTGTTTCATAGATACTGATCTTTACATCAACTCTGTAAGATAGGTGCTATTATGATGCCCATTTTACACTTGGGGAAACTAAGGCAGACAGCAGTCAAGTGACTTGCCCAGGGTCACACAGACAGTAAGTGTCTGAAGTAAGATTTGAACTCAGGTCTTCCAGACTCCAGGCCCAATGCTCTGTCCCCTGCACCACCCAGCTGCTGCCGTGCTTGTATTGCCGGTTAGTACAACCACTATTATCGCTATGAGGGATTGAGGCTTGCGTTAAGTGACTAACTAGCTCAGGGACAGATAGTCCATATACAGCACAAGTGAGACTCAGACTCAAATCTTCTGACTCCAAGGCCAGTACTCTGTTCATTATACTGTTCTGCGTCCTACATAGAAAGGCAATGTTACCTAGTGGATAAAGAGCCCTCCTCACAGTCAAGAAGATCTGGGTTCAAGTTGCATTTCTTATACAGAACTTGAGCAAATCAGGATGAATTCTGAGCTAATCCTTAGGGCCACAGGCAACTCTAAGACTGAGTTACAGAGCAATGCTGATATGCGTCGGGAGAAGAAGTGCTATCTCTTCACTGGGAGTCACCTATATAAATGAAATTACGGGTCTAGTTCTCTTCCTCGCTCCTGTCCTCCTCCCAGTTCTGCTTCTCTGCTTGAATAGTTCCACTAAGGGGGCGCTTACCACATAACAGAGCAGCCTTTTCCATTGGATAGCAATAAATATCTTCAAGATGGAGTAGTGGGAGCATTAATTCAAGTCCATTTTGTTGTTTGTTGTTTCATCTTTTTCTAGACTTTAGGTTTATAGTATCATGCTTTAGTGCCTACATTTGGCCTGGTTCATCTAATCTGGAATCTTTTCCCTGATCTGAGGGGCCCAATGGTAATGTTGGACTCAGTTGAGTTACCAAGTGTAAAATGACTTAGAAGTTTGGGTCCAGCATCCATTTGTTCCCCTCTTTCTGTCTGGGACGTCTCATTTAGTGCCTCTTCCTTTTTGGAAAACAACAGTGAACTTTGTTCAGCCAAAACCCTATTTCCCAGACTCTGATATTTGCTCCCTCCAGCTGTTCCCAACTGCAGACCACTTATTACACATTGTTTGCTATTTCCGCTGTTCCAGCATTGCCTGGAAGGCATCCAGAGGAAGCTGTGGCCTACGGAGCACTAGTTTTGGTACATGTGGCCTTGACTTACATAGGTCTAAGACAGTGACTACCTCTTTGGAAAACAAAGGGTGAATATACCCATAATTTTAACGGATGGGTTAAAAAAAGCCTTAGCGGATCAGCACCCTCTACAAAAAAGACCAGAGTTGCTTTGTTTTGTTCACACTTCAGGTTGCTTGTCTATAGAATACTGGAAGAAAAAAGTCCAGTTCAGAACAACCGAAGCAAAAATGCAAGCTGATAAGAGGTGATAAAAAGAAATGTTTATTCTTGGAGAACATAGCACAGTTTTTCAAATAACTCTTCATGCTGGTGTAGGAAACACTGTATTTGCAATTTTTTTTTCAAACGACATACTTTGCCAATGCCGACACGACTAATTATATTCAGTCATCGGAGTGGCTATAGAGTCGGCATTTTCAGCTATATTGTTAATGGATTTCAGTGTAATTGATTGGATTGGCTTCGTGGCAATCTAAAATGTTCAGTAAGATGGCTAAAATTTGCTTCATACTGACTATGCTACTGTGTAGTGGTTTTAGGTATCCATCTATGTCACTCCATTTTATAAATGAGGAAATTGACCCTCAGAATACCAAAGTGACTTGGTAAGCCCATGTCTGTTAACCAGACAACTAAATTGAAATGTAGTTTGAATGTGTTTGAATAATTTAACCAAAGACTCTGGGTTATTTCTTTTCCCCATCCTTCCTCCATAGTTTTTCCCCCTTGAATTAAATAATAATTGCTTTAACTTTCTACTTCCTTTAACTTTTGAAGTATAGGCCATGAGTCCCAAACAGTCATCTGTTTCCACATCCTTTTGCTCCTATTTCTATCCCCGAGCTCCTTCCATAAACGGCCTTCCACAGCCTCAAAAGTGTTCAAGATTGGCTGTAACCCATCTGCCAAACTAGCATAAGCTGGAGGATGGCCTTTTCCCAAAGAGTGTATTAGGCCAGATACACCTGTCTGATGTGGATGGACAAACCAAGCACTCCTTCTCCCACTTGGCCTGTCAGATACAGCTGAATACTTTTGGCAGATAGTCAGGCAATTTGGAAATTCACTTGCTGCTCTCAGCTAAGACAGACCACCTGGTCAGAGCCAGACCTAGTACATTCATTGTCTGATTCCCTGACCATTCAGCCCCTAGAACTCTTTCTTTTAAAGCCCTCCAATGTGCACATGGCCCTTTGGGTAGGGCTACATAGCAGGAAGGAGAGTGAATAGAAAGCGAAAGGAGAGCATAGGAGAGTGAATCATTCTATGAAGGCTCCCAAGGGCAGCGTAAATTAACAGTAGTGGAAAGGGGTCACAGTAAAATACCTGACATTTATATAACGCTTTGAGGTTGACTTTCCCCATTTAGGATCTAAGTTCCTTGAAACAGGGATTGTCTAGCTTGCTTCTATTTGTATCTCCAGCACAGAGCACAATGCTTGGCATGCAGCAAGCTATATTAAGGCTAATAAGCACTTAAATGCTCTTCCCCCCTCTGTCTCTTTCTCCCTCTCCCTCTTTTCTCTCTCTTTTCTTTCTCCTTTCCTATTCCTCTTTTTCTTTCTTTTTCTCCATTTCACCTCTCCCTCTAACTCATCTGCTATCCATCTATCTATTATCTATCCACCCATATCTGTCTGTTTATATCCATCTCTCTCTATCCATCTATCTATTCAACTCTGCATGCCCCATCTGTTTATCCATCTCTCTCTGTCTCTGTCTCTGTCTCTCTCTCTTTCTACCTCTGTCTCTATCTACCTCTGTCTCCATCTGTACCTATCTCTGTATCTATCTATGCATCCAGCCACCTATTCATCCATCTACATACCTACCTATCCATCTACCCAACCACCCATCTATCTTATCTAGACTGAGTCTGGAAAGTTGTCTCTAGGTGAGCCTCACAGGATGCTGTATCTTAGTGTTGTTCCCAGTCCAAAGCTTGGTCTTCATAAAGCAGAACGCCAATTTACTAATTTACAATAGAATGGAGATCCCTAGCAAGATAACTGGGAGCTGCTATTTGTATAAGGAACTCCTCTCCTGGGGGTGGATGGGCCCATTTAGGTAATCATGTTCACAGATCAAAAAATTGCTTAGTGAGCAGCGAATTAAGGAAAAGAAATTGAGTGTTGCTAAGAGGCTATCTACATCAAGCCAATAATATAGTTTGATGTCTCTCCCTTCTCTGCTTTAAGGTTTTTGAATTTAATTCTTTGAAACTTGGTAGAATTTTTTTCTGTCTAGTTGAACAATTATTAGTAACAGAATAATTAGTATTTATTAGTAACCTCTCCTAAGGAGATACTAGAGATGTGCAGACAAATTCTTACTCCCTTGACTCTTTTTTCTAGAGTTCATGCAGACTGGGTATTTTTAAATTTATTTTTGCCATGATCAGATCACACTTTCCAATATTATAGCTTTGCTTTGGAATTAGAAAGATCAAGGTTCAAATCTTGCCCCAGATACTTACTAACTGTGTGACCCTGGGCCTCAAGGCCTTATTTGTAAAATGAAAGGTTTGGACAAGATGAATTTTAAGGTCCCTTGCTACTCTAAATCTGTGATCTTATGATCCTTTCATTGGTTTCCATTTAGACTGGTGATTCGTTGTTGAGACAATGAGAGTCCACATTGATTTACCTTTGAGGTTTACAGAGGGCTTTACTCATATCACCCCTGTGATTTAGGTTTTGCAGATTTCATTACACCTATTTTATTTATGAAGAACCTAAGACTCAGTCAACTAAAAAGGATGAAAGTTGCAGAGACTACCTTTAGTTTCATTTCTTCTGACTCCAAGTTTCATCTATGCCACACTCACTGAGATCTCAAATTATGTGATTCTGTGACTATCCTACTCTTATTAGGAATAGAGTAGGGAAACATTTCTTAGGGCGAATTGTTTCTCCAGTCAGCTAATCTCATCTACTTTATTTGGCTTCTTATTAAGTTCATTTTCAGGGGGTGACATTTTCTGCCACAGAATTGGGCCTCAGGTCAGAGGAAGGTAGTTGACTAGGCTTCTTTCTCAGTAAAGGTGACCAAACCTAAGGCTGTCACACAGCAGGTTGGTGGAGATGGGTACAGAGATCTACTGTTGCTCTTAGAAATCCTGCAGTCACTTAGCATACTTCCTATTCCTCTCCATTCCATTACTCCCCTTTCCTTCCCAACTCTGGCCCAGAAGAGGAGGCAGAGTATTTAATGGTGCGAGGGTTCCCACCACACTGGACCTGTAGTCTGAATCCATGACTAGAATCCATCTCTCTCCTGGCAGAGCCTGAAGCTGGGTACATTTTGGCCCAAACAATAATCTGTCATTCTAACTCATGACCCCAAATAGTCGAACCCTTCATTAGGGTTCAGCAATTTCTTTAAGCTATGAGTCCAAGGACACCAGAAAGTGAAGTGCCGGGATTAGGATTAAGTCATACGTAGAAAAAACAAGAAGAGAAAAGTAGGTGAATAGGAGAGGGGGAGATAGAATCAGAAAAAGAAAGAACCAAGAAATAGTTGCAAATATAGAGTGGCGGAGGGTATCCATCAGACAAATGATTAGGCCTCCCAAAATATTGATTTTGGATAATGCTGGGGCAGTTCTGCCTATTAAAGGGATAATGTCTTCTTCATCAAGAATCTAGGTAAAAACTAGAGGGAACTGAAATCTGTTTTCTTGATCTGGTGTTTCCATGTGTCTATTCTATCTTTGTGAGAAATCCTTACCCGTCTCTGTGCCTCAGTTTCTTCACGTTCAAGATGAGTATTCTTATGGAGCACTTCCCAGGGTATTTTGAAGTCAGTAAGTCAATGTGTGGCAAGCCCTTGGAAGCATGGGAAGAAAAATCTTAAGCAAACACTATATATGTTATCAAGTACCTGATAGAGCATTTGTGAGCTAGGTTCAATCAATCAGTTAACAAGCATTAATTAAGGAATAATTATGTGCCAGGTACTGACTGTACTAGGCACTAGATTCAGAGGAATGAAAACTTTTCCTATAGAAATGTAAGATATACTGAAAAAGTCAACTAAACCTATTACTACAGTCTCTCACTTTGCAAGGGTGTCCATATTTTGATTTGTAACTGAAATACTTTTTGAGCAATGGGGAAGTAGGAGGACTATGTGCAGTAATACAAATATTTTGTATTTTTTTGGTTTAGATCTGTGATTTCATCAGTGTAGGAAACTTACAAGTGTGGAAACTCTCTCCGCTGACGCCATCTGCAGATTCTAATGCATTGCCTTGGACCCTGAGGGGTTGAGTGGGTGGCCGGTTCATGGTAACATAGCTAGTTTTCGTCACAGAAAAGACTTGAGCCCTGGTCTTCTTCAATTCAAGGCCAGCCCTCTATTTGCTACTCATCACTGCCTTTCTTTGTGATCCTATAGTACTTTAATCCTTACTCTGTCCACGTAAGATAGATAGGTGGACATTTTCCAGAGGCAGTTTTTCTGACTGGGAACCAGATCTCTGAAACTCTGCCCTGGGTGATACAGAATAGGGTTAAGTTAAAAAAGGCTAGAGCCTTTCTTCTGTGTAGTCTGTGCCTACTTATTCCCACAACTATGAAGCCCTTTTGAGGTTTAAGGCTCCGGGTGGGGAAGGGATGGGCTAGATGGAGATATATGTGTATTGGGATTATGGTTACCCCACAGTATTCCCAAACTCTCTCAGGCCACATTTCTACAGTATAAAGAACAGTACAGGTGAGAACAGGGCTGCTGCAGAGACTGGACAATTCTCTCGAGGTAACCAGACATAAGCCTCCACCCCTAGAAAATAACATTGTGTTTCACAACTCTCCAATGTAGTACTTGGGTAATGTTATGGAGTGTAGAGTATATTTATGCCATCCATCTACTAGCTTGCAAGATCTATGATTAAAAAAAGAGCTAGTTGGTTCAGTGGGTAGAATGCTGGGTCTGGAGTCAGGAAGACCCGAGTTCAAAGGTGGCCTCTGACATTTACCTGTGTGTGACCCTGGGGAAGTCACTTAACCTCTGTTTGCCTTAATCCATTGGAGTAGGATATGGCAAACTACCCCAGCACCTTTGCCCAGAAAATGCCATGAACAGAATGGTCTGTGGGGTCACAAAGGGTCAGATACAATGAAACAACAATGCTTTCTTTCTCCCATCCAGAATATGGCACAGGGCTCTCTATACAAAGTAGGTTGAAATGTTGGATAAATGAAACAAGGGAAGGTTTTTTTTCTTCATTACTTCTGGGATGGTGCATTGCTTCCATTTCCTTCTACCTCCATAATCAGACTTGTCAGTTTGAGTGATGCTAGCATGTGTAAGGGCTTCAAAATGACCTAATTACCCACCTTGGATATAAAGTGATCCATAGTAGTATCTGCTGGGTGAAAAACTTTACCTCGTCTTTTCTCTTCCTTCCCGATATCCTTCTCTCCAATTTGGCTCATTGGTAGTCGATAAGTAAGCTTAATGGATTTATTTAAATGCTACTTTAGATGACCATACAATTTTAATGAATGATATTTCCTGCTGAATCAGTCACAGAGTTTGAGAGTTGGAATAAAAAATAACTAGCATTTATGTAATGCCTACCATGTGCCAGGCATTGTGCTAAACATTTTACAAATATTATCTTACTTGATCCTCACAAGAACCCTGAGAGGTAGGTGCTATTATTATCCCCATTTTACAGATGAGGAAACTTAGGCAAACAGAGGTTAAGTGATTTGCCCAGGGTAACATAGCTAGTAAATATATGACGTGGGATTTGAACTCAGGTCTTCTTGATTCCAGTACCAGCATTTTATAAACTGTAGCTACCTGGGTGTCTAGGTGGAAGGGAATCTCAGCAGCCATCTAGCATTACCTGTAGGAGTACCTCATTTTATTGTGCTTTAAACAAATTGAAGGTTTCTGGCAAATCTATCGGCACCATTTTTCCAAAAGCACATGCTCATATCATCTCTCTGTGTCATGTCTTGGTCATTCTCACAATATCTCAAAATTTCTGTTATTAATATATCTGTTACGGTGATCTGTGATCAGTGATCTTTAATGTTGCTATTGTAATTGTTTTGTGGTACTTTGTAGTGTTAATGTGATTAAAGATCTTCCCAGCCCATTAACCCCTTAATAGGCCTCACGTGGAACTAGTTAAGGGAAGCTTGATTAGGTGAGGCTTGTTTGTAGGAAGGCCCACACCCTTTTGCTAATTAGGTCATGAGAGGTATGAAGCTCTTGAGCCCTAAAAAGGGTATGTATATACATTCTGAGGGTAGCCATTAAGCTCTGAGAACTGCAAGGGCTCTCAGAACTACAAGCTCTCAGAACTCTGGGAAGAGAGGACACAGGCAAGCAGAAAACTAGGATTTTTAAGTGAATGTTTACAGAAAGGCACCAGCAGAGGGGAAGATTAGGGGATGGCTTGGCCTTCTGCTGCCGTACTGTATTTTAATTTCCTTGCTCTTATAATGAAGTGGACTTACTGGTTTTGGGATATAATTGCTGCTATGTTGAATTGGAGTTATTGGTTTTGGGATTTGATCCTCCGGTGTCTGAACAAACGTTTTACTTCTTCTGCCTTCTATATAGAGTCTCTTATATTCTGTGATACAGAACTATACAGGCATATTCATGTTCACCATTGATATTGTGACACTTGCCTTACAGATACATGCTATGAACTGCATTCATATGAGTGATAAATTAATTGATAAACATTATGTGTATGCTGACTGCTTTACCAACCAGCCATTTCCCCATCTCTCTCCTTCTCCTCAGGCCTCCCTATTCCCTGAAACAGAACAATATGGAAATTAGGCCAATTAATAACTCTACAATGTCCTCTAAGTTTTCAAGTGAAAGGAAGAGTCAATGGATGTGGCAAACTTCATTGTTGTCCTATTTTAAGATTTTACCACAGCCTCCTCAACCTTCAGCAACCACTATCCTTAGTCAACAGTCATCAATGTCATGGCAAGACCCTCTCACAGCAAAAAAGAGGACAACCCCCTGAAGGCTCAGATGGTGGTGAGCATTTTTTTCAGCAATAAAGTATTTTTTTAAATAAAGTATGTATGTTCGTTTTTTTAGACATAATATTATTGCACACTTAATAGACTAGAGTATAATCATAACTTTTATATGTTCTGGGAAACCAAACAATTCATGTGACTTGCTTTATTGAGATATTCACTTTATTGTGGTGGTCTGGAACCAAACCCACAATATCTCTGAGTTATCCTTGTCTACTCAAAATGATCACTAGCATTTATATAGCACCTTAAAGTTTGCAAAGCATTTCACTTGTGTTATCTCTTTTGATTTTAAATGACAAGCCTGGAAGGTAAGTGCTATTATTATCCTGATTTTATAGTGGAGGGAGCTGAGGCTAAGAGAGATTATATCAATGAATCAATACACATTTTTAAGGGCCTACTCTGCCAGGCACTGTGCTAAGCCCTGGGGATACTAGAAGAGGTAAAAGACAGTCCCTGCCCTCGAAAAGCTTACAGTCTAATGGGGGGACATAACATATTAAACAAATATATAGAAAGCAAGGTAACAGGATAACTAGGAAGTAATTAATACAGGGAAGGCATCAGAACTAAGAGGGGTTGAGAAAGGCTTCCGGTACAGAAAAGGGATTTTAGTTGGAAGGAAGCCAGTAGTAGGAGTGGAGGAGGGAGACTGTTCCAGGCATGGTGGATGGCCCATGTTATATGACTTGCTTAGGGTCACACAATTAGCAAGGATCCAAGGCAGGCTTTCAACTTGTATCTTTGGGATTCCAAGTCTAGCATTCTATCCAATGTGCCACCTACCTACTTAGATCCCTTACCATGTGCCTAACAGATGGTCATCAAGCCATAAGTGGGAAGGGAGGAGGAAACTACTGACCCTTTGGGCATCCCCCTCTGCTTTTAAACAGCTCTAATTTTTAAGAAGTTTTTCCTAACATCAAACCTAAATTTTCCTTTTTGCAACTTCTGACTCTTTATTGTACCAGGCTCTGCCCTCTGGGATTGAATAGAACAAGTAAAATTGTTCTCCTTCATGACAGCCCTTTAAAAGCTACATAAAGGAATAGATTCAAAGAACCCAGCTGAGTTACTGAGATAGTTGTACTTTTTACTAAGGAGGTTTATGTTATTTTCCTTGAAAAGTAACATCTACATTCCCAAATGATCTGGAGGGAAACTCTCCTCACATCAAAGATGGCGCCTGGGGGTGCTAAAGGTCACAAGATTTGGTAGACATGGAAGGCAAAATTCTTGAGATGTGGCAATTATGTAGACATTCAACCAAGGTAATTTAAGAAAGCCATTTGTTTCTTGGTCTGGTGTGCCATAC
>CM053626.1:220651469-220677538 GCA_028646595.1 Phalanger gymnotis | reverse complement strand
ATTATTTTTGTATAGAACAGTGATATTCCATTAAAATTTGTTTGTTTTGTTGTTGCTTAGTGGTTCTCAGTCATATCCCACTTTTTGTAACCCCATTTTGGGGTTTTCTTGGCAAAGATACTGGAGTGGTTTGCCATTTCCTTCTTCAGCTCATTTTTTCCAAATGAGGAAACTGAGGCAAATAGCATTAAGTGACTTATCCAGACTTATCTGGGATCCAGCTAGCAAGGGTCTGAGACCAGATGTACACTCAGGTCTTACTGACTCTAGGCCTGGAGCTATACATATAATTTTTTTTTAGAAAATTTTTTTAGCTATTTCCCAATTGGTAGGAATTTCCATTGTTTCTAGTGCTTTTATGCATGATGAATAGAAACATGGCAGTGGAAGGGGCGTGAGGGAGCATATGTGCTACATATGATCTAAATATTTATCGTCATAGACTTCTTGAAGTATAAGAGCTGGTGACATTGCAGAGTTTGATAGAGAAAATAGCACAAAGTAGAGATATATAGAAAGAAAGGACAAGCGTGTAGATAAGTGTCTGTGTAGCTCGATGTTGAATTGGAGGTGACTTCTATCTATTCCTTAACAGTGTATAAATGATGAGCGTGGTACTTGTTCACACATAAGGGTGAACATGTAGAGCAGTACTTGCTTCTTTCAAGACTCAGCTCGATGGCCTCTTCCTTCGCAAGGCCTTTCCTGGTTCCCCTTGTCTTTAGTGAACCGCTCCTTTAAATCTCTATATAATTATTTTGTGCATATCCTTTATTTACTTCTCTATGAATACATTATGTCTCCCCAGTAGAACGTTAGCTCCTTGAAGGGAGAGACTGTCTTACTTGGGCATTTATGTCCCAGCTTCTAGCACAGTGCCTGGAACAAAGTAGGTGCTTAATAAATGCTTAATTGAGGGATTGGTTGATCACATGGTCAGCATCTTAATCATCTGCATTAAGCTTAAAGTCCACTCCAAGATGGATATACCAAAGACCATAGAGCAGTCGGTACAGAATAGTCTTTGTAAGGATGTAAGGTACACAACTGTTACACAGCATGGCTGTCCTTAAAAATGGGCAGAGTATACCCCAACGGGATATGATTTAAGGGGTGTCAACTTGCTCTCTGCACCCTCCCCAAATCTCCTTGACCACCTGTCAAATTCTTCTAGTGCAGATTTGTTCCCTTCGGTCTTGAAAGCTTCCTTCCTTCCTTCCTTCCTTCCTTCCTTCCTTCCTTCCTTCCTTCCTTCCTTCCTTCCTTCCTTCCTTCCTTCCTTCCTTCCTTCCTTCCTTCCTTCCTTCCTTTTTTCTCTTTAAATATATTGTATCATTTGATCTTCCCAACAAACCTGCAAGGTAGGTGCTATTATTTAATCAAATAGCATGGAAAATTAAGTTACAAGAAGAATCCCCTCTCCTCATTCAGAATGGGATTCACTCTCCCATAGATTACCATATTGCTAATGTGGGAGGGCACACATACACACACACACACACACACACACACACACACACACAAATATGTATGAGTAGGGTACACACAGGAGGGTGAACATGTCCTTGGAGCAACTCACACTACAGAGCCCCCAATGTCCTTTGGTGATGCTATTGAATTTCTCCCTTCTTTTGGATGTCACACTGGGAGTCATGTCCTGCATCTCCACTTTTCATTGCATTGTCTCTTCTGGATATTTTGGCTGATCTAGTGGCCATTTGGCAGCTCTCAGCAACCATCTACTGATTTTCAGCTCTTCAAATTCTTCAGGGCCATTTGCTGTTTTCTGCTATCATCTGTGGAGATGAAGCAGAAATGTCTCTCAGGCAAGGGAGGTCTAAAGCTCTTTTCATGCATGATCTAGAGCTATGAGCTACTGTACCTAGCCAGGCGGCAAGACAAGGAAAAGCCAGCAAAAATCCCTATGCTAAGATTAAGTCTATTTTTTGCCTACCTTTCACCTAGTGTCAAGTAGTAGGCCTGGACCCTTGTCATCTATCTCACTTGGGATTAGAAAGTTCCTTTTAATATTGGTCAAATCCTTGATTTTAAGTCATTATCCCCGGACCTTGTCTTCTGATTTCTGTCCAAAATATCCCTAGTAGGACCTTTGCAGGGGCTAGAGTGATGAATATTCCCTAAAATCCCATGGTGCTCCCTGATTGCCATGCAAAAAAACAAAAACAAATGAACAAACTAAAACAAAAACATGGAGAAAAGGACAAAAAGGCTAGGTGAATTTGGAGGGGACTATACCTTTGTTACTGGAGAAGGAGATAGCAAACCACTCTAGTATCTTTGCCAAGAAAATCCCATGGACAGTATTGGAGTGCCATGATCCATGGGGTCACAAAAATTGGACATGACTGAACGGCTGAACAGCAAATACCTATGTTCAACTTCCCTGCCTTTATTACACATACCTGCCAACAACAAAATCTCCATTTGTTTAATATTCTGGCCAGCTTGAAAGTGTCTCTCTATATAGGTAAGCAGTCTAAAGTGAGTTGAGTACAATGAATCTGATATTTAAACAGTTTTGATGTCTCTATGAAAAGGAATGTGTTATATGAATCAGTGCTGGATTGGATTATTCTGATTTTTTAGTTGATAGGACAAACTTTGTGTGACAGTTCTTTCTGGAACCATCACACTTTACGTGGAAGAAGGGGAGACATCTGGTTAGTTGAATGATCACAGAGAAATACAGGTAAAGCAGAGTACTCACAAAACTAACACAACAATCAGAGATCTTAATATTGAATAGGAGAAGTGGAATTGTTGAATAGTCAAATGAACTTGTTCCATCTTGTTCAGGTGGGCAAATCCTGAAACAAGCTTCAGAATATTCTAATAGTTTTGGGTGAGTTCCCTTTTGCCTGGATTCTATGAAAGAGTTATATGTTATAGGCCAGAGGAAATTTATAGGCCAAACTGGGGCTAGAGAACTCTAACTAGGTAGAATAGTATAGAAATGAAGTCTAAAATAGGGAGCTATTTCTTATACAAGGTTCAAAATAACTTGTTATTTCTAAATTTATGTATTTTCTTTTCCCTTGCCAATAAATCATAGAAAATATATTCTTATCATATAGAGTGTACAAAATGGAATAGATGGGAAAGAAGTTATTGTTATAGTGGTGTGAAAAGAGGGATAGGAAGTAAGGGATTGAGGACAACAGGTCTCTTAATCCAAGCAGTTAAGATGACTCTTGGGCTGCAGAAGGTAGTTGGATTTAAGACCTGGTGTTGGGGTCCAGTGATCAGGGAGGGTTTAGATTACAGGGGTGGGGAACCTGCAGCCTCAGGCCACACGTAGCCTTCTAGGACCTTGGGTGCGGATCTTTGACTGAGTCCAAGTTTTACAGAGTAAATCCTTTTATTAAAGGGATTTGTTTTATGAAGTTTGGATTCAGTCAAAAGGTTGCAGTTGAGGACCTATTAATTGCTTTGAGGCAGCAGGTTCCCCACCTCTGGTTTAGAAAATAGTGAAAAGCATAAGGCCTAAGGTTGAAGTGCAAGGTCCCCTGGCTTCTTTTTTTTTTTTTGAGAGTTGAAGGGAGGGCAATTGGAGTTAAGTGACTTGCCCAAGGTCACACAGCTAGTAAGTGTGTCAAGTAGCTGAGGCTGGATTTGAATTCTGGTCATCCTGACTCCAGGGCCAGCACTCTACTCATTGGTCCCCTAGTTTCAAGAGGAGGACCTGGTTCTCTTGGAAGCTGACAAAAGTTGGATCTTTCACAAACTCATATTTCATTAGTTCAATGGATTTGTGATCTCACCAGTGTGGTTATGCCCTCCACTGGGACAGAATGAAGCCATCCATGTCTTCTCATCTTGTGCAATCTTGTCCATGTTTTTCCATTGTTCCTCTCCAGATGATTGATTCAATGTGTTAGAAGCCTTATAGGCCTTTTTATTATTATTATTATTTCAGGGTACCAATGTAACATTATTTCTCCATGGCAAAATACTTGTGCCTCTGCAGTCTTTGAGCTTGAGCAATTAAAGCAAATTAGATTCCACCGATCTTCAGCCTGGGCCTTAGCTAGGGAAAGTGTCCTAGCCCTGTTAGTTTTTCCCAAACTAGAAACAGCTGAGTGCACGTTGTAGCGTCTAATGAACTATTATCTAGCTATGTCTTTCCCATCTGGTACTTATAAAAGATCAAATTTAGAGAATGCTTTTTAGGGTTTGGCAAAATGCTTTACATACATTATCTCATTTGACCTTCACAGATACCATGTGAAGCATGTGTTATTATCACCACCCCCATTTTTACAGATGAGTAAACTGGGTATAGAGAAGGTGATTTGTCCAGAATCCCACAGCTAGTAGGTGTCTGATGCCTGATATGAACCCAGGTTTCCTCACTAAATGTCTAGCACTCTATCCCCTTTCCAAACTACTTGTGTAGTTGTATTTTTCAACTTGAGTACAGGACTGTAGATTTATTTCTATTGCATTTCATCTGATTATATTCACTCCATTATTTTTGCTATTGAGATCTTCCTTGGATGTTAAATGAATATCGGATGCTGATTCTCTTTTCCAGCATATTAGCTATTCCTTCTACCCTTGTGCCATATACAAATTAGCTAAGCATACCATTTAAGACTCTAAGTCACTGATAAAATAAAACGGACGGATCAAAGTTAGACGTGAACTCGAGGTCTTTCTGCAAGGTCCAAGCCTGTTACTCTATCTACCGGGTCACCTAGTTGCCATCAGATGATGTGAACTCATTGAAATCAGTGAGGTATGTTTATCATCTCTTTGTTTTCTATTGCCTTCAATTCTGCTAATCATTTAAAAAAATTTTTCTCATCTGAAGATCATCTTCTTTGGTGGAGAAACACCTCAGTTCAACCTGACACATAATAAGCACTTAAAATATTTTTGATCAATTGAATAATATTAATCCAGTAGGGCTGCTCATTCCTCAGTTGGGGATTACAGCCACAACCTCCCTTAGCAGGTTTTCTAGCGTTCTTATTGTAGCTGAAAAAAAAATTAACTCGATCACGGTTAGCCTACTTGTGACCTCTTTGAACTTAATGAAGCTAGTCCACAGAAAACCTACCTGCAGCCTGCCATCAAGCCTGTATGCAAATCTTTTTAGCCTGGAAGGATGTTCCAAAGCTTGAGCTCTGGTCCATAGCCTTTAAGCGCCTAGGGTTACTTTCATACCAAGAGGAAAAAGTGCAAGTTGGACTTTAGTGGAAGTTACTGGAGAAAAAGAGATGTAAAATGAGAGTCAGTTCTAGACAGAGGGGCACAGTGGAAAGAAAACCTGCTGATTGTAAAGCCAGAGGACCCACATTCTATTTCTGGCTGCCTATTACTGGTGAGACCATGGCCAAAGTTCTTAACCTTTCTGGGCCTCCATTTCTCATCTATAGACTAGATTCTAAATGTATGACCTTATGTCTTCTCTGTCCTCTGTTATTATCAATACCCTGTCTTCCCCCAAGTAACAGTTCTATCTCTTTCTTGTCCTTCCTCTTTCTATCACCCACTGACAGAACAAAAACCCCTTTTTTGTTCTTGATTTAAATCAGTCCTTAACTTATTTGGTGGTTTTAGCCTTCCCAACACTATTTAAAAAAAAGAACTCACCACTAGAGGATTTGTCCACAGGTACCTGCTTTACATTCATCTTCTATAGGGGGATGTCTTTAAAATCTAAGTTCCTCATGCTGAAACATCAGTTTTTTTAGGTGTTTCCTCCTTTGCTTCCTCATTGGAATAAACTTGACCGAATCATCAGAATTTCATTTCTGATAGCCTCCCATCTCTCTTATAAGCATAATAATGACAACTATCACTTATGTAGCTGTTTATTATATTATATATCACTTATACATATTAGGTTTACAAAGCATTTTTCTTGTAACAACCCATTGGAATATATGGTGCTCCTACTTTGAGTCTCAGGGAAATTACATGATTTGCTCATAGTCACACTTCGGTAACAATCTGCATAACTTCAGGTCATTGGATCTCTATTTGGAGGACATTGGGCAATGAGTAGATTGAACTGGTCAGAGCAGAACATTAATTTTTCCCCCAAGAATGTTTATTTTTAGTAGCAGTAAGAGATACAATTAGAAAGGCAGTTTGGGTCCAGAATGGAAGGCTTCGAATGCCTGTGTAGCTTTTGAAGTAAAGCAGTGACCTGAGGAAAGTGTTGTTTTAGGGAGATTAACATGGAAGTAGTGTATAGTAGAGATGTCAAATTTGCTGACTGTGCCATAAGGAACCATATTAAAATTTAATTGGGAAATGTCTAATAGGATAAATAAAAATACAATAAAACACAGATAATGTTAATTTGTTGTTTTCTATCACTCTGTGGCCTGAAGGGATCTTTATTTGAGTTTTATACCACTGGTAAACAGCATAGACTTGGGAAGAGGACTGTGAAGGGTGAGAGACAAGTTACGAAGCTGTTATAATAGTTGAAGAATGAATTGATGGGAATCTAGACTAGTGTGGTGTCAGTAGAAATGGAAAAAGGCAAAGGTTTGAGGGGAATTTTGATGAAAAAGTAAAGGACAGGACTTATCAGATGGGAGGGGAAATGAAAGATGATTTTGAGATTTCCAGTTCTGGTGATCAGGAGAATGATGGGACTTCTGGCTAAGATGAGTGTCTAAATAGAGGCAGATACCACTACTCTAGCATCACTTCCCCCCATAGCACTGATAGAATAATTATCAAGAAAACTAATGAGCAAGTATAGTAAGTTACTTTTTCTACCCAAAATTGCACAAAAGGCTAGCTAGAAGATCGCAGATAGTAGTAAAGGGAGAGGTCAGAAAAGCTAGCAATAGTATAGGCAAACAAGTAGGAAGCCTTCCAGGGCACCAAAAATCTGCTGGAGATATATATGTATGTGTATGTGTGTGTGTATGTGTGTGTGTGTGTGTGTATGTGTGTATGTGTGTATGTGTGTGTGTATGTGTGTATGTGTGTCTGTGTGTGTGTGTGTGTGTGTGTGTGTGTACGTATATCCTGCAAGGAACTTTATCTGGAAGTAGCTAGAACAGAAGATTGCCCAGAGAAAGACTCAATCAAAGAGGCCAGAAGCCACAGTTTGGATCTTGGATGCAATTGGAAGTTGCAGTGACCAGTAAGCATGCCTATATTCTCCTTAATGGTCAGCCTGGGACTCCTCAGGCCCTTGGGCTCCTAGGTCTCTAGCACTCTGACCTGAGATACCATAGAGGGCTCTGAAGAGACAGCCTCCTGAGCATCAAAGATTCAGGTAGCCTAATCCGGGATATGGGCTTCAGTGCAGAAACTGAGGTGACCTATATCAAAGCAGAGCAGGGACAACCATCCAACACAAAGGCAGATGGAGTCTGGCCCTAAAACTAATGCCCCAAATTCAGGAACTAAGGCTGAAGAGATGAGCAAACCAAAGACCACATCAACCAATGCAAAGATTTTTTTGTATATCTAAAGATACAAAAAACCCAAACAAACCCCAAAACCCTAACTTAGGAGAGAATAACTTTTTAATGACTTCTACCAGAGAAACAAAGGAAGAATGCACTTTTTTCCTAAGAACTACATAAATACCTGTAGGAAATGAAGCAAGAAATATAAATGAAATAAAAATTCTAGAGGGAAGAACTGGAAGGAGAATAAATAGCGTAGAACAGAAAGTTTTATACCTTACCCAAATAGTAGAGGCTCTGTAATTTAGACCAAATAGAAACCAATACTCCATGGAACAGCAAAAAATATTAGAACAACATTTTTAAAAATTGAAGAAAGAGAAGGAAATTTAAAGTGTCTCTCTGCTATCAAGAACAATTGATCTAGAAAACAGGTCAAGGAGA
Source organism: Phalanger gymnotis (assembly GCA_028646595.1). Taxonomy (NCBI): domain Eukaryota; kingdom Metazoa; phylum Chordata; class Mammalia; order Diprotodontia; family Phalangeridae; genus Phalanger; species Phalanger gymnotis. The sequence goes on along the minus strand of CM053626.1, from coordinate 220,669,688 downwards.
GATAATTTAAAAAAAGCTTTGGATTCCCTGAAAACTGTGATTAAAAAAAACAGCTTGGACACTATATTTAAAAAATACATTAAAATTGCCTAATTCTAATAGGATGAGAGGGAAAATGAAGATAAGAATCTATTGATCACCTCCTGAAAGATACCAAAAGGAAAAGTCCCAGGAATGTCAAGGCCCAAATCCTGAACTTCCATAAAAAAGAAAAAAAAATTCAAACAGCCTGTATCAGTAAGGCAAGATTCATGACCTCGGAGATGACCATGAATATGCCTGTATAGTTTGGAATTGCAAAGTATAAGAGACTCTCTAGGTAGCAGGCGGTGGAAGTATAACATTTATTTAGACACCTGAAGATTAAATCCCAAAACCAATAACTCCAACACGACATAGCAACAGTTGTATCCCAAAGCCAGTAAGACCACCTCAATGTAACGGTAAGGAAATTTTAACACAGTATTACAGCAAAGAACCAAGTCATCCTGTAACCGTCTGGCCTGCTGAGGCCTCCCTGTAAACACTTAGGAGTCTCAACTGTCTGCTTGCCTATGTTCTCTTGCCCCTCAGCTCTCTGGTCTCCACTCTCTGCTCTGCACTCTCTCCTCAGCTCTCTGAGTTCTGTAGCTCCCTAGTCTGCAGATTCTCAGCTCTGTTGTCTCACAGTTCTTCTCCTCAGTCTGAATTCTGACCTTAATGGCTACTTTCTGAGTATGTACACTCTTCTTAGAGCCCCAGGGCCTCACATCCAGTCATCAAAAGGGTGTAGGCCTGGGGTTTAGCACTTAGTAAGCAAAGGATGTAGGCCTGCTTCTAATCAAGCCTCCCTTAACTAGCCTCACCTGAGACATATTGAATGGGCAAGGAAAGATCTTTAATCATTGATTGGCATCACACAGCCAGAAAAGAAGTGCTCAACCAAGGAACAATAGTCAGAACCACAGTCAGGACCACAGTCAGAACCAGAAGGACAAAGCTCTCTCTTTGTAGCTTCTATCATAAATAAGAGATCTTGGAATACCATATTCCCAAAAGCAAAAGATATAATCTTAGCACCAAGAATAACTTGCTCTGTAAGACCTGGGAAAGATCTTAATTTAGAAAGGCCAAGGTTACCCACTGCATCGTGGGCCATCAGCAGTCCTTTGGACTTTTGTCTTGCCACAGGACTTTCATGACTGGAGGAGAGTACAAGGCCACTTTGTGCAGCTCTGCTTCACTCAAATCCAATTCACACAGAAGTCAAGACATCCCCCTTGTGATGTCATAGGTCATCTTCAAGAACGAAGGATGAACGACAACAACCAACCACAAGATTCAAGAGAAACCTATAATAGAAAAGTTATTTGAATAATCGAAAGGGTCAATATTATGATGAAGGGCTAACATTCTAAGGAGATAAGATGAAGGTGTCCCTTGAGAACTTAACTATATTTAAAGAGCATTAACGGGGTTAATAAAAACGGGACCTGAAAGTGGCCTGGTTATGTTCAGGGGGTTTTAAGAAAGAGAAGATAAGGAAGGATAAAAAGGAAGAAAACATGACTAGTAGAAAGGAAGAAGGGGGTGGAACTTATTATTTCCTCATAGTTGAGGAGCATGAGAAGAAGAGTACACAAACTAGACAAAGAGGAAGAAGGAACAGGCATCAGATGAACTTCACTTTTATAAACCAGACAAAGGAGGGATACATGTGCATGCACACGCGGGTACACACACACACACACACACACACACACACACCCACGAACTTATACACACCAAAGAGTTAAGTGCCGAAATAGAACAAATTCAACAGACAATAGACAGGGATGGGAGAGGAGCAGTTAAGAAGGAGGATAATACCAGGGAGGGAATTGTTGGAAGCAAAACAAACTTCCTGATCTCGAAAAGGAGGTGAAAAGAAAGAAAGAAAAGATCTTTGATTATGGAATGGTTAAACAGGTTTTGTCATATAAAGTAATAAAATATTGTTGCTCTGTAAGAAATGATGAAAGAAATTATTTCAGAGAAAGCTAGGAAGTATAACTGACCAAGGGAGCAGAACCAGGAGAACAGTTCATACAATGACAACATCGTAAAGAAAACTAACTTTGAAAGACTTAAGAACTCTGATCAACACAATGACCAACCATGTCTCCAGAGGACCTATGATGAAGCATGTTGTCTTCTTCCTGACAGAGATCTGATGAACTCAACATGGGGAGGGAAATAGAGTTTTGGATATAGTCACAGTGTGGATTTCTTTTGCTTGATTATGTGTGTTTTCTTCTTTCTGCCCTCCCTTAGACATGAAGAAGACCGTGAGGAACACAATAGTGGATGTAAAGTTTTTTTCTACAGTCTGAAGAGAATATAAAGTAAATTGATGCTTTGGGGTTTTTATTTTCCTGCCAGCAATTTCAAGAGATTTTTCTTCTGTTTTTACAAGAATTTTCTTCTGTTTTTAACTAGAGTTGGGGTAGGGATCAATAGCGATTTCAAAATCAAGAAAAGAAAAAAGAAGGGAGCCATTAAAACATTTTTAAAAAGTGCCTGCCAGAGAATATAAGGAAATTCAGAAGGAAGCAGCAATAAATAAGACAGTTTTGAAAGTAACCTTTTGAATTTCTTATATATTTTATTATTATATATAATTTATTATATAACAATAGAAATATTACTAGCATTTAGACATAGTGCTTTAAAATTCACAAATCAAACATCCTTGCAACAAGCCAGGATGGTGGGTTTTAGGAGGCTGATTTGAATTCAGGTCCTCCTGATTGCAGATTTAGTACTTTAACCACTGTGCCACATAGCAGCAATATGGAAGAAGAGATTCACAGTTTCATAAACCATTTCCTTTATGCATTCTATTTTGTATATAAAACACTCATTTTCCTTTTGGTATTTGTTAGGTTCATAATAAAGAAGTTAAATTTTAAAAAAGGGTATCATGGGAACTCTTGCTGAAGTAGCAAAGTTGGTGGGGGGAATCCAGTTTTTGGGAGAAGATGAGCTTTGGTTTGAGTTATTGGTGTGTTCAGTAGGTAATTGGAAATATGGGTTAGGAGTTCGGGAGGAGGTCAGGGCTGGAGGCAGGAAGGTAGTGCAGTAGATATAGCACTGGTCTCAGAGTCAGGAAGACCCGAGTTCAGATTTGGACTCAAACTCTTATTGCCCTTATGATCCTGGGTAAGTCACTTATGCTGTAAACTTCAGTTTCCTCATCAGTAAAATGGGGATAATAATAGAGCCTTCCTCCCAGGTTTGTTGTGAGGATATGATGAAGTCATATTTGCAGAGAACCATATAAATACTAGCTATGATTAAGTGAAGGTATGAATTTGGGGGTCATTTGCATAGAGGTAGCTGTTAAAAATAGAAGAATGGGGCCTAGTGAATAAAGTGAACTCAGGGGGCCAAGAACTGAATCTTAGGGAAATCCCTAAGTGATTTCTCTCTCACACACACACACACACGCACGCACACATGCACACACACAAACGCACAGAACTACCCTCATTAAAAAATAAAAAGTTGAAATAGCCACACACCCAACCCCAAACTTGTGTCATGGGGGTGATGGTTTCTCATTGTTTGTGTTGGTTTTGGTTTTATAATGAGTAGTTATGAGAATGATTGGCCTAATGAAAATCAAAAAATCTCTTGAAATTGCTGACAGGAAATTAAAAACCCCAAAGAATCAATTTACTTTATATTCTCTTCAGGCTATAGAAAAAAAAATCTTTACATCCACTATTCTGTCCACCACAGAGTCTTCTTCTTGTCTAAGGGAGGGCAGAAAGTGTGTGGAGATATCTAGTCATCTGCTCTGGTTGAAGTTCTCGGCGGTTTACATTTATATCATCACACAATGAACTTTTCTCCACCCCTCAGAGTGGTAATTTTTAGAGCATGCCTAGAGTTAGCACTTGTATTGCCTGTTTGGGAGTTACAGATGAATACATTGAGTATGTGGGCTACCTGTTTACACTGAGATCTCCTTAAACAGTAGTTTGTAAGCTCCTTCAGGGCAAAGTCTATTTTCAGTCGTTTTTCAGTTATACTTGACTTTTTGTGACCTCATTTGGGGTTTTCTTGGCAGAGATACTGGAGGAGTTTGGCATTTCCTTCTCCAGCTCATTTGACTGATAAGGTAACTGAGGCAAGCAGGGTTAAGTGACTTGTCCAAGTTCACACAGCTAGTCAGTGTCTGAGGCCAAATTTGAACTCAGGAAGATGAGTTTTCCTGATTCCAGGTCCGTCACTATGTAGCTTTCTAAAAAAATTAATTTATTTCTATTAACATAATAAAAAAGACGATTGCATATTATTCCTAGTGCCCAGCATGGTGCTGGCACCAAGTAGGCACTCAGCCAACAAATGTCTTGGCATACAATGGACTGAATTGAATTGAACATAAGGTAATTGGGTTACTTTAAAAAAATCACCAGAAATGTGATAAATCCCAGAATATATTTTTGGTTAGCTTTAGCTAGCTTTTCCCTTTTTCTCCCTGTCATCCCTACACATCCATGCCCACAACGCCTTCACCCTTTTACCTTCTCCAATATAGCTTCATTACTAATTGTACGAACAATGAAAGACATTAACTATAGCTTAACCCACATTTCCTCCCCTGAGTGCTGCACTGCAGCAAGCAGAAATCATTAAATTTGGATAAAGCAAATAACATTTGGCTTTGTCTGAGCCCTCATGTCAATGTTATTCTGTACTCCTGTGTTGAATGGAAACTCCGTTTCCTTTCCACAAACTCTAAACTTACAGACTAGGCTTCCTGCTTTCCTGTTAGTGCCTACACTTACCCAGACAGCTCTGACACCATGACTTACTGATCATTTATTTTTTTTTACCACAATTTTCTAAAAAAAAAAAATTTTTTTACATGTTGCTATAGTAGCTGACTAAGCAGTAAAACATGCACTGACAAAGAGAAGGGGCCAGAAGAACTTTCTTTTCAGGTGGCTAACAAAGCCCAAATTCTTAACAGTTTGAGAATTTTTTTTCTATCCAGGAAAACTCTTTAAAAATACAAACCATGTGCTGTTTAAGGAAATATTTTGTCTGAATGATTCAAATGGTTCTTCCAACAAATATTACTATGTCCATTTTCCTAGTGGAAATGCTGAAGCCGGGGGTGGGGGGGGACCTTCGGCCTGGAGGTCACATGTGGCCCTCTAGGTCCTCAAGTGAGGCCCTTTGACGAAGTCCAAACTTCACAGAACAAATCCCCTTAATAAAAATATTTGTTCTGTAAAATTTGGGCTCAGTCAAAAGGCCAAGGACGCCAAAGGCCATCCATCCTTGTGCTAAAGTATTGAGGAGGTAAGATCTCATTTTATAGATGAGGAAAGAGGTTGAAGGAGATGAATGGTTTGCCCGCTGTCTCATAGTAGCAAAAGTCACAGATGGAATTTGAACTCAGGCCCTCTGACTCAAGAATCTGTGTTATTTTGGTTCTCAAATCTAGTCTTGTATCAGCCCTGGAGGGAAAAAGGACGCTTTACTGTGCTAAACACGTCAGTGACTGGCTAGGACTGCCCTGTATAGCTTCATTTGTCCTTGGCTTTTCATTCATGCTAATTGCCACTAAGGCAGCTAAGTGACACAATGGATAGAGTGCTAGGTCTAAAGTCAGAAAACTCATCTTCCTGAGTTCAAATCTGGTCTCAGACACTTACTAGCTGTGTGACCCTGGGCAAGTCGCTTAACCTTGTTTTCTTCAGTTCCTCATCTATAAAATGATCTGGAGAAGGAAATGGCAAAACACTCCAGTACTTTTGCCAAGAAAACCCCAAATAGGGTCACAAAGAGTCAGACACAACTGAAAAGACTCAACAACAAATTGCCACAAATTGTCTATAAGAGAACAAAATGTCTTTGAGTTTTTTCTATGCCAAGCCTCCATTATAATTTTGAATGAAATTTCCTCAAGGCTGGCAGAACAGGTGGTGGTTAACTCTGGTGTGATTTTTGGTCTAGTTTATGAGGAAACGGGTCCCAACCTTGGCAGTCATTACTTTGGCAAAATTTCCATCTAGTCCCGAAACAATGGTACTTAGGCACTTCTCCCTATGTCCTTCCCCTTTCCCAAAGTGCATAGCTTGCTCTGGAGTAATTTTAAAACTGCCTTTAGTTCTGTTACAGACTCTACCTTTGACCTAGTACTTCTTCCCCCTTTGTGTTTCCACTGCTTAATGGAGATCATTAAAGCCATCTCCTGGCTATCTCATGAGGTTTAGTAACCTTATTCTTAGCACCATGAGGCCTGTGAGCAGAAGATTTCGATATAAACATAGAGGTATCTGTTACTCAGATCTACACGCCCTCATCTGAATCTGGATTGAAGAAGGGTTTTTTAAGAAGACTAGCTCTCATGGTCCCTTGCTAGAAAGAATGTTGGTCCCCCCCTCTTAGCATCAACTTGTGTATAGAATGAATGTGGAGTGCTCTATAAGTAAATATGGTACCTTGAGTAAATCAGGTAATATGATGTAGACACAGCTGTACCATTTCATCTCCGGGTCATGGATATTCCCTAAAAGGAAAACAAAATTTGTGAAATACAGGGAAGCTTTAGTATTCTGAGTAGGCTCTGAGTCAGAAAGCCTCGTTATAGGATAGAAGGAGGCATGAGATCTGTATGTTGGCATCCTGAATTGACTGACTCTCCTTTCCTTCTGATGACTTTGAGGTTTAGACTTCCTGATTATGATGCTGGGCTTTGCAGCAAATGACTAGTTAATTGCCCTGAGGATGAATGGCAGCTGCTTTTGAGATAGAAACTCCTAGGCTTCCTTGAAGTGATCAGAATGGCCAAAGCCGATCCTGCAGCTACTGCTGAAGTCAAAACTTCAGTGGCTGACTTCAAAACTGATATTTTGAGTAATGTTCTATTTTGTCCCTCAGATCAGAGGTTCTTAACCTGGGTGTGTGTGTGTTTAACTTGTTTTAAACATTTTTTTTTGGACAAATGTATTTGAATATAATTTTTATTTTGTCATCCTGTGTTTCTTTCATACATTTAAAAACATGATTCTGAGTATGGATCTATGGATCTAACTAGATGGCCAGAGGGGTCTGAGACACCAATACAGTTAAGAACCCCATTTGTTGATAATACAGAATCCGGCCAGCCTGGGTTTGACCTGTTTGATGCCGAGAAACAGTTACTAGCTTTTGCAGGCCCTCTGGTGGCCAGGGGAAACACTGAAACCTTTAAGAATGTATGAAACCAGAGGTGAAGTGAGGTGGCGACTGGGCTGAGGGCAGGTGGTTCAAGGAGATTGCCATGTGGTGGAAATGCAGCTATTGCACCTCCTTGCTGGATAATTAATATAAGTGACATGCTGACTTTCTGTAGGTTTAAGTATAGTAGCACATATAAACTAGCCACTACTGCAATGTTCCAAATGTAGTAGGGTAGCACATGAATGCAAGGGTAATTGTTTTACCTGTCACTGAGGCAACCTCTCAGGCCCATTGGTATGCGATGCTTCATGTATTTCTCTTAAGATGAAAGAGCCCCTCACTTTATGAAGAAAGATGGAAGAAATTGTTCCAGATAAAGCTCTCCATCTTGTTTATACAGACTTTGTGCCCCCAAATGTTTTAGTACAGTAGAACAGTATAACTTTCAGGGGTTTTTTTCTTTGATTTATTCTTTAATCAAACTCCTCCCAGGTACCTGGGAAGTTCACTACATTAGGTAGTCCAACAGACTGACAGTGATTCCTCTACTTTTGAGAATGCCAGTAAAGATGTACCAAAGAAATGTATTAAAAGAAAAAAAACATATTATGGTAGAAATAACATTATATTTAGAGTGATCTGGAAACTTGAAGAACTGGATTCAAAATCTCAAAGGTCTCTAGGAAATATAAGTCTCCCCCCACTTGGAGGCTTAGAGGAATTGGTTCAGACCCTGGCTTCGTCACTTGATACCTATTTGATCTTGGGAAGTCACTCAGCATCCTTCAGTGGTCTAGATAACCTGTACAATCTCTTCCAAGTCTAAATCTCCAACTATTTTCTCAATTTTTATTTTTTTTTGTTGTGAGACCTGTCTTATAAAGCTCTTCAATCCCATCTACTTGAGTTTCCTTTCCTGGAGTAGCCCCTGTCCATAAATTCTCAATCTCAGGGCCTGGGTCTCTCTGTGGGTTACTCTTTGGTGAAATCTCTGGCTTATTGGAATCTCTGAACTGTTTTTTCAGTGTCTATATTTATTCAGAGGAACTACTTCATGTTGACAAAAGGGTTTGAGAACTCACTTGCCTGGTCTAATCAATAGCTAAGTTCTTCTATCCAAGTCACAGAATGACAGAATTGGAAGGGATCTTAGAGGCCATCTGGTCCAACTTATTCTAAGCTTATTCTCTTCTGAAACATATTTGACATTAGATTTTAAGCTTCTCGAGAGCAGAGACTGTTTTTGCCTTTCTTTGCATCCCCAGTACTTATAACAGTGTCCAACACACAGTAGACCCTTAATAAATGCTTGTTGACTTGGTCATCTAATCTTTGTTTGAGGACCTCAAGAGAGTGAGCTCGCTACTTTCTAGGTCAGCACATTCCAACTTTGGATAGCTCTAGTTGTTAGGAAGTTTTTCCTTACATAGAGTTTATAGTTACCTCTTCCCCCCATTGGTTCTAATTTTGCCCTCTGGGGTCAAACAAAATAAGTCTAGTGCTTGTTACACCAGACTGCCCTGTAAATTCTTGCAGGTAGATATGATCTCTCTACTAATGTCTTTTGTTCTCCAGACTATATACCTTCAGTTCCCTCAAATGATCCCAATTATGATGTGATTTGGAGGGCCTTGCTCATTCAAGTTGCCTTCCTTTAGACACTGTCCAGTCTGTCTGTCAGTTTCTTTCCTAAAATGTAGTAAGCAGAACTCAACTCAGTTCTCTAGATATACTCAGAGAGAGAATATATAGAGTATAGTCAGGACTATCCCATCTCTAGTCTTGGACAGTATGGCTTTCTTAAAGCACCTTAAGAATGAATTGGCTGTATTGTCAGCTTTTGCAGAGTGTTCTAAATCACTATTCCAAAAAAGCAACTCCTCTTGAGACTGTCCCACATAATGATAGCACCTGTGAACATATTAGTCACAATCAGAGCTCAAGAGGCCCAAGGAATGGTGAATTCTCTTTTGTCACATAGAAAAACACATCTGTTACCCTCCTGCTATTGACTTGAATTCTGATCACTTGACCTGATCAGAGCTCATGAAGAATATTAGTCTGGGCTAAGGCATTTGTCACCCTACTGGAGGAAAGAGATCAGTGCTTTACCACAGGCTACAATTCTTCCAAACTCCCTAGGAAAAGATTGAATAACACAAGAGGCTGCCCCTCGAATATAAGCATTCTTGACCTTTTTTTGCATCATGGACCCCGTTGGCAGTCTGATATGATCTATGGGCCCCTTCTCAGAATAATATTTCTAAATGCATAAAATAAAATACACAAATTTACAAATGAAACCAACTATGTTGAAATAAAGATATAATTATTTTTCTATCCAAATTCATGGATCTCCTCAGAGGCTGGCAAATAATCCCAGGTATTCCCCAGGTTATTCGTATCAAAGAATCCACAGAAACTTAGCATTGAAATAGATTTTAAAGATTCTCTGCTTTCTACCAACTGTAAGAATTCCCTCCACAACATTCCTGACAGACGGCTATCTAGCTTTAGTTTGAACACCTCCAATAAGAAGGAACTCACTGTTTCAAAGCAGACCTTGTTCTAATTTTGAACAGTTCAGTATTATAGTTCTTTATTTTGAACCAACATGAACCTCATTGAATTTTCCATTAAGAATAATGATAATAACAATTATTATCATCATAGCTGGCCTTTAGATAGCATTTTGAGGTCTTCAGAATGCTTTATATATATTATCTCATTTAATCCTCACAACAACTCAGTGAGGTAGATAATATTATTATCCCAATTTTATTGATGAAGATACCAAGTCAGGAAAAAGTTAAGTTACCAGTAATTATTTGAGGGAGGATTTAGAGTCGGGTTTCCTGATTCCAACTCCACCACTGCTTTGATTGTACTACCTAACTTGCTTATGTGTTGGCATTAGACACTGCCAGTACTTAAACAACGAGCTGATAGTCCCCAGTGACCCTAAGAAGTGTCCAGAGGAACCATTATCTCTCATTCTAGGTAAAGATTCACCCCAACTATATTCGTTGGTCTGTAAGCCCTAAGATGTCATTCCCAGTACTGTTAAATATTAGCACTGGAAAGGTCAGAACTCAGAGTTCTTGCTTCAAATAACTGGCATTATATTATTAAATTGTGCTTCTCCTAAGAGATCGACCCTAGAAAGTTTCCTATTATATCCCCAGCACGCTCATGAAGACTAATGTTACTAGATTTGTAGATCAGGTGACTATCACAGACAGTGTATATAGATTTCAGTAAAATATTTAATGATATCTCTCATGATTTCTTTGTGGACATTATGGAGACATGTGGGCCAGATGATATACTAATTAGATGGATTTGGAACTGGTTGAATGACCACTGGACCTAAGGAATGTCACTTAGGGAAAGATCTCTACTGAAATGAGGCAGGCATCTATCCTTGGTCTTATGGTGTTCACAATTTTCATCAGTGATATGTTTGAAGGCATAGAGTGCATTCTTACCAAATTTGCTGATGACACAAAAGTTGAAGTAGCTAATACATTGGATGATAGAATGAGGCACCAGTATTTTGAAAATTCACTACCTTGAGTAGGAAGGACTTTAATTAAGAAGCTGGATAGTGTCTGGATGGTGAAGGGAATAGGGACTATATAAAGACTGATGGAGGGTACTGGGCATGTTCATCCTAGAGAGGAGCCAACTTAGTGGTGAACTGCTAGCAGTCCAAATACTTGAAAGGCTCTTATATAGAAGAGGTGGGGTTGGGATTGTTCAGCTTGGTGCTAGAAGGTAGAATTAGGAGCACTGGATGTGATTTGTAGAGAGACACATTTAGGCTTGACAGGAGGAAAGAAATTCCTAATAATTAGGGCTATCCAAAAATTGAATGTGATGCTGGAATACTGAATAGTGAAAATACTGAAACTTAAGTATAAATTATTTGAAAGGTCTTACGCTGGGAAGTAGGGGAGGTATAAAGATGAGGTCCCAATCTTCAAGGAATGTAGTGAGATCAAGCATACATACTGGACACTTCCAAGTCTGTTCACCTCGATACTGATTTTGAATTTTTGATATTTTAATTCTCCATTATTTTTTTGCAGGGATGATGGCAAATAACTAAGTTTTATTTCCATAATGGCTAATATTGTTTCTGTTGGATCTACCTATTTTCCTGTCCATTAACATTGCTGAACATAGTGTCTTCTTCTTTGCTCTTTTATCAACATTCTTTTAGTTGGTTGTTATTCAACCATTTGGTTATTCGGTTGTGTCTGATTCTACATGACCCCATGGACTCTCCACGGGTTTTTTTGGGGGCATTATTTCCTTCTCCTGTGTGTCCCTATTTTACAGATGAGGAACTGAGGCAAATAGGGTTAAATGTCTTGCCCAGGGTCACACACCTAGTAAGTGTCTGAAGTTAGATTTAAACTCAGATCATCCTGACTCCAGGCCCGGTGCTCTATCCACTGCACCATCTAGCTGTCCCTTATTTCTTTAGTCAGACCTTTATTATTTTATAACCTTTCAGATTCCAGGAAAAAATCACTGTGTTATAAGCTTTTCATCTCATAATAAGATAAATACACTAAATACCACAGGGGACATGATTTAACCTTAAGCATCACTAAATCTGTTATGGAATAAAGTGTTTTTATAACCTAGTTTTACTGTTTAAAGGGCCTTCATGTTGCATTAGGAAAACTATGTAAGTAAAGCACAGGCTCCCCATTTACCTTCATATTTTTTTAAAAAGAAGAAAAACTCAAAGCAGAGAATATCCTCAAGAAGACGTATACCCCAAAGAGATATTTTCCTTCATTTCCTGATGATCAACGACCTTGAGATTTTGTTTGAACTGGGGTTGAATGAGAAAGTTATAGAGATGAGGAACTTGCTGTGTCTGTGTGTTTATTTACAAGATTTGTAATTTGAGCTGTCCTTGGAGTGGAAGGACAAGTTTGTTCAGACCAAGGAGTCCTGGTGTGACCCAAACTCTCCTATGATAGCACATGCTCCTCATGACTAACAGATTTGGGAGGGTGTGCGAAACTTGAACCGACATTTCTAGGAGATCCTCAAGGTTGAACTCATGCAGAATACATTTCAGTTTTGTATTTGGGTGGCTCCAGAGAAATGGCCAGCCGTGGTAAGGTGTCCGTTAAAGAAAAAGACTCTATTTATGGCTGATAGAGCTAAATAGTTAAAGCATTTATTAAGCGCTTACTGTGTGCCAAGTATTGTGCTAAATGCTGGGGATAAACAAAAACAAACAAGATAATATCTGCCTTCAATGTACTTACACTCTTGTTGTTTGTCCTTCATTTTTGAAGAGGACCATGACACCAGGAAAGTGAAGGAGGAAAGGGAAAGGAAGGGCAGGGAAGAGAAGGGAAGGGCAGGGAAGAAAAAGAGGGAAGGGAAGGGAAGAAGAAGAGGAAGAGGGAAGGGAAGGGGAAGAGGGAGGAGAAGAGAGAAGAAAGAAGGGAAGGGAAGGAAAGAAAGAAGAAAGGCGGAAGAAGTGAGGAGCTGTGCTGCCCAACAGGAATTGGCCAGTTGGGCCCCCAGTGGGGCAGCCCATACTACCCATAGGCTGTTGTTTGTCCTTCATTCTCAAAAAAGACCATGATGCCAGGAAGGTGATGCCATGATTTGCAAGTGGATTGGATTTAAAGGCTGTACAAAGTCACCAGCCTCATTTTCTCTTCCAGAGCCAATTGGTTCCAGTGGCAAGATATAGATCAAGAGGACTGGAGATGCTCCTGCTTACACTCTAATGGGAGAAGAAAAGAAAGCTGGAAAACAGAAGGGGTGGGGAAGGTACCCATGATGAAACTAGCCACTTCTGGGGAAGCATACTGGGACTTCTCCTGCTGGAGGACACTCCAAGCATGGAAAACTCAATGGCGAAAGGAAAACACTCCATTTTTTAAATGTTGAGCTTCCTTTTAGCTGAAGCTCCATCTTCTCTGGTTGGGACTACATCAGTTTGCTTTTGTCCAGGTTTCATCCTTTGGTAGGCAATGGGAAAATTGAGTTACCATACTGAGGTCAAATAAATATGAGATGTGACACACTTAGTATTATCAGAAATCTGAGGTTATGGAAGCTCTATATCTCTCACCTTGCCTCTGCACAGCTAAATTCTAAGTTTGAAATAGGAGGTAGATAAAATGGATATTCACGAAATTTTTTGTCCAGAGTGACTGCAGATTATTTAGTGACAGTAAGTTAAAACTGGTGCAATAAATGTATACCTTGATGCTTTTCTTCTGATGACATAAAGGTAGTCACACATTGTTTTAATGAGTTTTATAATTAAATTATATACAATTGTCCATTTTTGGGGGGTGGGGGCAGAAGTAGGAGAAGCTATACAATTCTTTTGGGGGGTAGAGTGGGAGAAGGAATAAAAATACCAAATTAAACATGTAATTCAAGACCAAAGAGAATGTGACAGATTCACTCAGTATCAATCATCTGTTCTGCTACCTTTCATCAAAGTCACCATCCTTGATATCAATCAATTAACAAGTATTTATTAAGCACCTACTATATACCAGGCATTTGTACTACCTATTGGGAAATACAAAGACTACAATAAGATAGTCTATGCCTTCAAGAAGCTTCCATTCTTTGGGAGAAAATAACATACAAACTTATAAGTATATATTGAAAGTATATCCATACAACATATATATAGTTCTGTAAACTATGATATAGAAGCAAGGTTTACAGAACAATTATTCTGGCATCTTTTTAAAAATGTTTAAGCTTAGAATTCTGAAGAAATTTTACAAGACTGCACTCAATTAATGTGTATGTTCTTGTCCAACCCTTTTAGTATAGCATGTTCATTTGCTTATCCATTTTAATTGGATGAATAGGCCTATTAATTTATTTACAAAATGGAAATATTGTTATTTACTAACCTGGTCTTTAGCGACAAAGCTTTTGCCCGTTGTCAGAATTAAAGTAATTTGATTGAGGCTTCATGTATACATAAAGAGTTTATATACAGATAGATATGGATAGCTATAGGAATCTATAACTATATCTACACACACACACACACACACACACACACACACACACAGAGCATATTCTGTATGAGTATGCTTGGTCTGCAATGGTATTAACCAGAAAATATTACTACTAGAATTGAGGTCCACTTACTATCAATCAATCAACAAGCATTTATTAAGTACCTACTACATACAAGATACTGTGTTAGGTGCTGGGGATAAAAATACAAAGAATGAAACAATAGCCGCCTTAAAGAAGCTTACATTCTAGTGAGAAGTAAACGTGTTATTCAGGTATGATTTTCTCAGAGCCACAGCCTGTTTCCTTCAGATAAATCAGGGAAGCAACCAGAGTGGAAAAGAAGAATCTTAGAATCATAGAGTTTTATCTTAACAAGTGTCTTTGGGATGTGATGACGATAAGAGGAGCAGAAGAAATTGTGAAGGTGTGAAAGAGCCTTTTGTTGGGAAAGGTTCTTGTCCTTGTGAGACTTTAGTCTGGGGGAGTTGGAGGGCATGCTGTCTATTCAGTACTTATTACAATACCTGACTTCTAGTAGCCACTTAATAAAGGCTTGTCCATTGGCTGATGGTAAAAAGAAGAGGATGAAAGGTAAAGGGGCAGATGACCGAGGAGATAGTGTTGTTGAGGGGTAGGGACAAGGAGAGAAACTGGAGTGGGTGGGGAAGGTTGCTCTTTCTAGCCAAGTAACTCAGGGCTTCCAGCCAGGTCTGCCTTGGACATGGAAAATCCCCAGGGATCAACTTTCAAGGGAAGACAGAAGGCTGAAGAGAGGAGAACACTTAGTTCTGTGGGATTTCCAGGAAGTAAAGAGTGCATATAAACAAAACAAGTAAGGTCATGATGCAAACAGTTCAAATTGGTAAATTAAACGAGTTTATACAAACCAGTTAGCAATAACTATATAGTGCAACAATCTCTAAATAAGGTACTGTATATCTATCCATCTCTCTCTGTCTCTAAACTGTGACCAGTTTCTTTCTGATGTGCCTGGAAGCTCAGTAGTCAATCACAGGTTACAGCACTTTTGAAGACTGGAGATTCTGCATCTCTTGTGCCAGCAACCCCTCAGAAACAAGTCAGACTCAGTGTACTCCAGGCCCCATGGACTTGCCTTCCTTATCCATGCACTAGAACTAGCTAAGGATCTTCGTACTTGGTTACAGAGTGGAAGGGGAGGGATACTTAAGGACAAATCCATCAACTAAATTAAAGGAAAGAAGAAAAGGATTACAGCATCACTAATCAGTCCAGGATCTGGTCTTTTCCCCATCACTTACTCAGTTTTCACCCTTTTTATTCTGAGAAGAAGCTCTTTCCCCGCTGGGGTCCAGCACCTGAGAGGAGTTTGAGGCCCAGAGGGCTAAGTGTGTATATGTATTATATATCTGTGCACTAAAGTGTTAGGCAAGAAAAACTATTTCTCTCAAGAGATGCTAGAAAGTGGGAAAGAGGAAGAGAGCCAATCTTACCAAAAGAACATCATAACGTGTGGTGTGCTGACAAGAGCACTGATGGAGTTTGCCTGCATTTCAGCAAATATTTGACAGAGAAAAACAGGAACAAAACAAGATTTGAGTCATTCCTCCTTCTTCTTTAGTCTATGATCACTTTCCCATCTACCTTGGCCAGAGGTCTTATCTCTTCTTTGATCTTTCATCTTTTTTTCCCCTCCAATGTATTTTTTTTTCTCCAATTGGTGACCAGAGGCTCCAATGTATAGCTGGAAAAGAGACTCTCTCCAATCTTCAGAGGAATCCAGGATTGCTGGGAAATTAAGACTAAGGCAGGACTAAATAAGGACTAATTGCTTCACCTTTAAATGGGATGTGAGGAGAGTCCAAGTCAGGTTTGCCACTAGTATTGAAGTCATGGATGCTTCTGTGGTGAACTCTAGTAGACTAATGAGAAATAGGGGCCAGAGGAGCTATGATCGCAGCTATTGGGAGGCTATTAGAGAGGGGATACCTGCAGTGAGAAATAGCAGTGGGGTCAGTCTGAAGTGGAACAGCGTGGATAACAATGTGGACAGAAGCAGAACCAGCGGGGAACAGACCAGCAGGGTGTGAATTTGCAGGAGAGACAGACATGGGGAGCAACTTGGAGGGCAGGGGACCCTTACTGGAGAAGGCTGAGAGTGGGTGTTGATGGGAACTGAGCTAGAAAGCAAATTTGCACAATGCTCACACCTTTTTATTTTGAAAGTTAAAAGGAGTGAAATTCTCTACCTTGGTTGCCCCAAAATATGGTACTGTGCTCATTTTCTCATGAAACTTGATAAAGTATGTGGGGCTTATTGGCATATGTACAGACTGAGAAGAGGGGCTTTAGAAATTTCCTAACCCCAGAAAAACCATGTAACAAAAAGGGAAATACCATGAAAATATAGCGTTTTTTTCTTTTTGGAGTAAAGAAGAAGACGGGGAGGAGGAGAGAATCATGTTAAAACTTTTGTTCTGAACTGACGAATTGGAAATTTTATATATGTGTGTATGTATGTATTATATATCTGTGTATATATTTTATATATGTATATAATACACATACAAATATACACATACATGCATGTACATGTATATTTATATAAAATATATATATTTTAATACATGTACATGTATAAAATGCACCTGTATAAATGTATGTGTATGACATATAATATAATATACATGTATATGTAGAAAATATATATAAAATATACATATATTTTTATACATACATGTCTTTAATATATTTCATATAATGACTGCATATATTTTTAGATATGGAAGGAAAAGCAGAAAATTACTTAAAAGATGCCATACCTCGAAGATAAATTATATATATAAATGCATGCATACATACATGCATATACACATACACATACATATACACACATACATATATACATTTGTACATATACATACACATATTTGTACATATATACACATATACATACATATACACACATATACATACATACATACATACATACATACATACATACATACATACATACTATGTATTTACTAGCATGGCCTAATAGACAGTAGGCCTTGCAGTAAGGAAGATCCAGGTTCAAGTCTTGCCTCTGAAACAGCACATACTATCTATATGACCATGGGTAAGGGTCATTTAGCTTCTAATTGTCTCTAGGCAAGTCTCTAAAATTATAAGTTATAAATGAGTTGTTCCTCTATATTGGTGGAGGGAATTTCCTCACAAGAGTTCCCTGCACCAAGACTATCACAAGTGTGTGTATGTATGTGTGTGTACAGGCTCGGTTATAGACTGTATATCTATTTTCTGAGATTCATTCTAGCTAAGAGGGCTAACCAGAACAGGAATTCTTTTGACTTCTGCTAACTTGTGAAAATGTCTATTAAGGCATAGAGAAGGCTACCACATTCTTTGTCAACAGAGAAGTGTCTGTAATAATGAAATCATGAACCCCCAAAGTAGTGATGTATATGTATTAGGAGGTAGGTGGCACAGAGGATAGAGCACTAGGCTTGGAATCAGGGAGACTCATCTTCATGAATTCAAATTCAGCTTGAGACACTTACTAGCTGTATGACCTTGGGCAAGTCACTTAACCCTGTTTGCCTCAGTTTCCTCATCTGTCAAAGGAGCTGGAGAAGGAAATGGCAGATCACTCCAGGAAGACCCTAAATGGGGTCATGAAGAGTCAGACACACCTGAAATGACTCAACAATATGATATGGTAGAAAGATCACTGACTCCAGAGTCAGAGGACTTGGATGAGCCTCAACTGCTCTAGGCCTCAGTTTGGTTAATATAAAATGAGAGTTGAACTGGATGGCGCGTGAAACCCGTTCCAGCTCTCCACCCATGATCCTATGACACAGATACATACATAGCATAGAAAAGCATAGAACCTGAGAAACACAAACTCATGATTGTTTCATTCATTTCGATTTAATTGGTTCAGTTTTCTTGTCAAACTTCAATATTCTCGCCTTTTCCTGCGGCTGAGAAATGACC
>CM053626.1:220602424-220650969 GCA_028646595.1 Phalanger gymnotis | reverse complement strand
GTCCCTGGAATGTAAATTTTCCTCAGAATACTGCCCAGCCAGCAGGATATATACATCTATCCTACCATCTAACTATCTATCTATCTATCTATCTATCTATCTATCTGTCTGTCTGTCTGTCTGTCTGTCTGTCTGTCTGTCTGTCTGTCTGTCTATCTGTCTGACGTGTGCACATACACAATATACACATATGCACACACATAGGCACACAATGCATGCAGACATGCACACACACGTACACAATGTGTGTGCACAGATGCACATATACATGCATGTGTGTATATATGTGCACATATACATATATGTATACACACATATACATGCACACATATACACATATGTATACAAATGTATACATATATAAACATATAAATACAGGTGTATATCTATATTTATCTACATAGCTATGAATTGATCAGTCTAGAAGTCAGTGTTGCTCTGACATCATTCTCTGATGGGATGAACGTCTCAGAAAATGAAGGAGAATCACCCTAAATTCCAAACGGTCAGCTAAGAGATCGAAGAGAACACAGTGCTGTATATATCAGTGTGGAGTTGGGACTATGTTAGATAAAGGAAATATGTATTCAGATTCTAATAGAACTCCTCCTCCCATCTGATCTAGATGAAACATCACAGTTACTATCAGACATATTCAGTGGCTCCCCTTTACCTCCTGCTTGGCCCTCTGTAATCTGGTACTATCCTACCTTTCCAGCCTTATCTCATACTATTGCCTTCCATGCACTTTGTTTCAGCTAACATGGACCACCCTCTGCATCCCAAAGACACACTATGCTTTTCTGCCTCAATCCATGACTTTGTTCACTCTTTCTTATGTTTGAAAATTCATTCTTTTTCCTTTTCCCTAGTGGAATTTCTCCTTTTCCTTCAAAGTCTGACTCAGATGCTACTTCCCATGTGAAATCTTTCTGTCAGTAATGAACTTCTCCCTCGGACCTGTGGTACAGTGGGAAAAAACACACACAAAAAACCCCTTCATTCTGGAGGCAGAGGGCCTCAGTCCAAATCGTGCCTTGTCTTTATACCTGTGGAACCCCAAGCAGGTCACTTGGCTTCCCTGGTCCGTATTTCGCTCATCTATGATAGGAGAAGGTTAGCCACGGAAGGCTCTTACAGCTCTATGCAGGCTATATAACCCTACTAAGAAGTACTTTATTCTGTGGCTCTCACATCTGATTTCCATGTAATATTGTGCTGTCATTATGCGTGCTGGCAACAGCCCTCCACTAGATTACAAGCTCCTTTGGGGTTCTTCAGGCTTTCTCTAAACTTTGTATGTCCCCCAACACCTAACATAAAGCTCTGCAGGCAGGAGCTGTTTTGTGATGCTTGTAAATGTTTGTGTGTATTTTACTACTGCATTGGGTAGAGCCCATGATGGTCTAGTTATAAGTAGTCTGTGGGCTTGGGGAACTCGCTCCGGGTGGGAGACGAGACAAACACAAGTATGCTACAAATCAATGAACTGGTTAAACAGAACACATGCAGAGATAATATAGATCGTAGAAAGAACAAATACCCAGTCAGCCCGATTCTTCCTCCTGCAGTGAGCATGTATTTATGTTTTATAAGGGATTGGGGGAGGGACAGGGACAGAGAGGTAGGAGCAGGCTAGGCAAAAAAAAAAAACAAAAACACCAAACAAACTAGAAACAAGAAGAAACAATTTACTTACGTAGGAGAGTGAGAGTGGCTCTTCTACATACATATTCAGGCGTTATAGTTCTGTTATATTAACTTTATATTTATAATTATTTTAATATTAGCTGATCACATATCACACATAGTGGATAGAGAGGCAGTGGTTTTTAAAAATCTATTTATTTTTAACATTCATTTAAAAAAATTGAGTTCCTAATTCTCTCCTTCCCTTCAGTAGCCCCTCCCCTACCCATTGAAAAGGCAAGCAATATAAGTTATACATGTTAAATCATATGAAACATAGTTCTGTGTTAGTCATGTTGCAAAAAAGCAAGAAAAATAAATTGAGAAAATTATACTTCAATTTGCACTCAGAGTTCATTAGTTCTCTTTCTAGAGCTGGATAGCACTTTTTAACATGAGTCCTTCAAATGGTCTTGGATCAATGAACTGATAAGAGTAACTAAGTCTTTCACACAGTTGATCACCATTACCATATCGCTGTAACAGCGTACAATGATCTTGTGTTTCTACTCGTTTCACTCTGTATCAGCCAAGGTCATCCCAGGTTATTATCACCAATCTTGACTTTTGCCTTGCCTCACTTCAATCCAATTCACAAGCAAGTCAAGACATCACTCTCTTGATATCATCGATCCTCTTAGAGAGTGAAGGACAAATGACAACAACAGGCATTATAACTCTGTAGCTGATGAGTCATTGTAGATGACTTAAAGGTAACAGAAGCTTTGCATATATTACTATATTTGACCAAAATGCCAATATTAAGGACATATGCTAATATTATTACTATTATATCATGCTAATTTCATTCAATTTTTTCCTTCTTTTTTTTTCTTTCTCCCAACAAAGACAAAAGCAAGTAGCCTTTGTTATTGCAGTATTACATAACTATTTCTTTTTGGGAAATAATTTACAACGATTTATAATTTTTAACTTCTCAGACATTTTGAGGTCAAGGAAGACAGTTGGAAACCAAAAGGGGGAAATTCCAATGGGTATTTCTAGAAGCAAAACTGGTCTGCGGCTCCCAACTGGGCTGAGACCCCGCTTTGCCCTGATGCTTTGGTGAAGCTGTGGGAATGGTCAGCCAAGATCACATTTTTAAAATTTCTTCCCCCCATCCCATTGCTTGGTATCTAGTGTGCTAATTTCTAGTATACACTCAATAAGCCTTTATATATTGATGAAATAAAAAAGGTATCCTTTTACTGATATTTCATCCAAAGCTGTTTTAACCTTATCCACTAATGCTAATGAGGTGATTTTTTTCACCTGTGGTAAATGGAAGACTGCAGACTAAAAATAGTCTGGGGAGGGGGGCGTTGGCTGTTAAAATTGTCCACAGGCCAATTAACAAGAGGAAGACCTCCAGCATATTATGTAGGCGCTGTATAGAGAATTTACGGGAAAACAGATAAGAACCTGTTTGCAGATATAGGATGAGAAGTAGAAAGCAGTATTATCCCTAGCAGGGAAGGAATCTTTCTGCACCAATGGAACCGGGGATTCACAAAAGCACTCAAAAACCCATGTTTGCAGGTTTTTCCTATTGTGTTTTGGAGAAGATACAGGTGGGCGACCACTGAGCTCTTTTGAAAAAAGAGGTTAAATAGAAAGTTTTTATTTATAATCAAAGCAAGTACTTCCATCAGTTTCACAAACAATATTAAACTTTAAGAAATAGCTTGATAATTGGAGCATTTATTTGCACAATTGCAACATCACAGAATAGATGATAATAGTTTGAAGTTTTCAGTGCCCCACCACTAGAGCAGTTGATTATACAAAATACATTAAATGTACTGGAATCTATTTTTTTTATATCCTATCTCCCTGTCTTGCTCAGGCTGAAAGTACAGGGGACACACATGAGTCCCAGTCCCACTCTGATTGGCACAGAAGCTTTGACTTGCCCTGTTTTCTATTCTGGGACAATTCACCCCTCTTTAGGCAAACTAATGGCCTGGGTTCCCAGGAGAATCACCATATTACTGTGTGATTCAGACTCCTAAACTCAAGATATCCCCCAGCCTCGGTCTTCTTGAGATTATAGGCTTATGCTACCATGCTGGGGTAGCTAGGTGGCACAGTAGATAGAGTACCAGTCCTAGAGTCAGGAAGACTCATCTTCTTGAGTTCAAATCTGGCCTCAGACAATTAGCTATGTGGGCAAATTACCCTGTTTGCCTCAGTTTCCTCATCCATAAAATGAGCTGGAGAAGGAAATGGCAAACCACTTCCACAGCTTTGCTAAAAAAAACCCAAAAGGGGGTCACTAAGAGACAACATGACTGAAAAAGACCGAAAACCACCATGCTGGGCTTAGAATCGATGTTGACAAAATTTTTGCAGAATCATCTTTACATAACAACTAAAAAGATCTTAAAGAGGTGAAACATCACAATCTAGTCTTCTTCTGAAGCATCTCTCTCAAATGTCTAGGCTATGAAGTAAGTACTGATCTCCTGGTACTAAGTGGACGTCCTCCTCTCACAGTCTCAAAGCTCCAATGGCTGGATGTAGGGAGAAATGCAATACTATCAACACTGTTCTGTTGGAAGAAAAAAAAAGACACGATTAATATGTTCTTGAATATGTGTTTATGCAAATTTAAAAAAGATCAGCAAAATTCTTTTTGTTTCTTCAGGCAGAGCAACCCCCAGAATTTCAATCTAGAGGTAGCCAGTGCCCTCGCATTTACACGCCTGGCATCTGTAAAGCCTGGACCAGACATTTTGGGATTCTTGTCTTGTCATTAGACATTGATTCCTTTGTTACAATCAGACAATTATTAAAGACAGAGACAGGAAATGGACCTATGATTTCATTGATCTAGAGCACAGAGTTAGGAAACTGTCTGCCAATGCAGCTTTGGTACCTTGTTTGCAATCTATAGTCTCCCATCGGTGCCTACAGTCAGAATATGTCAGAGACAAGACTTGAAATCAGGTCTTCCTGAATCCAAAACTAGCTCTTTATTTCTCACACCCTGATGCCAATTGTAAGAATCAAATAAGTTAGCTGAAAGATTGTGATTTCCTCTGACCACTCCCTCAGCCACCTGGAATCTGAGTAGGGGAGGCTAGGAGCACCACTGAGATCCTAGACCCAGGTTATGACAGCAATTGAAGGAGTCTCTGAAACTCTTTCTGTTGCTGCAGCTATGGAAACAGAACTATGTTGTGGATAACGTCCTAATGTGGACGGTGGCGGTAGGTTCCTCCCCACTCTCTCCCTCTTAGGTGAAGCAATGGCTGTTGGAGATCCCTTGTGAGGAGGTTTTCGCTATCCAGCTGCTTGGGGGTCCTTCTGCTGCATTTCTGTTGAGGCTCTGCTTCTGTTCACTGTTTACCAAATTGACAGGGGAATGCTAAAAGCAGCTCAATTAATAGCCAGCTCTCCAGGTGGGCTCAGCGGTGTGATGCAGCATCCCAGCGGTCAATACTCTATCCTGGGCTGAGTTGATAGAAACAGCATTCAGAAGAGGTGGAGGGGAGGTTGTATTGCTCTCCTCTGCCCAGATCAGGTTTGCTTTTGTTGGATTTGTGTTCAATTCAGGCTGCTGCATCTTAGGAAGAATATTGACAAACGGGGGTCTGCTGGGAGGGTGGCAATAAAGGAAATGAGGGTGCTTTGAAACAACACCAAATGAGAGTCGGTTGAAGAAACTATGTCTAGCCACAGTGAAGAGGAGATGAAGAGATGATTTGTTGTATAGTCATGTCTGACTCTTTGTGACCTCATTTGGGGTTTTCTTGGCAGAAATATTGGAGTGGTTTGCCATTTCCTCCTCCAGCTCATTGCATAGATGAGGAAACTGAGGCAAGCAGAGTTGCCCAGGGTCACATAGCTAGTAAGTGTCTGAAGCTGGATTTGAACTCAGGAAGATGAGACCGCACCACCTAGCTGCTCACTCTCTTTAAATATTTAATGGGATGTCACGTGGGAGGAAGATTAGATTTCTTTTGCTTGGCTTCAAGGATAAGAACTAGTATCAAAGGGCAGAAGTTACAGTGAGGGAGATTTTAGTTCAGTACGGAAAAATTGTCCTAACAATTAGGGCTTTACAAAAAATGCAATGGGCTGTTTCATGAGGTGGTGAGTTTGTCATTGATGGAAAGGTCAGAGATCAGAGGTTTAGGGCTGGAGATGAGAGGACTGAGAAATCTAGTCCTCATTTTACAGACAAAGAAACTGAGGTCTGAAAAGTGTAAGTAACTTGTTCAAAGTCACAAATAGTAGCAAAGGGCAGAGCCAGGATTTAAACCCAGGTCCTGTTATGGGAAGAATTCCTGTTTCAGGTTTGGGTTGAACTCAGTGATGCCCGTGTCCCCTCCAAATCAGAGATTCTGTGATTCTAGAATAACCAGGTAGTGGCTTTGGGCATTTTGCTTGTTGTTTTATGTACCACTTCCTCTCAGATTTGAAAACTCTTTATAAAGATCATACACTGACTGTGTCGCTTAAGGGTGAAGGAATAAAATCTAAAGAGCTATTCAACAGCCCTGTATCCTAAACTATCCCTTATTTTTTTTTCCAGGAAAGTAGACAGTCACCATGGCCTTAATACAAGCTTGCTTTTGACGTGGGGGACTATGAATTGGGGTTACGGTCAAATTTGTATTTGATTATCTGGGTAAACTCCTTAACTATTTGTTTGTAATACTATAAACTATCTCCAGATGTCAGTACAAAATGTGTTACCAAGTCACCGTGATTAGAGTCCAACACTGAGATTTGCTATTTTTTTTTTTAGTAAGAAAAAACTGCATCAGGATAAATCAGGTCTTCAATTCTCTCTGGAAACCACCAGAAAGATTTTGCATTATTTACCAACCACAAGAGTTTTTTCTTGGCCGGTGCATACTTCTCTCAGCGCTTATTTCAGATGCTCAAACATGCTGTGGCAAAGTTATTCACCAGCTCCAAATACTAGGATGACACCATTCTTATTCAATAGGGCTTTGATTTGCCTTGTCAAATGCTCACAAAGCAATTTTAGAATTTCCTTAATTTTTAAGACTCTAGAGGGCTTTGGGTTCTCACTACCTCCTTTTTTCTTGAACAATGTTTTCTGAGAAGTAGAGGCATCAATGACCCTTCTCTTATGTTGCCTTAACTTGGGATTAATCAGTCCTGATTGGTGAGTACAAATTTACTTAACGTGCCACATCTAGTTGACTCAGTTCATGCTTCATATCCCATCCATTCAGCCAACCACTGTCTTGCCATTCCAGTAGACCTCTCTTTCTTCCTTTCCCCCTAATGTGGACAATGGCGGTAGGTTCCTCCCCATCTCTCTCTCTTAGGTGAAGCGATGGCTGCTGGGGATCTCTTGTGAGGAGGTTTTCGCTATCTAGCTTCTTGGGGGTCCTTCTGTTGCATTTCTTTGAGGCTCTGCCTCTGTTCACTGTTTACAAAATTGAACAGTTACTAAATTAATACTGCCATTATTTCTGGAAAGGGTGTGTAGATCACCACGTATAGCTCTACTCACCATCTCTCTGATATTCGAGATCAGGGCTGTCCAACCTTAGGTTTTTATTGAAACTATAGACAATATATTTTAATTTGCCATTTTAGTGAGAGCTCTGCAGTAGCTCAGCTTCGTTTGCTAAAGCATTTATGTAAATTTCTATGCTCATAGGAGGGCCGCATTTTGGACAGCCCTGTTCTAGACCAAAGCTCCTTTTTCTGGCTATTAATCCCCTATATGTATTATCTCCTCCTGTTAGAATATAAGGGCAATTAAAGAGTGCTGGGCCTGGAGTCAGGAAGACTCATCTTCCTACGTTCAAATCTGGCCTAGCAAGTTGTACACAATAGATTTGCAGTTTCATGTACAATCATCTTTTTTTCTCCATTTTACTATGTTATGGAAATGCTAATTTTATTTCTTAAATTCAGAATAAAACAAATATAATTAAAAAATGTCTTCAGATACTTTCCTAGCTGTGTGACCCTGGGCAAATAATTTAATCCTGTTTGCCTCAGTTTCTCATCTATAAAATGGGTAGGAGAAGGAAATGGCAAACTACCCCAGCATCTTTGCCAAGAAAACCCCAAATGGTGTTATGAAGAGTCAGACACGCCTGAAAAATGACTGAAAAACAAAATTCGAATATAAGCTCCCTGAGGAGAAGGATAGTCTCACTCAGTGTCTGACATATAGAAGGCACTTAATAAATGCTTTTTCCTCCATCCATCCAACCATCCATCTATCTCTTCTTTTGTTCATACGTTCATTCATTCATTCCCAAGGCCCTGAACGTTTAAGCCTTGTGATATTGGAATGGTGTTCTCTGTCTCTAATTCCTTCTACATATGCTCATGTCTTTCCTGACCTTTCTAAGAAATGGCTTTGTCTTGCCTAAATTCCCTGTGTATTATCATCTTGTGTTAATGTACAATTTCTAGAGGCAGGGACCGCTAGTCATGTGGCAAACATAGTATTTTCTCTGATTTTCATCATTTGTTTTGAATTCTACCAAATATAGGCGGTCAGCTTTGTTCTTCCTATTACAAATCCTCCTCCCTTTACACACTCTTATGAAATAGGGTTGTCAGAGCAGTAATGGGAATTGTTTTTATTTTTTGGGGAAAAAAGCACTTAAAGTGGGGGGTAGAGTCCATCTAGTCATTGATGCAGTTACCCAAGAGAAGGGGAAGTCTAGCATTTGCCCCAGCAACTGTCAGGGAACAGGGAGAGTAGGTCTTGGGAGAGGGGTGCCACCATTTTGATATCCTGAAAATGGTGACCCGGTTTTAGTCATACTATGCAGCATGAGGCAAGGTACAGAGATGGTTGTCCTATTGAGAGAAAGTGTTCCTCCCTGCATGTTGGGACCCTGGGCCAATGCCTGTTACCTTACTCTAGTTATGCCTCTGGGAATTCTACTCACAGCCTTCCTTGTTTTCTCCAGATACCCCAGCACAGACAGGTACTTCATCCCTGGTCAGTGCTGCATCCCAAGCATAACTGGACTTCCAAAAAAACATGTTATCTGCATGTAGACAAACACTGAGCCAGGGAAGGTCAGCAGTTCCTCTGTGCTTGCCGCCATCAGGAAGGACTTAGGCCTTTTTCTTGCAGTTCCATTCTTGGCATGCATCCGCCTTCTCTTTCTGCTGTAATCCTCTTCCTAATGTTGTCATGACAACAAGCTACTCTCAGACCATTTTTTCCCCCAGTACAATAAAATCTACTTTACTATAGCTGGTGAGAACATATGGGGATATGAGATTCCTCCAGATAGGGCAATCATAGAGATATGGAGTGGCCCAGCTCTGTCTAGCCTAGGAAACAAATCATACAGGGATTTCCTGGTCTGGATCCCTTTGTCCAAATGCACGGGGAAGGCCTGTTTCCATTCTAGGATGCCTTTGCCTCACTCCACAAGTTAGGTATTTTTTCTCCTGATCTAGTCCTCTCCTAGTGCAGCGGTTCTAGTATTAAGTCTTTCTGATTAAGCATGAGTTTCTCTCTCTATGTTATCTAAGCCATCATACCATAAGTCATCTCTACATCTTCTCTGGAGACCTTATTCCTGTTCTGCTCTTCTAAAGACACCAGGTAGGGACTATTATTACCCCGACTTTACAGACCGGGAAACTGGAGCAAACAGAAGTTAAGTGATTTGCTCAGGGTCACATAACTAGTAAGTGTCTAAGGCAGGATTTGAACTTGGATCTTCCTGACTTCAGGCCTAGCTGCTCTATTCACTGAGCTACCTAGCTGACCTTAGGTAATCTACGATCCTTGATAGCAGAGACTCTTTTTGGCTTTTCTTTGTATTCCCAGCCCTTAGCACAGTGCCTAGCATATAGTAAACCCTTAATAAATGCTTGTAAACTGTCTGAGAGAAAACAAACAAAAATAATTCCCTAAGAACACCTTTTAACTTCTATTTTCCAGCTATTTAAAGTGAAGAGGCCTACATTTATCCAAGTAATGGCCTTAGTTTTCCACTTCCCTTTCCATGAGTAGAGATGGTTGTAAAATTCTGGGAAGCTAGCTGCCAAGGACATCACTGGCAGAAGATATGCAAGAAATTAATAGGGAGCAGGTTTTTAAATGTTTATTTTTTATAGTATTTAGCAACATTTAATAACAATAATTTTTATTGTTTAAGATTTAAGGATGTTCTTTTGTGTTTACTTTGTAGTCTTTCCTAGATGAGGTCCTTGCCCCACTACCACCAGAATTGAATTCTTCCTTGTAACAAATAAAAAGAGGTTTATTTTTTCAAGATTAGGAGGGAAGTAGAAAACTGGGAAAGAATTTTTACAACTAATGTCTCTGATAAAAGCCTCATTTCTAAAATATGTAGAGAACTGAGTCAAATTTACAAGAATACAAGTCATTCCCCAGTTGATAAATGGTCAGAGGATATGAACAGGCAATTTTCAGAGGAAGAAATTAAAGCTATCTATAGTCATATGAAAAAATGCTCTAAATCACTATTGATTAGAGAAATGCAAATCAAAACAACTCTGAAGTACTACATCAGACACATCAGATTGGCTGACGTGACAAAACGGGAAAATGATGAATGCTGGAGAAGATGTGAGAAAGTTGGAATACCAATTCATTGTTGACGGAGCTGTGAGCTGATCCAACCATTCTGGAGAACTATGCCCAAAGGGCTATAAAAATGTGCATACCCTTTGACTCAGCAATACCACTTCTAGGGCTGTATCCCAAAGAGATCATAAAAATGGGAAAAGAACCCACATGTACAAAAATATAAAAATATTTATAGCAGCTCTCTTTGTGGTGGCCAAGAACTGGAAAATGAGGGGATGCCCATCAATTGGGGAATGACTGAACAAGTTGTGGTGTATGAATGTAATGGAATACTATTGTGCTACAAGAAATGACGAACAGGCAGACTTCAGAAAAACTTGGAAATATGTATATATAGATATAGATATAGATATAGATATAAATAGATAGGTTGATAGATATAAGCTGATGCTGAGTAAAGTGAGCAGAACCAGGAGAACATTGTACACAGTAACAGCCACATTCTATGAGAACGGATTTTGATAGACTTAGCCCTTCTCAGCAATGCAAAGACCTAAAACAATTCCAAAGGATTCATGGTGGAAAATGCCATCCACATCCAGAGAAAGAACTATGGAGTCTGAATGCTGAGTGAAGCAGACTATTTTCTTTTTTTGTTTGTTTTGCTTTGCCTTTTTTTTCTCATGGTTTCTCCCATTCATTATAATTCTTCTATACAACATAACCAATGTGGAAATATGTTTAACAGGAATGTATGTGTAGAGCTTATATCAGATTGTAGGCCATCTTGGGGAGGGAGGGGGAAGGAGGAGGAAAAAATTTTAAACTTATGGAAGTAAATGTGGAAAACTATAAATGAATAAATTAACTAAAAAAAGTTGTATTTTTTTAAAAAAGCTGATAAAATGGTTGCATCTGATGACATTTTACCCTATTTTCTGCCTGGTCTCTGCTGAGAGGAAGAAGGCCAGAGATCTTGGGATCATAGAGCTATAGCTAGAAAGGACCTCAGGGGTCATCTAGCCTCTAAACCCCCTTATTTTACAGATGAAGAAACTGAGGGTCAGAGAAGCTACGTGACTTATGCTAGGTCACCCTGGTAGTAAGTCCTAGAAGCAGGAGATTTCCTTGTCTGTTCTTTGGGATTTTCTTAATTACTCTGAGTTTAGCTTCCTTTGAGTATTCATTTTTATTATTGTAGAAATTGTGCATTGTTGTTCCTCTGGTTTTGCTTACTTCACTCAGCATCAGTTCAGGCACATTTTTTTGGTTAACATTTATTTATTTTTTCTCAATTATATGTAAAAATTTTTTTAACATTCCTTTTTAAAAACTTTGAATACTGAATTATCTTCCTCCTTTCCTCTCCCTCCCCCTCCTTGAAAAGGCAAGCAATTTGATATAGATTCATTATATACATATAGTCATGTAAAATATTTCCACAATTGTCATGTCATAAAAGAAAATGCAGACAAAAAACCAAGAAAAATAAGTTAAAAATGCATGTATCAATTTACGTTTAGACTCCATTCGTTCTTTCACTGGGGTTGGATAGGATTTTTCATTATAAATCTTTCAGAATTGTCTTGGATCATTGTATTGTGGAGAATAGCTAAATCATTCACAGTTGCTTATCATACAATTTTGCTGTTACTATATACAATGTTTTCTTGGTTCTGCTCATTTCACTTTGTATCAGTTCATATATAATTTTCCAAGTTTTTCTGAAAGCATCCTGCTCCTCATTTTTTATATCACAATAGTATTCCATCACAATCACATACCACAACTTGTTTAGCTGTTCTCCAATTAATGGACTTGCCCTCCATTTCCAATTCTTTGCCACTATAAAAAGATCTGCTATAGATATTTTTGTACACGTGGGTCCTTTTCCTTTTTCTATGATCTCTTTGGGATGTAGATCTAGTATCAGTATTGCTGGGTCAAAGGGTATGCACAGTTTTATAGTCCTTTCACAACTCCTCCAACAGTGCACTAGTGTCCCTATTTTTCCACGTCCCCTCCAACCTTTGTCATTTTCCTTTTCTGTCATATTAGCCAATCTGTGTGAGATAGTGCCTCAGAGTTGTTTTAATTTGAATTTCTCCAATCAATAGTGATTCAGAGCATTTTTTCGTATGACTAGATAGCTTTGATTTCTTCATCTGAAGACTGCCTGTTTATATCCTTTGACCATTTATCAAATTGGGGAATGACTCATATTCTTATAAATTTGACTCGGTTCTCTATATATTTGAGAAATGAGACCTTTTGAGGGCTTTATAAGAGAAATGTAAATTTCTCCCCTCAGTTTCCTGCTTTCCTTCTAATTTTGGCTACATTGGTTTTGTTTGTGAAAAACTTCTAAATTAATGCAATTAAAATTATCCATTTTATGTTATGCAGTGCGCTCTCGCTCTCTCTCTCTCTCTCTCTCTCTCTCTCTCTCTCTCTCTCTCCCTCTCCCCTTTTGGTCAGGTAAAAATTTTCCATGCTCCCTTAATTTGTGTATGGGATCAACCTTTATGTCTAAATCACGAAGCCATTTTTATTTTATCTTGGTATATACAGTATGAGATGTTGGCCTATACCTAGTTTCTGAGTTCAGGCACATCATAAGGGACAGGTTTTAGAATGATGAACACTTCTGACACCTGAAAGATCTTGGCTCTAATCACTGGAATAGATTTGGCGGAAATGAAACCAAAGGTCACATTACTGTTATAGGGAATATAAGTGTCTTTTTGGTCAGAGATGTTTCAGGAAACTTACGCAAGTATGCATCTAGGGTGCTGCCACCTCCTTCAGGAGGTAGCTATTAGTTTGGGTGAGATCAGCTGATAAAACAAACTTGTTAGTCCTGGACCAACACACTGCCTGACATCATAACACCTGGGGCTGTGAACAAATGACTGCCAAACTCAGGGACAAAGCTCTGTCTTTTGGGGAAAATGAATTCCCAAGAAGCATGCATATCAAGTTCCATTTTTTTTCCCTTTCCCAGCTTGTAGTGATAGCTAAGTATTTACCCAAATGGACATTTAAAAAGACACAGCCTAACTATATTCGTGTTGATAGAGACAGAGTGCCAGAGCTGGAAGAGACTTTAGTTATCATCTAATCCAACTTCTTCATTTTACATATGGGGAAACAGAGGGTTGGAGAAATGACATCATTCACCCAACTACAATCAGCTAGAAAATAAATGACTAGTTGAAAGTTCCTCTTTTTTGGGGAGGAGTGGGGCTAGGTCGAAAGGACTTAAAAAAATTCAGATGACAAGTACTGATTTTCTTTCTCTACCACTTCTATTCTCCTATTGAGCAAAAGAAAAAAAGAAAATCATTAAAATTCTTGTAAAAATATATTTATGCATACATATGCATGCACATTTATGTATATATGTAAAATACATACACATATATGCACAGTTTCCTTAACTACAAAATAGGGACTATATATACGTATGTATGTATATATATCTGCCTATCTATCTATCTATCTATCTATCTATCTATCTATCTATCTATCTATCTATCTATCTATCTTCTGTCTGTTCATCCATCTGTCGTCAGGCAAAACAAATCCCCACATTGGCCATGTCCAAAAATACATGTCTCATTCTGCATTTTGAGTCTGTCATTTCTCTGTTAGGAGTTTGGTAGAATGCTTTATCTTTAGTCTCTATGGAATTGTGCTTTGTCATTATACTCATCAGCATTCTAGAATCTTTCAAAATTGTTTTCCTTTATAATGTTTTTATACAAAGTGTTCTCTTGGTTCTGCTTTATTTCATTGTATCAGTTCATATTATTTTTCTGAGTGGGTTCTGAAACTGTCTATTTCATCATTTCTTATGGTGTAATAATATTCTGTTACATTCATGGACTATAATTTGCTCAGTCATTTCCCAACTGTAGGTATTTCTTTAGTTTCTCATTTTTGCTACTATGAAAATAACTGTCATAAATATTTTTGTATATATGGGTCTTTTCCACCTCTCTTTAATCCTTTTAGGGAGTTGAGGCCAAGTAGTGGTAGCTAGCATCAAGGTGGCACAGTGGATAGAACTCTGGGCTTAGTGTCAAGAAGACTTTCAAACTGGAAACCAGATACTTGCTGGCTTATGACCCTGGGCAAGTCACTTAACCTTTGTCTGCCTCAGTTTCCCCAATAATCCACTACCTGCATGACAAAATTGCTTTAAAGAGCTGTAAAGTACTACATTAATGTGAGTTATTATTAGAATGCATAGCATTCTAACAATGATCTACTTCTCTTAGTTTTAGACTTAGACAACAGTAAATTAATGGAATTTCTTTAGACCTTGGAACCACAAAACCCTGTGTAACTGCCCAGTTAGTACAAATGAAAGTGATGACCCTATATTGGGACAGTGGGTTGTGGTGGAAAGGGCATGGGCTTGAAGTCAGAAAAGCCCTGGGTTTGAATCCTGCCTCCTATTCAACACAACTTACTAATTGTGGAATCATGGACAAATCAATTAACACTCTCTAAGCCTTAATTTCTTCATATGGTAAATGGGTATAATGATAGGGCTTATCTCACAGGGCTGTTGGGAAGATCAAATGATATTCGTAAAGTGTTTTGAAAACCTCACAGTGCTGTATAAAAATCAGACTTTATGAACAAGTCTTTTCTGTCAGGGAGTTCTGATTACCATGCCTCTTTTAGAGAAAGCAGCTTGGTATAGTAGATGGAGCACTGAACTTGAGTCAGGAAGACCTGAATTCAAATGTTGCCTCAGATATATAGTACTTGTGTGACTCTGGGCAAGTCACTTAAACTCTCAGCTTCCTTATCTGTAAAATGGGTATAATAATAGTAGCAACCTCACTTTATGTGAGAGTCAAATAAGATATGCAAAGCATTTTGCAGACCTTAAAATGATGCATAAGTGTTAGCCTTTATTACGGATGTGTTCATATATTCTCAAGCCTGTACAGAGATTTTACGATGAGAAGGCAAGAGGTGATGGAGAAACAAAGGTACATAGTAAAGGCATTGTCAGAACACAGTGGCTGGTAACATGCATTCATACTGCATCAAAACACAGGTCTGTACAACTTGTACCAATGACACTACTGGCTGTAGTATTTGTATTAGTGTCATGAATAGCCATATTTCCATTACAGACAGACTCATCAGCAACCTATGCATGTAGAGCCTTGTTGGACCTCATTCCTTAACACAAATGGTATCCAGATAGTATCTCAAAGTAGGACTCACTAACTTCTCCAAGGTGTGAAAAACAAAGCCTAAATACTTAAGTTTCGGGACTCTTTTAGTATTTCATGGACCTCCCTCAAAATCTCTGAAATAGTCATTTGAAATCGTTTGGGTATGGAAACATATACTATACAAGAGACAGTTCTTCCACAATTCCAGAGGACCAATGATAAATGATGGTATGTTACAGTGGAGATTTCTTACGTGCCACTGAGATGGCCACTGAGTTCCTTTGTGACACACAGATTCCACGATTCTGTGACTGATCAGTGGCGGAAATATTTCAGTATAGAAATGCTGCTATCTATCTCCTGAGACAGAGCTAATGAACGAAATATGCAGAATGAAAAACATTTTTGGACATGACCAATATAGGTATTTGTTTGGCTTGACTATGCCTACTTGTTACTAGGGTTTGGGTTTTCACTTTTTTCTTTCTCTTGGAGGGAAAGGTATGAGAGGGAGAGAAAAATAAATACTTGTTAGTTTTAAAAAATTAATTAAAACCCCCAATAGATGATTCCATTACTCTCTGATGGTTAGAATTAAGGCAAGCAAGGGAGAACATAAAGGGGATAGATGATGGACTGGAATGGTTGGGACATAACTGGGAGCTAGTACTGACAGAGCTCATTGGGGCAACATTTGAGGAGAAAGCTGGGACAATGGAATAAAAGAAGTAAGAACAGCCACAGAGGTCCGAGAGAGTCTAATAGTCCTAGTTCATAAAAGTCTAATAGTCTGGTGGTGATGTCCAGACCTGGAGAGATGAGGAAGCAGGGATTGAGATAAGCAAGTGTTCTTGAGGGTGAGCTGAGACCAGGGTGAAGAAAAGCTGCTCCATTGTCCAAATCAAGATAAGCAGGATGTAGACCCCACCCGCACAGAGTTCTTAAAGGTGAAAGCAGCAGCTCTGGGGACCCAGCACAAATTATTTTCCCAAATAAGCACAGCGGTTTGCAAATCTGAAAAAGAGAAAGGACAAAGGCCTCACCCAGGGCAAACCACAATCAGAATGTTTCTATTGTGAAACCAAACATCTGAGTACAGAGCTGACATATTTGCCATTTTTTTCCCCTGGATATTCTGAACCACGTAGATCCAATCCCAGAACCTAAAAGTTTTGCTAGTCATGGAGTTTAAAAGTTATGAGCCTTGTTTGGTACCCTCTCCCCAAATCCTACTTAATTCTTCAGTGAATATAAAGAAAAACTACATTTAAAAAGCAAACATGTCCTCTAGAAGGTTAGACAGTATACTGCAATCAGGAAGTGTCAAACATCCGACTAAAATAATGTTATCTAGATGTCAGAACACGTGGTAGATTTACATCTGGAGTCATTCTTCTCCCATTTCCCATCAGCATCGCCTGCCTCTTCACATTCACTATCTAAAAGCACTACTATGTCTCTAACACTGAAGTCTTGGCCTGGGCGTACTCCCAGGGAAAGTGAAACTCTGACGGAGAAGGCTATGGGAGGAGGAGAGGTGGCCACCCAGAGGCCCAATCTTTACTCTATAGTGAACTGAAAAGAGTCTCAGGCCTACCCTGAGATGCCCAGTGAAAAAGCAAGTCAACAAACATTTGCTCATTTGCTGAGCACCTGCCATCTTCCCAGCACTGCTAGGGGTGATTTGGAACAAGAGAAGCATAAAAAAAGCTTTAGAACAGGGACCTCTGAGAACGACCAATGAGAGGGACATAAAGGGTTGGTGCTGTGAAAAATGAATATTTCTCTCTTATATTTAATGACTAGTTATTATATCAGGACCTAAGTTTTTCCCCTTTTCTACTTCCTCATCCAGAAACCAACCATGTAGGAAATCTCTCCTAAAGATTTGCTCAGGCCAAGATCTAATCAGACAGTAAAAGAAATTCTAAGTTTAGGCTAATGGGTGTATTCCTGCTCATTGTGTTTGCTCACAAAGGTCCTGGGAAAATGTTGATTCTCCCTATTATCAAGACAGATGATACAGAAATTGATGTTTCTTTGGCCAAGATTTGAGTGAATTAAGTCATGTACCCCAAGACAGCCCACCTCCTATTTGATTAGCCAATCAGAGTTGAGTAGTCACCCCTCAGGAAAGCCTTCTCTTTGAAGGGCATATAAACTGTGATCCTACTGCCATTAGGGGTCTTTGGTCTGAGAGAGCTGGCCAGATGCCCATCCTTTATGAATAACCTGCTGGCCTTTATTAATAAAATGATTAAATTACCCAGAAACTATGTCTCTCGAAGCTTTTTAATCATCATAGTATGCTGCTGCCACTGGAATAAGATACATAGATTGTACATAAAAGATGCTCATTGTTGATGTTAAACCATGGGTCCAAAAATCATAGGCACTGGGTGCAAATATTAAATTGAGAGAGAGACAGAGACAGAGACAGAGAGGGGGTGGGGAGAGAGGAATCGTGAACAATTTAGCCATGCCTTACCCACCAAAGCAGTGACATGTTATCCTCACCAGGGAATTATGATATCATCATTAATATCATCATTAATTATAGAAGGATACCACGTGGCATACTGGATAGAGAGCAAGTCTCAGAATAAGGAAGACACAGGTTCAAGCCCTACTTATGAGACATACTGGCTAGATCTTGGTAAAGTTAACCTTTCAATGTTCCCTGGTAACTCTTAGACAATAGGTTGCAGGACAAAATTGTCATTATTCGTTGGTAGTGGGATTCCTACACCAGTGCTTGAGACAAACAACAAAAAAAATTGTCATAGAATCTCAGAGTAGGAAGCAACTTGAACTCAAGTAGCCTATTTCTGTGCCTCTTTAGACACAGAATGCACTTAAATGATAATAGGGCTGGCCTTAAAAGGGGGTGGTTTATAGGATCATAGATTTAGAGCCACAAAGAACCTTGAAGATCATCTAGCCCAACCACTTCATTTTGCAAATGAGGAAACTGAGGCCAAGTGGGGTCAAGTTGCTTACCTGAGGTCACACAGGTAGTAAGTGACAGGGCCAGGATTCAAACCCAGGTCCCAATTACAAATTTAGTGCTCTTCTTACTTTACCATGCTGTCTTTTACTTTTTTTGGGGATCTCCATGAAGGCCATCCTCTGCTTCCCTATAGATCTCCCCCTTATACCTAATATTCTGTTAACAGTTTATTCCTTGGTGTTGAAAATTGTTTTTTTCCACCGCTTTTTTTTTTTTGCAAAATGAAAATACTCCCGAGGTGCCTAAAACATTATAGTCCTAACTCCTTTTTCTTTGTAATAGAAGAATGAGGCCATATTGAAATATTGGATTCAGAGAGGTGAAAAACAAGTCTTTCCTATGCAAAATGCATGAGATGAGGAGGTGAATCCAAAGCGCCACCCCCTTTAACTGAAAACAAGGATCCTCTGCCCGTGACCCATTTGCATCTCACAAGTTTTTTTTGTTTATTCTATGGCTCAGGGATTTGGGGACGTCTCACAGATGAAGCAGCAGCAGTAAAAACCAGGAGAGACTAATTTCTAGAACACATGTGTGCCTTTGAGTAACCTGAGCTCAAGCACAGATCAACAGCTTGTAGCAGGATAAAGACTCTCGAAGTCACAAAACACTGATTCAGACAAAGCAACAATGTGAACATTCATTCCTCCCTTCCAGAGACGCCCAACATTCATGCTCTTTAGATTGCCAGGTGACCTTGCTAGACTACCTAGCCCCTTCTGGGAAAAGACAGGCAGATAGTCACCTGGGCAAAAGCAAGTTCTGATTCCAATAGTGCTTCTTTGATAAGATGTCTCAGAGAGATCTTATCAAGCGTGGTCCACCAAAGCTGCCACACAAGTTTTCTTTCTGAAAGACTCACCCTCTGGAGGGGGGGTATGTTGGGGCAGGGGTATAATAGAAGAAACTATACCTTTAGGGCTTCCTGGGGTCCTTAAGCCAGGACCTGGCAGCCTGATCTCACTAAACATCTCAATGGGAAATAGTTTTTTCTGTCTCTGTTGCAGAAAATCTCCTTTCTCCTTTTCTGAAACAACCCATCTGCCCCAGGAATATGACACTGTCTTTCTCCTCAGTGACCTTACAATCTGAATTTCTGTCAGACTAAACACCCATGTAATAATGCTCACATGTATCGCAGGCAGATGCTGACACTTGTCATGGTATCTGTCTGCCTACTGCTTATGTTAGGTCTTGTTTCATTTGATAACAAGATGTTGTATGTCTAAATGTAAATACAATTTAAGACGGCATATGGCTCGCAAGGCACCACTTATGACTATTAGCACTTACCAGCTTTGGGTTCTGTGATACTAACTACCACGGTATGCATGTTAACAGGGGTCTGCTTTCCCTTTGGCCTCAATATGTCTGCACTGGCTCCCACTGACGCTAATGGGAGATAAGTATGTATATCCTAGGGAGAATAAATCCCAGGGGTAGAGAGGTGAAATAAAGTCAATTGTCCAAAGTAAAGCACTGAATTAGAATGAGGCTGTGGTTTCTGAAAAAAAGATGTTTGTGGCTGAGATGGCTTAAAAATAAAATCCAGCCCAAACGTGTAAAACTAGGGAGACAAGGAATCTTTAATTGTCCTACACTAAAGGACAGATTCTGAATATTGTTTTAGTTGTGCCTGATTTACAGTGGGAGGTCATGTCCTACTACACAGATCAGTAAATAAAGCAAGAATGGATCTCATTACTGCCCTACCATTCCCTGTGGGTATAAGGGATCTTTTGCAGAATTAGGGAGAGTTCTTTACCAAGAAGATTTGCCTACACTAGAAGATTTGCGTACTTAACCTCATCTTGCCAGCCTAGGCATGGAAGTCCCACTCTTCACTTTGGTTCCCCTAGCTGCTAATGCTAATCCCCTTTCATATCCCCTTCCATATGATCTGTATAAATCTTGTATGTACTTAGGTATTTCCATGCTGTCTCCACTCCCCATCAGAATGTACAGTTATCTCTTTCACATCACGGGAGTTAGAGTACCTCATAATGATAAAAGATGTAACTGCGATCTGGAAAATCCACATAAAAGTTTTTGGCCCTCTGTTCATAGTAGAGAAATCTGGATTTTCCTTTTTCTTTTATGGGGTATTTATAGTACCTTACTGTAAAATTTGGGTTAAGTATTTGGTCATAGGCTCTGTGTTGTCTGCAGCTTCTGCAAAACTCTCAAAAAAAATTTCCGTTTTTTTTAAGCTGACCTGTGACATGTTGGACGGTAAGCTCCTAGAGGGCAGGGACTATGTTTTGTTTTCAGGGGGGGCAGCTTTCTTAGTATCTGCAATGCTTAGCCCAGGTCCTGGCATATAATAAGCACTTAATAAATGCTTGTGGATTGAATGTATGGCAGGATCCTGTCCGGTATTGCATCTCATACACCTAGAACAAGAGTTTGACGTTTGACAAATGGGGCAACTAGATGGTACAGTGGATAGAGTGCCAGGTCTGGAGTCAAGAAGACTCATCTCGTTGAGTTCAAATCCGGCCTCTGACGTGTACTAGCTGTATGACCCTGGGCAAGTCACTTAACCCTCTTTGCCTCAGTTTCCTTAACTAAAAAATGAGCTGGAGAAGGAAAAATGGCAAACCACTCCAGTGTCTTTGCCAAGAAAACTCCAAAACTAAAAAGTAATTAAAATATATCCTAGCGCCAACATAGTTTTAAAACTGCAAAAAACCTTTAAAATACTTTATGATAACAATAAATTTGACATGTGTTTAAGTGTAACAGAATCTGCTCCTCTCCCAAATATCCTAGAACACTCAAGTCTATGCCAGAAATAGGCAGAAATATAGATGAAAATTCTCTGTGAAGCTATAACTGATTAGTCTGCCTATAAGTCCCACTATCAAAATATAATAGGTAAATACTATCACATATTGGTCCTATTCCAGCTTTGGTGGACTGGTAGTTCTGGTCCATTCTGGTTAATCCTATAAGGTCTTACACCTGGGTTATTCTCAGGCAAAAGAGTCCCCCAGGAGATCTAAATGGTCCTGGGATCTAACTACTCCTAGCAGCTCTGCAAATTCACTCGGGCACAAGCTCAAAGCCTTGACTACCCCAAGGGCCTAGTCCGGACCAATAGCCTTACAGATGCCCTGGTTGGCATGAGACAGCCAAAAGAGGTTCAATAGATACAGTTATTCAGGACTATTGGAGGACTTCATTAGACACCTGCTCTATTGAAGGGGATATGTAGATGAAAGAATCTGGACATAAATATCACAGGTATACACACACACACACACACACACAGAGTAGATATTATGCTAGTTCTCTTTAAATAGACCACTATGACCCTGTTCTTTTAGATAATTGTGAATTGCCTTCCTTTTCTATTTGCTAGAATTGCCCTTTGGCTTGTGTTATGACTAATCAAACAATCTGTAAAATATATATAGAAAAAAGAAACCAGGAAGGAAAGGAAGAAAGATAGAAAGAAGGAAAGAAAATACTTGTTTTCAGATAAGAAGCAAGACAATAATCATTTACTTACATGGGATTTCTTTAGACAATAATTTGCCCCATAATTTCTACGTCAGATATAATATCTCATGTTTCTTACACTTCACACATTACACATGTGAAGAGAATAGTCTAAAAGCCCAACAGATTGTGAATAAAGCTCAGATGGTTTCATCAACAGCTGTAAATTCCCCAGGAGGAATTGTCAACTTGTATTTCATTCGTATGTCACACTTTAACAGCCATTATGAAACTGCTACCATTACTAGCCAAGAGCACGTGGGCCCATCTCTCAAGGCACGTGGACTAAAATGATCGTATGGCGCCTCTCAGAAGGCGTGAACCAGAGGCACCAAGGCTACAAAGCCCTCTCATTGTTTAGCAAGGAACAAAGGCCCATTGCGTAAAACAGAGCTGCTAGGGAGTAGACACTTTCATAAGGAAAGGGATGTCAAGAGTGTAGGTAGAAAGCAACATCTAAGCTAAAAAAATAACTGAGCTGCATTGTTTTATGTAGATGTACATTCTCCATTAGGCTAAGGAACTGCCAAATGGTCATACCAAAATGCCTTTTAGTATGAACAAAACACATTTATACCAGAATCAAGCATTGTGGAGTAAGGGACTGGTATCAGGGTCATGGGTTTGAGGACTGTCTCTGACAAATATTTGCTACATGACCTT
This sequence comes from Phalanger gymnotis, assembly GCA_028646595.1. Taxonomy (NCBI): domain Eukaryota; kingdom Metazoa; phylum Chordata; class Mammalia; order Diprotodontia; family Phalangeridae; genus Phalanger; species Phalanger gymnotis. The sequence goes on along the minus strand of CM053626.1, from coordinate 220,628,375 downwards.
GGGCAAGTTAGTTAACCTCTCAATGTTCTAGGTGATCCTCTAAGATTAGAAGGTGCCAGCATGGAAGAAAAAGAGATGGGGTAGGGTAATATGTCAAACCATCAATTTTCCTATCTTCACATACCAGTTTCATTTCTCCCAAGAAGAACGCCAGCTTTGTATTATGCACAGATGTCTCAATGAACAAATCCCCTGAGAATAAAGTTCCTTTATGTAAAGTTGGTCGAATTAAAAAAAAATAATAAAAACCCCTCAAAATAAAAACCCTAAAACTTCAGGAAGCAGGGTTGCCTCCTGTTTGCAACTACGTGACAAAAATACCTCTGTGCACAACTTCTATTTGTCTGCACCTATTTGAAGGTAAACAGGGCCCACCCTGGGCAAATCTGTGATGTTTAGGAAGTTTTTAAATGAAGGAGTCAGACAAGATTGTTTTTAAAGTTTTTTTTATTACCCCTGATACTAGAGTTTGTCTTCTGCGTCTGACTTCTTTTACATTCTTTGCTGCCTTAGTCATAACCCCTCTCCCCATTTAGGCATTGAATGCCTTCCTATTCTGTGCCCAGCCTCTCTGTTGTTATCAGCTATTTACATTTGTTGATTGATGGAGTGCAGACATTGAAACTGAGACTCATTCAGCCTAAAGCATTACTTCAACCAGGAATCTGTGTTTTAAGGTATTTATTTCTGTGGAATGAAAGGTGGTTTCTTTGTTAACAGAAATTTTAGCACTAGCAAACAGGGAAATGATTTAGGAAGAAAAATTATTTGGGGATCCTGAAATCACACTAGGCCTACTGGGCTGGCCCTGAAGGTAAATACAATTTAGTTACATAGATTCACAAAATTTCAGCATTCGACAGGACCTCAGAGGCCATCTAGTATGGTTCATACCTGAATAAAATCTCCCCTTCAATATATTAGTTCTTCTCTAGCCAGTTCATGATTTTATTGCATTTGTCAAAGATTTTTTTTCATTATCAGTTTATCTTGGAATTTCTCATTCTCCATTATGGACTTTATGTTGAAAGCATTTGACTTAAATGAGCTTTTGGAAGACACCTTATCTCTTAACTTCTTATCCTCGACCTTATATTAATTGATTTTAAAATTTAATTTTCAGTTTCAAATTCTCTACCTCCCTTCTCTCTCTCTCCCATTTATTAAGAAGGCAAGAAAAATAAAACCCATTACAAATATGTATAGTCAACTCAAAACAAGTTCCTGCATTTGCCTTAAAAAAATTCAAGAAAGAAAGGAAGAAAAAAAGAAAAAAGGAAGGGAGGGAGGGAGGGGAAGGGAGGAAGGGAGGAGGGCAAGAAGGAAATAAAATATGCTTCAGTTTTTACTCTGAGTCCATCAGTCCTCTACATGGAAAGGGATAACATGTTTCATCATGACTCCTTTGGAGTTACGGTTCGTCATTGTATTGACCAGTTACTAAATCTTTCAAAGTTGATTATCTTTGGAATATGGCTGTTACTGTATAAATTGGTCTCTTGGTTCTGCTCATTTCACTTTGCATCAGTTCATACAACTTGGGTTTTTCTGAAACCACCCCCTTCATTACTTTTTATAGCACAATAGTATTCCATCCTATTCATATGTCACAATTTGCTCAGCCATTCTGCAATTCTTTGCCATCACAAAAAGAGCTGCTATAAATATTTTTTGTACGTATGAGTTCTTTTCCTCTTTCTTTGATCTCTGTGGGGTATAGACTTACTAGTGGTATTGCTTGGTCTAAGGGCAGGCACAATTTCATAGCTTTTCAGGCATAATTCCAAATCATTCTCCAAAATGATTGAACTAATTCACAGCTCCACAAAGTTTTAGCCTTGTAATACCAGCTTCCTGGAACAGTCACTAAGCTTCCTTGGATTAGATGGCCCATGTCTTTGGTGATGGTTATCTTATTCTGAGAAGGCCTGATCTTTTATCTAAAACAGAAATATTGAAGATATCATTTGCATCATCAAGGATCATTTCAATCTAAGGGTTTCCTCAGCAGCAGAGGTGGGAGGGAAAGTGTCTTTGAGTTCAAACTTGCCAAGGAGATTACTGTTTTTGGTCACTGCCTTCTCACCTTCATAAATCTGGGTGAGCACACTGGGTTGGTTATCTGGGTGCCCCAGGAATTCCTGGATCTTGGACATGTGAATGGATCCACCTGCCATGACAATGTTTTGGATCTGCAACTTGGCCAGCTTAGCATCTGTTCCATTTGTGGTCCAGTTTCTTATACATTGGATGACTCAGAGCCTGAGGGATCAAACAAATAGGCCTTTTACTAAAGACATATATTCTAATACCTGGAGATAGAAGCACTTCTCAAGGTTGTTAGAGGAGCCTCAGAATGATAAAAGCCTCTGGCAAAGAGATTAAAAACCAGTTGCAAGAAAGATCCCTGGGGTCTTAGAAGCTTCTAGCCAAAGTCCTAAAAATTAATTTTATATTCTGCTTACCCAAAGGATCCACAGTGGGGTCCTAGATCAATTCATCTTGGGGCAAAGGAACTCCAGCTGCCCCAGGCCTTCACTACTGCTTTGTTGCTCACAACAGTATCAGTTAGTATTGTTGGAGTGTGTAGGATTACCCCATGTTTTCCCAGTTCTACCAGTGACCTGGCCCACAACAGCATCCCACAAGGCCTTTTCCAAAAGACCCAGTGTGCCATGGGGCCAGGAGGTATTCACCTTTTCAAGTCAGGCAAGGTCGATATAGGTATAGAAGTCATTATCTTTATATCGAGAGTCAATATTAATACTGACTTGCTTGCTAGAAGAGTATGTTTTGCACTTTCACAAGTGGTGTGATGGTGTCTCTTTTGTATTAACTAATGTTCTTTTGATGCTTGTACAGTTATCCCTTCTACATCGTGAGTTTCCCCATCATGGTTTCAATATATCATGAGTCAGCATAAGAAATTATATGGGAATTTTTTGGGAGTTTTATAGAAGCCACAGATGATAATCAAAGGCCAGCAGATGCTACGGAAAAAGTTTAGGAACTCAAAAATGTGTAAAATATATGTATAGTAAAGTATAATATAAATACCAATATCTTTTGATACTATGATAATTCAGACTTCTCTGTTACAGAGGGAGGGCCAAAATTTTTATGTGGATTTTCCAGATTACAGGGCACTATGCCCCTAAGCCCTGCAATGTGGAAGGGATAACTGTACTATAGACAATGAAATGGCTTACTATGTGGTTGTCAAAGTTTTTCCCACCCAAGTGGGTGTCTCCAGCTAAGAGCTTGACTTCAAAGATTCCATTTTCAACAGTGACATAAAAATGGACCTCTAGGATCAAAAAGCAACACATTTTCTTCAGGGCTAATATTCTTATCTAAGCTACAAACAATAACAATGATAGCTGATTTGACCAGAAGACAGGCAGCAAACATTTATTAAGTGCTTACTATGTGCCAGGAACCATGCATTGTTGGTGATTTGTAGCACACTAAGACCAGTTTTTATTTTAGCATCTTTGTTGACTTGCTGTTGGAAAGCATTGAAGTAGTAACTGGTACTGTAGTATTGTAGTAGTGATGGTATTGTAACCACAGCATTGATAAGTCTTTGTAAGATAAGCTTCTGTAATTCCCTTGTTAGGACCATAGACAGCAGTCTTTGGTCTTCCCCTTGCACTCCACTTGGACCTTTGGCCTGCCTGTGTCATTCATCTTTGTGATAGGTCAATAATTCATGCCTGCCTATTCAACAGCATCATCAGATCTGGGGCCAGTCAGACATTTGGCATTAAAAACATGTTGGAATTTATTGCAACTTGATTTTTTAAAAATATCACAAATCAAATGTTCTGCGTCAGTGAAAATGTCATAGTTTTGGATGGCCTTGCTTCTCTGGTAATTAACAATAATCTCCATCTTCTCATGTTGGAAGACACTCCCATAGGAGTAAGTAGTGAAAAGATCAATGCCACACGTGGGCTCCTTCAAAGGTGAGGGTTGCTGCAATCATGCTGGGCTAAAAGGACATTTCTGACTGGTAAAGAGACATGTGGGTTCTATTGTGCTGAGTGAACAGTTAAACTTCTCAAAGAAATGATGATCATTAGAATCAATGTCTTTATGCATTTCTTATTTTTTAGATGCAGCATCTTGTTTAAGATAGTTGCAGCTATTATAATTGCACACATGGTCTTCTCATCTTCATCCTTCAAAATTTCAAATTAAATTTGAACTTTAATCAGTCACTGCTGAGTTATAGCATCAGATATGTGCAGACAGACATTTAATTCTGAAGTTACTCTCATATCAGTAACCAGTTTTTTCATCTCCAGCTGCCTTTTATATGTCTTGAACTGAATGACTTTAGACATCTTAGACTTGTTGTCATTTTGTTCAGTTGTTTTCAGTTGTGCCTGACTCTTTATGACCCCATTTGGGGTTTTCTTGGCAAAGATGTTGGAGTATTTTTGCCATTTCCTTCTCCAGCTGTGTTGGTAAGCAAAATGGCCTTTGTTTTCTTTGAGCAACTCAGTGTATTTCATTGAGCCTTGCTAGGTGCTAAGCCCCAGGCCCAGAGCCCTATTGGGTGTGGAACCTATGTGGGTGTGGATTGATGACTGAGGTAGGGCCTAGGGTGGGGCTGGCTGGGGGGAGGTGTTGACTCCAGAGCCATGCCCTGTTGGGTGTTGACCTAGTCCATGTGGATGTGAGCCTCCCAGGGTCCTAGGGGGAGGAGCCAACTCCGGAACCAATGGCCTCTGGTCATTCAGGCGGTGCTTGAGGATGTCAGGAGCTCAATGGGAGGAGAGAGGATAGCTTAGGGATTGATTTACTGTTGGAGCCAGAGACAGCTGTGGCTGAGGCTGAAGATAAGGCTGAAGCCGAAGCAGGAGCTGCAGAAGCAAGGCCGACCATGTGTGGGTAATCTTCTTACCGGAGAGGGGAAGCATGAATATGATTTGGTTTAATACCATCAGGTTTTTCTGTGGCCTTCTGGTTACTCTTGTGAGGTGGACTTATTGTGCCTGGAAGCTTTTGATCAAAATATCAAAATGGGGAGACTGGTTCATGGGTCTGTTACTTTGGAGCCTAAATAAATGTTTTAATTCTTCTGCCTTCTACTTAGAGAATTCCTAATATCCTGTGGTTCTGAACCATTCAGACATATATATGATTCTCTTTGAAATCATAAATTCTGCCTTCATAATACACCAGCTCATTTGACAGATGAGGAAACTGAAGCAAACAGGGTTAACTTGCCCAGGGTCATATGGCTAGGAAGTATCTGAAGCCAGATTTGAACTCAGGAAGATGAGTCCTTGTAATATTAATGGAATAGGAAGATCTTCCCCACCCATTAATAGGCCTATGTGACCTGCTTTGAGCTCTGACCTAGCTCACAGCTGTGATACATCCTGAGTCACATGGAGCCCATAGTGGGAGGAGCTGGCTCAACAGAAGAAAGAGAGGGAAGAAGGAGCAAGGCAGAGCTGCTAGAGAGAAGCTAGTGTGAATGGGCAGAGGTAGGAATTTTCCTGGCGGAACTTGTTTGTGGGGAGGGCCAACAGAAAGAATGCTTGAGATGTTGGTGCTCCCTGGATTGGTGATGTGTATGAACTTTTGTTGGCATGGTAAATTTTGTTTTGTGAATATTTTGGTTTTGCCTTTGAGGAAGAGAGTTTATTATATTTTGCAAATCCACACTGGAAATACGTCTGCATATTCATAGCAGCTGCTGTGGGTATCACATTGGCGTTACAGTCCTCTAGGCCTGGCACTCTGTCTACTGTGCCACCTAACTGCCCCAGATATCTTAAACTCACCAGTTCAGTTTTAGCATCTTAAACTCAGCCTGTCTAAAGCTGAGCTCATCTTCCCCCTCCACCCCTTCCCCAACCCTCACCTCTTGTTACCTTCCCTATTACTGCCAAGGGTCCCTCTGATTACCCATTTTCCTAACTGGAGTGTTATCCTCAACTCCTCACTCTCTCTCACTCACCCCTCCCCCCATATTCAATCAATGGTCAAGTCCTGCAATTTCTACCTTTGAAACATCTCTCATGTATGGCTCCTTCTCTCCTTCAGGTGCAGGCCCTCAACATATCAAGCCTGGACTACTGCAGTAGCTTGCTGGTTGGTCTCCCTGCCTCAAGTCTCTCACTACTTCAATCTATCCTCCACTCAGCTGCCAAATCAATTTTCCTAAAATGTAGGTCTGATCATATCACTCCCATGTCCAACAAACTCTACTGGCTCCCTATTACCATCAAGATCAAATATAAAATCCTCTGTTTGGCTTTCAAAGATCTTTATGACCTAGACCTTTCCTATCTCTCTAGTCTTCTTAGCCCTACTCCCCTCCACATACACTACAAAGCAGTGACACTGGTCTCCTTGCTGTTCCTCAAACAAGAGCACCCTACCTTTGGAATCTGAACATTTTCCCTGGTTTTCTCCATGTCTGAAATACTATATCTCCTCATCTATATCTCCTAGCTCTCCTGGCCTCCTTTAAGTCCCAACTAAAATTTCACCTTGTGCAACAAGCCCTTCCCAGTCCTACTTAATGACTTCCTCCTAGGGAAACCTCCAATTTATTTTATATTTGTGTGTATATATATGTATATGTATATACATGTATATATGTATATGTATGTATATGTACATACATATATACACACATATATATGTGTGTGATATGTCTACATATGTATATGTGTGTATATATGCATACATATATACACACACATATATACACACGTATATGTATACATATATGTATATAGTTTATATGTATATATGTAGTTTATATGTATATGTATTGTGTTTGTACATAATGGTTTACATGTTGTCTCCCCATTAGCTGTGAGCTTGTAAGATTTTTTTTTTGTATCCTCAGTGCTTAGCATAGTTGCCGGCATCTAGTAGGTGCTCAGTAAATGTTAATCGACTGACTGATAGGATATAATGAATTTCATTTTTGTGATGTTCTTAAATGTACCACATATTCATCACCTTCTGACTTAATGAATATGTTAATAATGTTCTTTTCTTGGTCCTCATTCCTTTTTATCTTTCTGCAGCTTTTGACATTGTAGACAATACCCTCCTCCTGGACATTTTTATCTACCTTAGCTTCTACTGCACTTTCCTGGTTGTAGTTTGTTAGAACAAAAGGTTTCCTTAAAGTCTTTCTCCCCACAAAATATCTCCCATGCATCTATATACAAAATCCATGCAAAATCATACAAGATTCTAAGAAAAGACATAAAAGATAACTTTGATGACTCCTAGTTATTACAGATCGAAGAATGTTACAATCAAATGGAGCCTCCATAGTCATCTAGACCAATCCATAATCAAAAAGGAACACACTCGCTATAGCAAACCCAACGAGTAGTCATCCAGTCTTTGCATGATGATGTCCATTGAGGGAGAAACTCATTCCCTCTCAAGGTAGCCCATTGCCAGGTTTGTATAATTCTAATTGTCAGGAAGTTTTTTCCTAATAACTAATTTTAATATTGAAATAAGTAATTTAATAAGGCATAAAACATAATGATCATCAAAAGCCAACCTTCAGCCAAAAGGACACTATGATGGAGGACAAAATCCATATGGAAGGGTCATTCCCTATTGAAGATAAAGCCTTCTCATAGATTACATTATGCTATTTAACCAGGGCCCAGGATATTGAAACAAATGCTAGACAAAATCCCTCTTCATTTAAAGAAGTTTGGTCTAACTATCCATGTAGGAAAAACCAAGTAGATGAAGACGGTCTGTTGTCTACTCCATGCTATGACTTGCAGTTGCAAGGACAACCCATAATTCTTGTCTTTCAATACATATATTTTGGGCAGGTAATGCACAAACATCAAATTGGGCCCAGATTTTAATAGGAAGAGGAAACAAAAGGCCCATTTTCTTGTCACTAACATTCTTCCAGTGATTCAATGTGACTGTAATTGCAGTCTCTAACACTGGGCAATGAAGAGGCATATTTTGAATACAGAATTCATTATGAATAAAGAATTATACTAATGAAATACATAAAGGATGTATTACTGGAAAAGAAGTTGGGCTGGTCATGTGGTAAAGGGGAGATTAAAGGAATGGATAGGGCATATGTCATTAGTATCTATTCAATGACAAGAAAAAAATGTATAAAATGTTTGGCAGAAATCTATTTTTATTGACACTTTCAAAGACTTAGGCCAGGTCCACAAAGAGAATGCAACTTTGGTATTATTTCTTGGAGTTTCATAAACTGATTTCTAGATTTTGCTCAATCATTTCTACTAGAGTGGGTTACTTTTATTTGATCCAGAGAACCTGAATTCCAAAGGGTTAGTGGGGCAAGAAAGATCAATGGTAGAAGGTTATAGAAGAAGAAGCTTACATAGGAGGGAAGAGGCAAGGCAATTGGGAATGGTAATTTAATTCGATCCACTTAAAGGAGCATTTATCGAGTATCTAGTATGTGAAAGGACCTCTGAATGACCCATTTTTAATTCTTCAAAGATTCTTGAATCCTATGAATCATAGTCATACAAAATACTGGTGGAATACTGGTATTATAAAGATGGTCCTTTTTTTCGGGAGAAGTTCAGGATTATTAAAAATTTTATGCAATCAACCCAGTCTCCTTTCCTTGTTCTGTTTAATTCTGGGCCTTTCTCATTATCTATTTGCAGTGTTTGTCCAAGATATCTATTTATATCTATCTAGGCAACTAGGTGGCACAGCGGATAGAGTGCTGGGCCTGGAGTCTAGAAGACAACTGTGAGCCAACATAGCTACTTTTTACTCCTCCCACTCAACTGAATTTGTTTTACTTCTATTATTTTAATATCATGAATTATAAAGTTGATTTGAGGGTGTCCTTCATTCTTGCTTCAGAATAGCTAGTTATAGTTCTATCTTCTACCTGAGGCAGGGAAGGTCAAACTGAAGAGTATGATATTGGTATAGCTTGGAGTTCTGTAGAGTGCAAATCTAAATTTCTTTTCAGCATACATGTGTTTTCATGCCTGGTTGTCCAGGTGTGTAGATGTTCATGCACTACTTTAGGTTTTTTTTTAAACTCAGTCAATGAACATTTTTATTAAGCACCTACTATGTGCCAGGCACTGTGGCTAGGTCCTGGTAAAAGAAAGATAAAAATGAAAATCTCTTCCCACAAAGTGTCTGTGTGTGTGTGTGTGTGTGTGTGTGTGTATGTGCATGTGTTGTACTCCATAGGGGAAGATATGTACTCTCTCTGTGTATACTTTATCTATCTATCTATCTACATGCACACATAGATATAGATAGAAAGATAGAATTATGTACAAAATAAACATAAGATAATTTATAGGATTAATTCTAGAAGCTAGGGGAAATCAGGAAAGGTATCATGTAAGAAGTGGCATTTGAAATTACTTTTGAAGGAAACTAGAGTTTCTAAGTGGTTGGAAGTGAGGGATGGTAGGTGGAATCCATCTTGCCTTTCTGGAAACTTACTTCCCAGTCTCTTCCATGGTGGCTTAGTCACGCACACTTGGCCAGACCGCATTATGCATAGATAAGTAAATTAAAAAAAAAAACTTCTGTCTGTCTGTGTATACATATACATATATATACACACATATACACATCCATACATTTATGCATATATACATACATTCATAATACATACATATATGTGTATATACATACATACATGCATGTACATTTACATATATACACATCCATACATCTATGCATATATACACACATAATATACACATATACACGTGTATACATACACATATATACATGGACATTTTCATATATACATACATGCACATATATAATTTTGTCTGGAGCCAATAGAACTTTTTGAGTGGAGAATGCCACGGTCAGAAGAGCACTTCAGGAATAGCACTCTGACAGCCACGCGGAAGATGGTTGAGGAGAGGGTTGAGAGTGGAGAGTCAGGGAAGGACCCACAATTAGTGAGTCATTGTGATATTTCATGAGGGGCGAATTTGCAATCAATTCTAGATGTAGTGGAATGTCTAGAGTTCCATTTCGGATAGCTATAGAACATATAAGTACAGATGAGCACCTGGCATCTGAAGACCTGGACAAGAGCTCAAGAGAGATACGGGGGTTGAGAATGTAGATTTAGGAGTTATTTGGATATGGAGGATAATCAAATCCATGGGAGTTAATGAGATCCCTGAGCAAGAGATATTTAAGATGGTATTGTGATCAATAACTCACTTGTAGGCTATGAAGGGCATATAGATAAGCTATATTAATCTGGGCAGTTCACTACTGTGTATATTAAAGGAACCAGGCACAAAAGTTGTCCAAAACGTATGGTCAGTTACGTATTAGTTAATATTTCTCACTCATATTGAGTCATTGAGGTAACCTAATGGGTGACTCATACATTAAACTGGGAGGTGCATTTTTTTTTTTTTTGCGTAATATGCTTGCAAACCTTTTGGATGCTTTTAGACATAGTAATTTTGACTCACTTCTTGTTCTCTTATGTATAAGTCAAAGATGTCTCACCTCTCTGTACACTTACATTAATCTCCAAGAAACATTTTCTGCTCTTGTATTATAATAACTTTTTTCCCAACCATTTGGCATTGTGGTGATGTGCCTAATATGAAAACATAAGTATGTCTGCATTGGCCTTATAAAGTGCGACACATTCCTTTATTGCGCCCTCAAAGCAAAGGGCAGCATAACATTTCTAAATGAATGCTTTCAAAGAAGAACATCGCTCAAACCCCCATCTTCCTATGAATTGTCTATAGCTCTTATTCAATGGGAAAACCTCAGTGGAAATTAAGGGCTACTGCAGCATTGTATTAGCATGAACATTTTGAAGTGGCTTCATTCCAAATCTTGGCTGATTCAGGTACCTGGGTTCTGTAGCCAAAGACTTCCTGTACTGTCTTGATTTTTTTTCCCTCTGTAGATATTGTTGATGCAGCTGTGGTAGCGTCTGATGTGTATCCTGAATTTATAATTGTTTCTACTCACTTGGAGTCAAGTATTTCTAAGTCACGTTGTCCTATTTCCCTATATTACTGTTTATTCTTTTTATTGGGCACTATTGTTTTCAGTAAGACAAAGAATTCCACTCTCAAAGAGATTCAACAAGTCATCAGCTAGTGTTTTGTTTTTGTCAGAAACTGAAGGAAGTAGTGAGAGCCAGTATATAGTCTTCAATGGGAATTTGTCTATGAGGAATCAAAAATCTGGAGGAATATAGAACCCCACCCCTCTCCCCAAAGAGAATTGATGAAAGATTTTTTTTTCAGGAAAGCTGGTGATTTGGGGTTAAAATTTTTTTAAAGGCAGCATAGCATAATAGAAAGAAGACTGAAACAGAACTTGGTTAATAGACAAGTATTTATGAAGTGCTTACTATATATCAGGGACCATGCCCCGTGCTGAGGATACAGAGAAAAGCAAAAACATGATCGTTGCTTGAAAGGAGGTTACATTTTAATGGAGGAGATAACATGCAAAAAATTGTCAATGCAACATATGTACAGTGTGTATAGAAGGCAGCTATTGGTTCAGTGGTTAGAGAACTGGTCTGAGAGTCAGGAAGACCTCAGATACTTACTAACTCTGTGACTCTGGGTAAAACACTTAATCTCTGTCTGCCTCAGTTTTCTCAGCTGTAAAGTGGGCATAACGATAGTGTCTACCATTCAGGGCTGTTGTAAGGATTAAAGGAGATAATATTTTTAAAGTGCTTAGCATAGCTCCTGGAACATAGGAGGTGCTTAATAAATGCTTGTTTCCTTCCTACTTTAATGTTTTACAGCCTATTGTATACATGACTACTTTTTGGTAATTGAATAAGAGTATTGGGTTATAAGCTTATCTTCTATAGACTCATTGAAGGTATCTTTGGAACAATTCCAGTAGCATTCAGGATGAAAGGGATGGCATGTACCTTGTCCTGCTCCCAAATGGTTTTCATTTCTTCTGTAGGATTGATTAATGTTCTCAGATAAACAGGTTAAAAGTTTACAGAAATGCTTTTGAAACAAACAGTCTTCATTTCACAATGCAACGGTAAAAGGTGACAACAGATATATACCAATGAGTTTGTTGGATGTGACTAAGACATTTTATCTCCAGACAGAGCCTTTGAAGAGGCTAAGATTCAAGAGTAGAATCAAAAGGCACTCCCTGGGAGATATCCACATGAACTAAACCAACAATATGCTGACAAAGAAACACTGAACAAATGCTTGAGCCATGCAGGCTTCTTTATAGAAATGGAGGGGATTTAGGATAGTGATTCAGAATTAGGTCATTCTACCAGAAATTATAAAATGGTTGTCCTTATGTTGTCGATCAATGCAGATTATGTAATCAGGTGCTAGAAATTCCATAATGTATCAACTGACAGAATAATACACTGGAAGCTCACTTTATAAATTAACTAGTGAGAAATTTCTCCACAAATTCAAAGCCCAAAATGTCCTTGAGAATTTTGGAAGTAAACTGTATTGGAAACGGGACATTATTATAGATGGAACTGTTGCCCATAACACATCCCCTCACCCCACCCCAGATATATCATTAATCCACAAAAAATTGAGAACAGTGTTTTTTAATAGATGGTACTATGCCAAATATTTGCCATCTCCAAAATTCACGGAATAAAGAATTTTCAAAGACCTAGCAAAAGCAGGGAAAACCATCTGAGAACAGAACAAGGTACATCCCTATCATCCTGTCTTCTACTAAAGTTATCCTAAAGGTTCTTCCAGTGAGTCTACAGAGGATGAGATGATTTTTTTGTGATGATATTTTTTTCTCTATTTCTTTATTTAATATCTTTTAGTTTTCAACATTGATTTCCACAAGATTTTGAGTTACAAATTTTCTCCCTATTGAGGATGAGATTAACTACACAAAGCATTTTTCTTATCCAAAGAATTATGATTCTTATGAGCATTAATCGTGAAAGAATAGTAGCCAGGCCATGACTTGTCCCTGTTTATATCTGATCTTCATTGAAAACAATGAGAAATTAAGATAAATAATAACATTATTGCACTACTTACCTACTTGAGTTGCGAGGATCAAATATCATTAATTCAAAGGTACTTGGAAAAATACAAAGTATTATTCATATGTAAGGTATTGTTACTAAAGCCACACTGTATTCAGAGGAGACACATATTTTTGAGGATGAAAAAAATCTTCAAGTTCTTTTTCCTTTCTGTCACAGCCTTTGCTTAGGGATCTTTTCTTCTCCAGTATTTATTGTGTATTTCATGTAATCAATCTCCCTCCTCTGAATTCATAGCAACTGCTGCAGGCACTATTTGTTTGGCACTTACATTATATTATGCCTCATGGTATCTCTCACATTGCCTCCATGTGTTATTGTTTAACTTTTTATGTGTGTATGTGTGCATTTTGTCTTCCTAACAAGATTGCCAGCTGGAGTGCAGGCACCTCAAACGGACTTGAATAGTGCTACTTACTTAGTAGGAATTCGATAATTGTCTGTTGAATGTGAATAGAGCTAGATAAGCGTCCTAGGCATGGATTTCCTTGCCTTAAGATGAAATGTTATGCACATTCTATTAGACAAATGACGATCTTTCTCAGCCTCAATTGATACTCCCCATCCTGCTGTGCTGGGAGCGGGGCAGGCTGCTATTTTCCTGATCTTCCGCTCACCTACCTATCTTTTAAACTCAATGCTGGAACCAGGTAGAAGGAGCAAAGCTGGGAAAAACACCTTAAGCTACTTAAAGAGTGTGCAGTAACCAGCAGGCAATGGGGTGGGAATACTGCTTGGTATCTGGAGCATGGAAAAAGTTGATCTGTTTCCCAGGTTTACTGAACATCATTCTCTGTCATGTACTCTAAATTTTAATTAAACTGGCCTTTTTGCTGTTCCCCATACACCACATTTAATTGCCCTCCTCTGGGTTATCTGCACAGGTTATTGCTTTCCATCCCGCACTTTCTCCTTCCTTCCCTCACTTAGAATGTACCTCCCCCCTCTCCTTTCCACCTAGTCCTCATAGAATCTTTAGTTCCCTTTAAAACTTAACTGGTGTCCTTTCCTATATAGTAAGCCTATCCCAATCTCCCAATACTGCCTTACACCCTGGAAAATGACTTGATTTCTACTTTGTTCGTATTTTTCATTTAATTTTCATTGTATAAATTGCTTTTCCCCAACAGAAAGTAAACTCCTTGAGAAGAGAGACTTACATTTTTGGTTTTGTATACCTGGCAACTTGAATTTTGCACATAACAGAATAGGCATTTAGTAAATGCTTCGTGAATGAATATCAGGTGTCTTATTTAGGGGGAAAGGATCAGCTTTGGATCAGATTCCCAAATTCCCAGAATCAGGAGCAGATTCCCCAGACAAAATGGTAGATTTAATAAGCTTCCCTCCTTCCCCAGATAACAAGAGGGCCAGTGAATGAGCAGAACCCCAGTTTTTGCTTGTGTGATCCAGGGTCCAACTGTGGTGAATTTACAAAGGCACTTCATTTGTGGAGTAGATGATTATTCAGTTCTTCAAGAGGAGCAGAGTTGGTGAGAACCTGGGGCAGGAGAGATCTTCTGGCTTCCATTTTCAATAGCAAACACACAGGGCTCCAAGCTCCTTTCAGGGACATATTCCTGGAGTATGCAAAGAAGACTTTGGGAAGCAGCTGATATGTGGATAAACTTATACAAATGCCCCCAGGCTTGAACCCTGGGTTATACCTGCAGTTGCAGACATTCAGAAAGCTCAGCCTAGATCCCCAGGAACCTTGACAATCTAGTATCTATGCAACCTGGCCATTTCACCTGCCTTTGCATTGGCCATATCCCATGCCTAAAATCCATTCCACTTTTGCCCTGAGAACCCCAGGTTTTCCTGAAGATTCAGCTCAAGCTCCACCTTCCCACTTTCTGCTTGAGGCCCTTCCTTTTCTCCCACCTCCTGAAGGTTACCTCTTACCTTCCTCCTGAAGGTTACCTCTTACCAGTTTTGTTTGTTTTGATTATACCTGTATGCTATATTTGCATATCAGTTATCTTCCTCATTAGGATGCAAACTACTTTTGTCTTTGTACCTCCAGCACCTAGCACGGTGACTGGCAAGTAGGAGGTCCTTAATAAATGCTTGTTGATTGATTTGTTGTTTGATTCACAGGTACAATTTTTAGGTGTCCTGTATATGTCCACTTCTGAACTAAGTTAGTCATCTTATCTAGGGAAGATTTTATGATGCGTCTTGAAGGCACTTCCATTCAGGGAGTCCTTTGTCTGCTATAAATCAAATTAATTAGATGCTGTCTTATGGGTGAGATGTCTTTTGATTATATTATATTAACATTTAACTCTCCATTACTACTTAATAGTTTATGAGTTTATGCCTCCTTGATTCAGATTGATTGGAAGTTCCTTGAAAGTAGGAGTCATATCATTACAATCTCTCTCTGCAGTTTAAGCAGTGTCCTCTTGCCTTGACACCAGGAGTTAGCTGCTTGCTAAGAATTTAATCAGGTTGTTTTACTCCAGTCAATCTGGAATTTGAGAGACTACTTGAGAGATGGGTTTTTTCCCATAGCTTTTTAATCCTCTCTGATTCTTTGTGAACCCATTTGGGATTTTCCTGGCAGAGATACTGGAGTAGTTTGCCATTTCCTTCTCCAGCTCATTTTACATATGGGGAAACTGAGGCAAAGTTAAGTGACTTGCCCAGGGTCACACAGCTAGTAAGTGTCTGAGACAAAATTTGAACTCAGGAAGATGACTCTTCCTGATTCCAGACCAGGCATTCTATCTTCTGTGCCACCTAGCTGCCCCAATGAGACATTGGTCAAACTTATTATTTCTTTAACTGCTGTTTTATTGGTGTTATTTTATTTGCTTTTTTGGAGAGACACTGGCCGTTTGAAGGTTTGGCTTTGTCACTGATAAAATAATCCAAGAATACTTTTGATCGACTTCAAAGTGATATTTATGAATCCATCTCCACGTATGGCCAAGGAATTGAATGTTCTTCTGCCTCTCTGCTTGGATTTTTGGTTCATCAAAACATCTAATCTCTGTACGTGAATTCTGATTGACTGTACAATATGAAAAAATGTTAATAAGTGAGTCAGAAACACCTGAATCGCTCTATTTTTATCAATGCTTTCCACTGCTGAGCCACGCCCATTTCTCAGATACATGATCTGAATGAGTTAATTTACTTCCCATAGTTACCTAAATATCTGCATGAGATCATACTCACCCGAGTCTAGAAATGCCCACACATCATGGGCATTGGTTGAGTGCAGTGGTTTCCAAAGTAATTTTTAAAATCTCAGGACCCCTTTACAATCTTAAAGTTTATTGAGGATCCCCTCCTGAGACTATTTGTTTATATAGGTCATATATATCAATATTTACTGTATTAGAGCTCAAAACATTTTAGTATAATTATGAAAACAGTTTTAACCTCTGAGACCCTCCCCCCTGCTGAAAAGGGTCTCTGGGGGTTCCCAGAACATACTTTGAGAATGCTGGTTTAGTATATAGTCCTTGGAAACCAGAGGCCTAGCTTGTGATGTTTCAGAAGAGACTTCTCAACATATCAAACAAACAAACAAAAAACTTAGGTTATGGTTGTGACTTCAGTCCCTCAGAGTCTTGGAAATGATAATGCATCCCATCCCGTCCCATCCCATCCCATTTCTGGTATGGCTATTCTGTATTTGAATTGCTCAGAGCAAATTTCTTTCCCTTAGATTGTATTTTCACTTTTTTTTATATACTTCTGCTCCCAAGCTTCTTTCTCAGAGCATATATGTCAGAAGGTAGGCGAGTGGTTTTCTAATTTCCAGGTGTGCCACAAATTTCATTCTCCAGTGGCCTTCTAACGGTAAGGTTGGAAATGGAGATTCTTGGTATGGGGAATATCAAAATATCCAGAAGAAAGGGGCATTGCCTGATTATCCCCCAGTAGTTAGCGACAGAACCAATGTTATTTAATACTATTTTTGATGACCTGGAGGAAGGAGCTGAGAGTATGGTCACCATTTGAATAAGAAAATTGTTCCTGAGTCCACGGGCTGTTTTAAAATAGTATATAAAGTCTCTGTTGGAGTACAGAGAAGAGCAGATGAGTTTGAGCTCTTAAAATCAAGGGCTTTCAAGGGTGGCCTCATAAACACCTTCCTGAAATACCTGGGAACACATTCCTTTTTATGGAGTGGGCCCTATAAACCCTGCAGGCACTCAGTGCTACAGAACCTGTGAATGCCCTTCCTCAATCTTGCCAGAAAGTTTTCTCCCTGGCTCCGTGTTTATTTGGGGAGGGAGATAATATTTTCACTATTGGGTGGTTTGTTGTATTTGAGAGCATTATTATTAAATTTTTGGATAATGCTTAAGTGGGAGGGTGTGGCCACACACTATAGGACATTCTCAAAATTTTAAATGATATTGCCAAGGTGGAAAGAAGTCAGAATAACAAGATAAAATCTACAGGAGAAGACAAAAGTATACCTCTGGTGAAAAATCCAACTATTTAGAAATGTAGAGCTAGATGCAATCTCATAGGTTATCTAGTCCAACCCCCTTTGACAAACACCTAAACTGAGACCCACAGAGATAAAGTGAATGGGCTAAGGTCACATAGTAGTACAGAGGTAGAATTTGAATCCAGATTCCCTGCCTACCAAGTCAGTTTTCTTTCCACTGACATTAGGAATGAGGATAGAGCTGAAAAGGCTTACTATAATGTGGACTACGATTTTTTTTAAAGTATCAATGCTGCTGAGATGACAAATAAAAATATTACATTGAGAGAGAATGTGATAATTCTGTCACTAAAATTCAGTAGTAGCCTAACTCCTATTTGACTATTCAATCAAGTTTGGAGTTCTGCAACTGAAAAGGTATCAGAAGGACTTAGAGTTCAGAAGACAGCCTTGCAAATGATGAAAGGACCAGCAAATATATGAAGAGAGATGAAACACCAAGGATTTATTCTAGAGCAGAGGAAGCAGACGGGTGCAAGGGAGCCAAGAATTATGACACTGAGAATGTCAATCAGCAGTTCTCTTGTGCCAGCTGGGATGGAAAGGAGGCCAGCCTAATAGATTTAGGTAAGTGGTGAGGAAGAGCTTGAATGAGACACCATTGTGTTGGCTGTTTGGCAAATCCAATTCTCCCCTTAAATAACAGCTAACATACACATTTAGTGCATTAAGGTTCGCAAAGCACTATACACATATTATCTCGTTTGAGTTTAATAACAGCCTTATGAGGTAGGTGCTGGTATCATACCTGTTTAATAGATCAGAACATCAGAATAGAATAGATCAGAGTGGTTAAGTGACTTGTCCAGAGTAAAACCTTTCTGTAAGCAACTGAGACCATATTTGAACTCAGGTTCTCCTAACTTGAGATGTACTGGGAGGGGAGAAAAATGGTGTGGCCTCCCATATCATCCTGCAGGGTTAGGGGATGGGGAGGCGGGGGTGGGGAGGAAGGGGGGGCAAGGGGCGGGGGTTAGACACTTTAAGATTCTGAGATTTCTCCCTTCCTCTTGAGGTAGTGTGATAGGTAGAGATGGTTGTAGTCCATTGTTCCGTTGTTCTTATTCATGCTTGGCCAGCAGACTTGATGAGGTCCATCCTTTTCCAGCCCCTCAGCAGACCTCTCCCTCATGTGTGAAAAATGTTCCTGTGTCCAACAACAAGTTGCTATCCCAGGGTGTCCACTTTCCCTAGGTTTGGGACTAGACTGGATCCATAGCCTTTGGCTCCCTAGGGAGTTTGTGTGGTGTGTGTGTGTGTGGGGGGGGAATAGAAGAAGAACAAAATGCCACCTTAACAGCTCTCTTCTGACAAGACATTTCTAAGGCTGTGTCAGAGTCACATAAGATTTTTTAAAAAGTTCAAAAGAGAGAACTCTGGATTGTGTTAGGTTGTAGGTACCCCCAACCTGTATCTCTACCCCAGAAGGCAACTGGGTCATGGAGAGCAAGAACTCTCATTCTGAGGAGAACAAGGGTAGGACCCTTAGAAGCTGACCCCATCCTACTTATTACATGAACATCCCAGCCAACACTCAATCTAAGGGATATATATTCTTGCCAAATGTACTTGCTACTGTCCTGGAGAACATCCAGTGAAAAACTGAAATGGAAGAAGGATACTCTATAGATGACAAGGTCCTCCAGATGCTCTTGTTTGCAGATGACATTGTGCTGATGGCATCAACCCTGTGTTTTCCATTAATTCTAGCACCTTCTTGGCTTGTCCTTCATAATCTGTCTCGACTACAGTCACATCCATGCCAGATGATTGGGGCAGCATTCATTTAGAAAAGATTTCTGGCTGTGTAAGCTTCAGGCTTGAGAAAGAGTTGGCTTTTTCACTTGTACATTGCAAGAAATGAGTTGATCTCTGTGTATTCAGTCTTCTTGACAGACTTTTGACTGAGTTAGAAGGGATTCTGACCTTCAGAAGAATAGCATCTATTGAAGAGAATCCCAGCTCTTGAAGAACAGAATAAGGTTCTGCCTCCTAAATGAGGTCCATAATCACTTGAAAGAGTTGGTCCTAACTAACTGCACAGAAAAAATGAAGTTACCAAAGAATACTTTCTGTTCAATCTATCCACTGGCATTTATTAAATAGCTACTATGTGCCAGGCACTGTCTAGGTGATGATTTGCAGTCGAATATACAAGTCACAGAACTGGACCACTTGTGTATATCTCTTATGTAGGTGTTGTGGTTAGACTATGAAGTGGGCACAGAAATGAATGAGAGTAAGAGAGAAGGATACATTGAAGATAGGAAATTAGACAATGCTTCTAGAGACCCTAATTTTCTCCCAGAAATAACGATTTGTCTCTTTAATATCAATATTATTTTGTTGATAGCATATAGAATATGACAGACTACGAAGAATTAAAGTTGCAGGTCACCCAAAGGATAATAAAGAAGTGTATGATTGGTATAAGTTGGCTCTTACCAATGAAAAATTGCATGGGAAAACCAGCTAAAGAATATCATTGGAGAGATGGATGATGGGAAAAGGAAGGTGTACCAATCAAGATATGAGATCAAGTGATACCAGATAGACAGCCTGAGTACTCCATTGGTATTCGTACAATGGTAAGAGAATTCTAGAGAAAGGCCCCTAGCTCTTTGGAATGATCCTCCAATCCTTCCCACCTCTGTGACATTGGACAAAGTTTCACTCCTGGTCAGAACACAGTGATGGAGTTCCTCTGATGATATTATGGTTTCTAACTGGAAAAGCCAAAGAAGGAGGGATGGAAGAGGAAAGGAAGTCAATGGAGAAAGGCACGCCCAGTGAGGCAGCTAGCTAATAAGGAGATGGAGGCCAGTGTGCGTTCAGACTGGCGCGTGAGCAGATAGTTAAATTTTCAGTGTGAATGTTTAGACCTGCGTAATCAGAAAACGCTACACATCAAGGCTTGACTTACTGTTTTGTTGATTGGCTAGACTTAGGAAAATGATGGAGAAAGTACTTATAATGCAGATTAAAGTCAAAAGAGGAGAGCCAGTTTTTAAACATTTACCAGCATACCTTTGTAATAGAGTCCAGGTACATGGCAATGAGGGCCTATATCACAAGCATGACAGCACGTTTCATTAGGCTGTGCAATTAGTAAATTTTATTTTTCAGTCAAGCATTTTAGTAAGAACTCAATCAAAACACACATTCTTTTTATTTGTTAAAAAAAAGAAAAGAAAACTAAAACAGCTAGATGACACAGTGGATAGAGTGCTGGCCCTGAAATCAGGAGGACCTGAGTTGAAATCTAACCTCAAATACTTAATAGCTGTGTGACCCTGGGCAAGTCACTTAGCCCTGTTTGCCTCAGTTTCTTCCTCTGTAAAATGAGCTAGAGAAGGAAATGACAAACCACTCCAGTATCTCTGCCAGCAATCAACTCCATATTGTGAGTTGTGATCCAGAAATTCAAACCCTATTCTCAGATACGACCTTCTGTCAGCTGTTCATCTCTCAAATATTTTTTTCTAAATCTGTTGCCTTCAATGGGCAACAGTGAGGAAAACATAACCTATGGCCCTATGGTCCTCAGTTTCTTTATCAAGATTTTTTAATCATCGGCAATACTTTTTAAGATTCCTTTTGTTAGTTAGTGCCATTAATAATTACTAAAAGTAGATAGTTTTTGTCTGTTTGTTGAGTCTTGGGAGGTTCTCTGTTATGTTTTAGATACATGCCCCAAGAAGTCAAGTGACTTTTCTATTGTTTTTAGATCAACAAGTAGCATGAAGAAATCCTTAAATGTCTAGAAATTTGGCCTTTGAATTCTACAAGGGAAATCTGTTTAAGAGGACTGGAATGCTCTCAGAAACGAAGTTCTGATGTCATAAACAATAATTCTAGTGAAGAATTAAAGAGAAAGCTATTGACCACGACAGATATTAAGTGGAGATGGGAGCCAGGTCAGGTAGTTAAGGATGAATACCAAAGAATGGCATAGTCCTGTACAGATGTCAGAAAGGCAAAAACCCCAAATGAGCTGAGATGTGATGAGTGCTAAGGATAACACAAAAGACTTTGTGTTATGTTGAGGTAAGAAGAAAGTCAAGGAAGGGATGGGGTTGAGTTGTCAATAATATTAGATGATCAAGAGTAGGCCAAACTACTCACCTCCTACTTTGCTTGTTTTCTGAGCCAAGGAAATTATCTCCAGACTGGGAAAAATAGCATAAAATTGCTAACAGGCAAGTGAAACCCAGGAAGGTTTTGAGGAGATGATAAAAAGAACACCTAGCTACCCTCAATAAGTTCAAGTCATTCGGCCCAGACAAACTATACCTCTGGGTAATGAAAACTTGGAAATGTAATTGCTAAATCATTGTCAATGATCTCTGAAAAGTTATTGGGGAACATGAGATGCACCACAGCATCAGGAGACAGGCAAATACAATGATTTTCAAAGAAAGAGAAGATGGATTCTTCAAGGAAGAGGCTGATAAATCTAACTCCAATTTGTGGCAAAATTCTAGAATGAATTATTTAAAAAATGGGTTAGTTATACTTGAAAAGATAAGCTAACAGGAACATGTCTGCCAGACTAACATGATTTCTTTCTTTGAACAGGGTTAGTAGAATGGGAGAGCAGTGTAATGGAGGATATACTCATATATGGAGATTTCAACAAAGCATTTGACAAAATCTCTCACAATATCCTTATGGACATTATGAAAAGATGAGTGGGATGAATGATAACACAGTAAGTGGGTTAGGAATCATACCCAAAGAGTGATAATTAATAGAGTTAGTTAAAAACTGGAGGGAAGTGTCACTGGGATCTACTCTATCTGTGACGCTGTTTTGTTCGACATTAAAAAAACAAAGTCACTCATAAAGTCACAGATGCATCTGACTAATAGAATGTACTAAGTTTAGAATGATAGGCAATACTAAATGACAAAATGTGATCTAAAGGATTTTGAAAGAATAGGGTGATAGACCAAATCTGAGAAGGTGAAATTTGATAAGAACAAAAGTTAATGTCCTGCAGTCAGTGAAAAAAGGAAAAGAAACAATTGTGGAAAGATAAACTGAGGGTGGTGTGTAGGTATCACATAGGATCATCTATTCTGAGCTGGAAGCTACTTCAGAAGCCATTTAGACTAACCTCCTTATATTGTAGATGAGGAAACTATGGCTCGGAAAGTTTAAATGACTTACCTAGGATCACAATGCAAGTATTTTACTTCAGATACGAATATGTCTTATATCCAAGTCCAATATCTATCCATAATACGGTTCTGCCTCGCAAAAGAGATGGTGGTCTTCGTGGACTGGAACCTCATATGAATCAATGATGTGACTGCTACCAAAAAATGATGAATTTGATAGTAGGCTATATGAACAGAAGCTCAGGTCTGAGATTGGATGATGTCTCTAGTAACCTCCCGCTTTGAGAATCTATGAAGATTATCAAGAATTCTATTGAGAAGAAAAAAGAAAGGGAAAAAGGGAGAAATTTACATGATAACTTTATTATATATTTAAAAGGAATAGCAAGTTGTGCATATCTGCATTTTTGATTTGCAGTTTCATGTGCGATCTTTTTATTATACTATGTTATGGAAATGCTTATTTTATTTCATAAGTTGAGAATAAATGAAAATAAAAAAGAATTCTGTTGACTGTGTTGGTCAAATGAATTATATCTCCTTACAAAATGTAGTTTTCAATCTCAACTACAGAAATAATGTTAGATTTGATTTGTATTTGAAATTCATTTTTCCAAAGGAATGTTACATCAATGAATGCACTTTTCAAAAGTGCTGAATTGAGGGGGGAGGTAGGAGAACCTGGGTTAAAATCCTGACTTTGTTATTTGCTACAAGTGTGACATTGGGCAAGTTGCTTTTTCTCTCTGTGTCTCAATTTTCTTACCTGTAAAACAAAGAGGTTGAACTACGTTATCTTTAAGAGATTCTTCAAAGCCAAGTCCTGTGATTTCTTTTTATCCCTTACCACCTCCATTTGGGGTTGACAGAGAAACATGGCATCGGTTCAGCTGCTTTAATTAAATACACATGATCTGTTCCTGTGTGGCACCTTAGCTATCCTCTAGACTAGAGCAAAAAACGATGATGTGTAAAGTGGCGGTCTCCTAGGCTCACAGCGTGTTTGAGTTGGAAGGGACCTTCGAAACTATCCACTCTCATAATTTTCAGTAACGAAACAGGGTAATTTGTTTCTATATGGATCATGGTAACTGCACCACCCACGATTAATACAAGAATATAGGTGGTCTCTGAGTTACCCAACTGGTAAAAATGTTCCCATGCTTTAAAAATGACAACCAGGATGACCCTGTATTTGATACCATAAATGATCGTAACACAGAGCTAGAACTGGCAGGCACCTCTGAGGCCATTAAGTCCAATTACAAAGAAATTGTTATGAATTTAAATACTAGAAAAAAGTTTCCATACACATACCAGTACATAAAATAGAATTCTATGTGAAACCATTAATCTCTATTTCATGCCATTTGCTTTTCAAAAGCATATAATAAGTTTTATTTATTTTCAAATCTATCTGCTTGTGATTCCTTCTGAGCTTTCTTCTGTTCTTTTTGATGCATCTAAAATTTTTTTTGGCATCTCTACTACTAGCTTACTCCTCTTCTGTCCTCCAATGAAAAACCAAGAGGAAAAAAAAACCCTTGGAATAAATATGCGTGGTCAAGCAAAATGAATCCAAACAGTGGCCATATCCAACAATGTCTGTTTCTACACTTTATCTCTATCACTTCTTTGTCAGGACATTGGTAATATGCTTCATAACAAAGCCTACTAGACAATATAATAAAATGACATTTCTACCCAAATTAATTTACTTATTCAGTGCCATACCAATCGAACTACCAAAAAACTATTTTATAGAGGTAGAAAAAATAACAAAATTCATTTGAAAGAACAAAAGGTCAAGAATATCAAGGGAACTAAGGGAAAAAATACAAGGGAAGGCGAACTAGTCACACCAGATCTAAAACTATATTACAAAGTGGCAATCATCAAAATTTTCTGGTACTGGCTAAGAAATTGAGTGGGGGATCAGTGGAATAGATTAGGTACACAAGACACAGTAGTAAATGACTATAGTAATCTAGTGTTTGATAAACTGAAAGACCCCAGCTTCCAAGACAAGAGCTCATTGTTTGACAAAAAATGCTGGGAAAACTGGAAACCAGTATGGCAGAAACTAGGTATAGCTCAGCATCTTACATGGTATGACAAGTTAAGTTAAAATGGGTACATGATTAAGACATAAAGGGTGATACTATAAGCAAATTGGGAGAATAAGGAACAATTTATCTGTCAGATCTATGGAGGAAAGAAGGGAAGAATTTTTGACCAAACGAGATAGAGAACATTACGAGAGGTAAAATGGATAATTTTGCTTTTATCAAATAATTTTTTTTTTGCACAGACAAAACCAATGCAACCAAGGTGAGATGGAAAGCAGAAATCTGGAAAACAATTTTCATAGCCCTTTTAAATTACAAAGAGTGTCTCTGATAAAGGCCTCATTTCTCAAATATATAGAGAAATGAGTCAAATTTATAAAATATAACTCATTACTTAACTGATGAATAGTCAAAAGATATGAATAGGCAGTTTTTAGATAAAGAAACAAAGCTATCTATAGTCATATAAAATGCTCTAAATCACTATTGACTAGAGAAATGCAAATTAAAACAACTCTGAGATAGTATCTCATATCTATTAGATTGGCTATTATGAAAGAAAAAGAAAATGATAAATGTTGGAGAGGATGTACAAAAATTGGGACACTAATGTACTCTACCATTCTGGAGAGCAATTTGGAACTATGCCCAAAGGGCAATCAAACTGCATACTCTTTGATCCAGCAATACCACTACTGGATCGGTATCCCAAAGAGATTATAAAAAAAGGGGAAAGGATCCACATGTACAAAAATATAGCAGCTCTTTTTGTGGTGGCAAAAAAATAGGAGGGAATGGCTGAAGAAGTTATGGTATATGAATGCAATGGAATACCATTGTGCAATAATAAATGAGGAGGAGGGGGGCGGAGCCAAGATGGCGGCTAGAAAGCAAGGACTACCGTGAGCTCCCCACCAAGTCCCTCCAAAGACCTATAAAAAATGGCTCTGAACCAATTCTAGAACTGCAGAACCCACAAAATGGCGGAGGGAAGCAGGGCTCCAGCCCAGGACAGCCTGGATGGTCTCTGGGTAAGGTCTATCCTGCATGGAGCTGGGAACTGAGGGGAGCAGAGCAAAGCCCAGCGTGGGCGGCACAGACCAACGAAACTGGGAGCCGGGGGGAGAGTGCCCTAGCGCACTGAATCAGTGAGCTGCACCAGTTACCAGACCTCTCAACCCACAAACAGCAAAGACAACAGAGAAGGTTAGTGGGAAAA
>CM053626.1:220576519-220601924 GCA_028646595.1 Phalanger gymnotis | reverse complement strand
AGTTTCTTTTTTTCCTCTAAAATGTTGCTTTCCCTTTACAAATTGCTCTTTTGGTTTTGCTTACTTTACTCTGCATCAGTTCTCACACCCAGGATTCTCTGAAATCATCTCTTTTGTCATTTCTGAAGGTGCAATAATATACTGTTACATTTGCATATTACAATTTGTTCAGCTGTTCCTCAATTATCCAAGAGGCAATTTAAGTCACTCCTTTAAATTCTAGTTCTTCTTTCATCTTATAATTCCCTTTACCCCTTTGGGATCAGGAAGTTTGTTTTGCTTGGGATTATTCCTTCTTCCATAATTATCTTTTCACTAACTGCCCTTCAACCCCTCTTTTTCACTATT
This sequence comes from Phalanger gymnotis, assembly GCA_028646595.1. Classification (NCBI taxonomy): domain Eukaryota; kingdom Metazoa; phylum Chordata; class Mammalia; order Diprotodontia; family Phalangeridae; genus Phalanger; species Phalanger gymnotis. The sequence continues at coordinate 220,601,576 of CM053626.1, read as the reverse complement.
GAGTATGTTATATTTCTGTATCAGAATGTTTGGGATTATAGATTTTTGTTCAATCCTCCTTTGTTTCAGATAAGAGTGAGGTTCATCTGATGCCCACTTGCCTCACCGTCTCCTTTATGTCTGTATTCTCACATACCAAATAGGGAAAACCCATATATATGCTTCTAGTTCCTCAAATTTCTTTTTCTTTTTTAGGTTTCTCTTGCCTCTTGTTTGCATTTCAAAGTCCCTACTCAGCTCTGGTCTTTTCATCAGAAGTGCTTTAAAGTCCTCTACTTCACTAAAGATCTACTTTTTCCCAGTAGGATTGTATTCAGTTTTGTAAATTAAGTTATCATGGTTGTTAGCCAATCTCTTTCGCCTTTTGGAATATTGTATTCCAAGTTCTTCTCTCATTTTAAGAAGCTTCCAGGCCTTGTGTGATCTTGATTCTAGTTCTTTGGTACTTGAAAGTTTATAGTATTTTTTTTTCTTTGAGGTGAAATGTCTGGATTCTGAATATGACATTCCTGGCACTTTTTTTTCTTCTGGGAGTCAATTTGATAACTGATTGGAGTTTGGGCTGGAGTGGGGAAAGTCATGAGGCAGAATCTGAAACCAACCAGCAAGCTGTTGCAATAGTCCAAGAGTGAGGTGATGAGAATCTGTAGCAGAGTGGTAGTGGTATCAGAAGTGGGCACATGTGAGAGATGCTGAGATGGTTGAATGGGCAAGATTTAGCAATGGATTAGATATGGGAGTGGGAGCCAGTAATGAGTTGAGGATGAGACCTAGGTTGTGAGCCTGGGAAGATGGTGGATCAAGTGTAAAGTTGTCTACACTCCTTGCTAATCTGGCCCATTTCTGCTGTTCTAATCTTCTTCCACATTAGTCATTTCCACAAATTCTGTGAACCTGACATACTACTCTACTTCCCATTCCTCACAAATGACACTCCAACTTCTGTCTGTCTTGTTGCACCAACTATCTCCCTTCCCTGTCCTTTCTTCTCCCCTGCCTTTTAGAACCCCTCTAAAGTTTCCTTTAAGACTCAGCTCAAATCCTGTAGAATGCCTTTCTAATTCCCACCTGGATGTTACAACTTTCCCCTCTGAGGTCCTCTTCCATTGACTTTGCAAATATCCTGTACGTACCCAATTCATTTTCCCAACTAGAGTATAAACTCCTCGAGGGCAGACACTGTCATGATTGCTAATTGCCTTTTTCAGTGCTGATCTCGGGCCCTGGTTCTGCTTGGTCCCCTGAGAATAGGCTCATTTTGACTTCCCCTCTGGGAAGCAGGGACTCAAATGAAACATAAGTTCATTATGTAGAGTATTTCAATAGTACGGTTTAATATTGTTAGAAAATTTATAGGTTCAGATCCAGTTCAAAGTGGTTTTCAGGTTGGGGAGTTTAGGATGGAAGGCAGTGTGATGAAGTGGAAATTGCACCATCTTAGGAGTCAGGAAACTAAATGAAAATTTTGGCTCTGCCTCTACATAGCTTGTCAAGCTTGGGCAAGTCAATAAATCTCTGTGAGCCTGAGTTTCCTAGTCTAGAAAATGGGGGTAATGCTGTTTGTCCTGCCTTGTGGATATGATATATGATATGGATAAGATCTGCTCAATGAGAAATTATGTGAAAGTACTTGGGGAAAAATATAAAAAACACTACAGAAATACTATATGGAGTATTTTAAAATATTTTTAGCACTATTCAGTAGAAAAAAAAATTTGGGGTAATTAATGAAGTTCATTATACTTTCTAGTTTAGAGTTTGATCAAGTCTCTGCACCAAAGACATACTTTTCTTTCAGTTCTTTAACTCTTTGCCTCTTTGGACAAGCCACTATTTCTCCTTGGAGGATCGCCTCTCTCTGTGTATGGGAAACTTCCCTTTCCAAGGGAAACTTACAAGATCCAAGATAATCTTCTCCAAAGTAAGGACTTGACAAAATTTTTTGCTAGCTCTTGCCTTTTACCTGTTCTCCTTAAGTACCTACTGTGTACAAAGTACATCACTGTGCATTGAGGAGAAAAATAAAAAGATCCTCAAGGATCTTCCCTTATAATCTATCAAGCATGCAGAGCAGAGCTTCTCAACTATGTTTTATGTCGTAGAGTGGTTTGCCATTTCCTTCTCCAGCTCATTTTTCTGATGAGGGAACTGAAACAAACAGGGTTAAGTGACTTACGCAGGGTCACACAACTAGTAAGTATCTAAGGCCAGATCTGAACTTAGATCTTCCTGCTGACTCCAAGCCTGCACCACCTAGCTGCCCAAAGCCTATGGACCCCTTCTCAGAAAAAGTTTTTGAAATGCATATGATAAAGTATATAGGATTATTAAGGAAACCAATTATATTGAAAAATAGTTGTCAAAATATTTTTTTAAAAACAAATTCATGGACCTAGGTTAAGAATTTCAGGTGTAGAGGATTTATCCAAACTCCATATCCTGGCATTGAAGACCCCCTAAAATCTGACTCTATTTGGCTTATCCAAATTTGTCTCTCAGCATTTGCCAATCACTTACCATCTCTAGTCAAGTCAAGTCTCTTTACTGTTATCACAGATGCCATATTTTTTCCTTTCCTTGAGCCTTTGCACTCATTGTTTCCCCCACTTGGAATGTCCTCTACATCTTGTATCTATCTTCCCAAATCTTACTATTTATTCTTTAATGTTGATCTCTTGTATCCCTTACCACTTAATCCTAGTACCTGGATTCTATCCAATTTAGCAATTTATGGTATTTCATCTTGTATTGCACTACTCACCCTTAAATTCTACTCCCAAATACTCAGGCCATACAAATGAGTTACTTTACTTCTTAGACTGGACCTGAACTTTGCCCTAAGGCTTTCTTAGTCACTGGGCCATCGTGGGATTTGTGTTATAACAGTTTGCAGTTCTGGTGTCTGCGCTATGCTGTATCTAGTTGAAACCAACTAGAGATTGAGACACTAGGAAGCCTTCGGTAAGTAGCAGAGAAGGCCTTTGGTGTTCTTCCCTCTTTCAAGCTGAAAACATGAATGGAGGCATCAGGGGACTCCATCGAGGCCAAACAACTGTAGACCCTTGTCCAAAATCTTTCCTTAAAAAAAATCTTCCTTTCAGCAGTTGACACAAGCTGTGTGACCTTGGGCAAGTCACTTAACCCCGATTGCCTCTCCTCCCCCTCCAAAAACAAAAATAACACCCCCCCCCAAAAAAACCCAGCACTGGCAAATCAGTTTATAAAAGAGTTGTTCGACTTGGTCAAGGATGAATTAGGCCATTTGGAGATGACTACTACGTCCTCCCTACCCCCGTACAGTAATGCATGAAAATCTAGTTATACTATAATTCAGATCTTGGGCAAAGTCCCTCATCACTTTGGCCTCCTGCAATTGTCAGTGAGACAGTAAGCACAGAGGAAAGAACCCTGGATTTGGAATCAAAGGAAATAAGTTGGAATCTGTTTTGTTCCTTACCTATGTGACTTTGAGCATGAAATTTAAAACCCCTCTGGACTTTCGTTCTTCATCTGTAAAATGAGGTAGCTTTTAAGGTCTCTTTGAGCACTAAATCTATGAGCCTGTGATTCATTGACAGGTATACAGATGGAGGTAATCCAGCTATGGCTGACTCCTGTAGAGAACTCCTACCATTTGGCTGAAGGCTTCTGTTGATGTTGTAGACAGCCTGGGCATTTCACCATTAGCTGTCTGACCAAGAACCCCCGAAGCATAAGGAAGGAATGAAAAGCAGGTATCCCGCAGTAATGAGGGCAGCTGTAGGACCACCTAGCCCCAGCCTGCAAAACGGACTTGGCAAGTGGACAGCTAAATTAGTTTCTATTTTTAGAACATCCCAGCCACTGTGCTCTGTGGGTCTGAACCTTGGGCTGATTTAGAGACTGTTCCAGAAAATACTTTGTAAACCTTAAATACTATGGAAATGTAAACTATTAAAACATAGCATAATATAACATAGCAATATAATACAATATAGCAATATAATATAACAATGTAAATTATATGATAGCATAAAGTATTATTATGTAATAGACTAAAATGATAATAATTCTGGTACTTTAGGGCCATATAATCCCTGTGCCACCATCGTGGTAGAAGAAACAGCTCCTCTAGATAGACCTTATCACTTGTGAAACAAAGGCCTTTTCAGGTCTATGTGGGATATCATCATGAGTCCCACACCTGCAATGTTCCTTGCTCATCCTTGCTTCTAGTGATTCTTGGGAATCTGCTGGTTGACCTTTTGGGATCCTCACGTCTTCTTGAGATTAAAGCAGATTGTGTTCTGTTCCCTTTCCTATCTCTAGCACTATGCTCATCCTTATGGCTCAACTCCCAGGCACTCAAAAGTTAATAGTATCATAGGTCCAGAGCCAGAAGGAACATCATAGGCCATTGAGTCCAAAACCTCCCCCTTCCCCATCTTTTCCATTGTGAGAATGAAGAAATCTAGCATGGAGATGTTGTGACTTGTCCAAGGTCACGTAACTAGTAAGTGTCTGAGGCACAATTTGAGCCCAGGTCTTCTTGTATCTTGTCTAGTGCCTGACCTATTACACTATACTATCACTTAAGTTGCTGGCCTTGTCCTCCCAGCCAAATACCGCGAGTATGCAACATCTTTAGTGACAGAAAAGCAAAACTTTGCCTCCTTATCACACCCATGATTGTGTAATTCATATATTCCTGGGGTCCCCCAGGTCACATCTATTCCCTCTCAGGACCTAAACCCTGAGCCCCGACGGAATTCATGGATATCATCATTAAAAACAGTTCAGGTGCTGCCTTCTACCAGAGGCCTTTCCTGATTTTCCCAGTTGTTAATGTTCTTTACTTTATTAACGTTCACTATTACTGCTGTTAGGTGTCTGAGAAAGAATTTGAACTTGTCTTTTTTAGTCCAATACTCTGTCTATTGCATCACCTAACTCCCTCATTTACCTGCCTGTAACTTGTCCAGCCATGGACCACTCCCTCTGGGGTACCAGTGCTTGTTAAAAGTGAAAATGACAACCTGATGCCCAAGGCCCTTACTGCTTACCTTGACCCATTGAGGTTGGACACAATTTTTACTAAATTGGATCTCCACTGAACATAGGCTGTAACCTACAACTTCAGAGAAACAGATCTAAGATGGCCTTTCCTTTCAGATCTGATTTCAGATCATACTCTTTGGATTATTCAATGTCCCTCCTATGTTCTTGACTGACACCATTGGGACATAGCTTTTGTCAAGGAGAACAACGAGATCATGGGAACTCTTTAGGTGAAGGTAGATCCAGAAAGCAACAAGTCAACCAACAAGCATATATTGAGTATTTACCATGTGCCATCTACTGTGTGAGGTGCAGGGGATACATAGATAAAAGTGAATAAAATAACTTACCTCTTTGGGTTTCAGTTTCCTCATCTGCAAAATGAGCCAGTTGGACTCAGATTGCTAAGGTCCTTTCAGGCTCTAAGTCTATGCAACCACAGGCCAAATGAACATGGTAGATTGAGATAACCCTTTCACCTGCCCCAAACCAAAGCCAAGGGTACAGTGGAGGCATCAGTTAATATCCATCCTCATGCTTCTCTTGCTGTGTATATCCTTGAAACATCACCTGCAGATTACTGGAGCTTTAAATCAAAATGTCAAGACTGTCTTCATTTCAGCTTACTGTGCCTACTCCTGTGGGAGAGGTTGTACTGATTTTATGGTGGGTGATATCCTTCTCAATAATTCTTCTATGGATGACTTAGTCTCTGTAACATCTGGTTGGGCATGCAATGGGTTCGTAGATAATAAGGGCTTGGATCTTGCCATTTTGTTGTTTCATCCCTTCTCTAGTCTTCGAAATTAAGAATCAAAATAGAACCAAAAGAGAAAGGGAAATATTTTCGAGTTATAGATCACCTCAAGATTCCTTGTTGGTGGATAGAATTGAGTACAAAAAAACTGTATTAGCAAAGAAGCCACTGATGAGAGCCCTAATCACATATTTCATGAAATAAACTCAGATTTGATTGGGGATGGTGGACATAGGGGGCTGGTGCTGTCTTTTTGGCAAGATTGAATCACCAATATCACGAGTAGCAAACAGCTTACTGAATTCCTTGAAGGGCAATAATCAGCACTAACATAATACATTCACAGTCAGATTAACAATAGCTTCATGAAACAAACTGAAAATACATAGGCAGGAAGCAAGGTGACACAGGGCACCTGTGGAAGAAGCATTGAAACTGTATGCAAGAGATTCAGGCTCCAATGCTGAATCTGCCACGAGGTAGCTGTGTGACCCTAAGAACCTCTTCAGCTCTGAATCCTGGGAGCAGCATACAAGGCAGCAAAATCTAACTTAAATCTATGATCCTACGAATTAATCAGGAGATCTGGCTTTAAATCTATTTTGATATTTTTAAATTCTGAATTTAAGAAATAAAACAAGCATTTCCATAACAAGATGGAATTTAAAAAAAAGAGGATTGCACCTGAAGCTGCAGATCTATTATGTACAACTTGCTATTCCCTTTAAATATACAACAAAGTTATCATGGCTACCATTAGACACAAATATGTATATATATGTATATATATATACGTATGTATATATACATATATGTATATGTACACACATATATGTACACATACATATATGTGTGTGTATATTTATCACATATATTTCAGTTCTTTCTCTAGATGCAAATAGCATCTTCCTTCACGGAAGCTTTACACTTAATTTGAGTATTTACAATAGCCAGAATGACTTGGTTGCTTAAAATTGTTCTTAAAACAATATTGCTGTTACTGTATACAACGTTCTCTTGGTCCTGTTCTTCACTATTTCCTGCCAGTCTTTCCATGTTTTTCTAAAATCATGGAGCTGATCATTTCTTAGAACAGAGCAGTATTCCATCACAAACATACTACAATTTGTTTAGCCGTTCCCCGCTGTTTCAATATCTATTATCTGTATCACCATCGATCTCAATGCCCTCATCTGTAAGATGGGGGTAATCATATTTTTAGTACCTCTCTCATAGGGCTGTTATGAGGAAGTATATTGCAAACTATAAGGCAGAATAGAAATATAAGCTTTTAATATTATTCCATGAGTCACCTCTTCTTACGCGGCATTATAACTACAGAGCTGGAGGACACCTCAGGTTTCATCTTGTCCAATGCCCTGATATTACACGAGGACACTGAGGGCCAGGGAGTTTAAGTCATTTTCCTGAGGTCAACAGGTAATAAGTGCCATAGGCAAGGTCCTCCAACCTATGTCCAGAGACAATGATGCTTCCCTTAGTTATCTTTCTGGAAACTCTATTTGGGGAACAGTGGAAAGAGCATGGGTTCTGGAATCAAGGGTCATGAGTTCAAATCCTGCCTCCGACTCTTACTACCTGTGTGGCCTTGGGCAAATCATTTAACCATGGTGGGCCTCAGTTTCCTCAACTGTAAAAGCAGGGGTTTGGATTAGATGGCTTCCCTTCTAACTTTAGATCTATGATCCTGGGATTACTGTTTGATCAACACTGTATCTTAGCATATTCAGCTCTGTACTGTAGTTATACAGGGGTAGCTAATGGCACAATGGATAGAGCGCTGGGCCTGGAGTCAAATCTGGTCTCAGATACTTCCTAATTGTGTGATCCTGGGTAAGTCACTTAACTCTGTTTGCCTCAGATTCTTCATCTGTAAAATTAGCTGGAGAAGGAAATGGCAAACCACTGCAGTATCTCTGCCAAGAAAATCCTAAATGGGGTCACAGAGAGTTGGACACGACTGAACAACAACATTGTAAAAGGGACTCGGGCATTTGCTCTTCCAGTCTCTTCGTCCCCACTCATCACTTCCCACAGATAGTGAGAGGTCTTGCTAACTACCCGGAGGCTCTGAGAAGCCTCAAGGCAGAGCTGGCAGACGTTGCTGGCAATCTGGCAGCAGGATCAGAATCCCCATTAGTAGATGTTTGTATATTTGTCCAATCTCCCCACTCTCACCTTCCTACTCACACTTTATGATTTTAAGCTCCTTATGGACAAGGACCACCTGTGTAGAGTACTGGCCTGGAGTCAGGAAGGCCTGAGTTCAAATCCAACCTCAGACACTTACAAGCTATGGACCCTGGGCAAGTCACTTAACTTCTGTTTGCCTGTTTCCTCAACAGTAAAATGGGGATAATAATAGCACCTACCTCCCAGGGTTCTTGTGAGGAGCAAATGAAATAATTATTGTAAAGTCAAGCACAGTGCCTAGCACATAGTAGGTTCTTAATAAATGTTTATCCGTTTTCCCCTCTTCCCCTTGTACACAACAGCCCTTTGTTCAAATAGGCTCTGGGTAAATGTTTATTGAATTAAGCAGTCCCGGTTCTCTAGGGGCATGGAAGCCAGGATATAGGTGTGGACATATGTCCTGGGCACTTTCTATGCGCTTAAGCAGGAAGGGGTAGAGATCATATGATCATAAATATGGAACTGGAAGAGATTTTAAAGGGATGGTACAATGGACGAATTTGGAGTCACAGCACCTGAGTTTGAACCTTTGCCCTATCATTTCCTACGAAATCTTGAGGAAATAACTTAAATTTTTTTTACAATGAATAGGCATTTATTTTATCTCCCTCCCACCTCTCTTCCCCCTTCCTCCATCCTTGGGAGGTGAAAAAAAACAAACAAACCCTTATAGCAAGTATGCATAGTTAAGTAAAATGTAAAACGTATCCCCACATTGGCCAAAAATGTAGATCTCATTCCACATCTTGAGTCTATTAATTCTCTGTTAAGAGATGGGTAGTATCCTCTATCATTGTTCTTGGGAAAGTCACATCCTCCCTGGACTTAGTTTCCTCATCTGTAACATAAAATAATCTTAAAGGTCCCTTTCAGGTCTAAATCTATGATTCTTTGAACTTCTTCATTACAGCTTAGAAAGAGCGTCCCCCAAGAAGTCTCTTTAAGTAAGCCACAAGCTGCAAGACTTGGATCTCAGTTCTCTGACTTTCAATATAATATTCTTTTGATTATGCCACCTCACCTTTCCCTCGCTGCACTGCAATACTAACGGCATCCTTGGCCCTGCCCTTGGTTGTTTACTGGGCTGTCTATGGGCAAGTGAAGCACATCTGGGGTTTCTCAGGGAAGAATTTTTTGATGCATTGCCAAGGTGAGTGGTTACTATGTGCTCCTCTAGTCCTTAGAGAAAGGTTCTCAGGGATTGTTCCACCTGATGATTGTATTGAGGGTCAAAGGAAGCCATATCTTTCCAGAATATCTAAGAACACTCTTTTCAACTCCCAAGGGGAAACCTAATGATGATGAAGATGATGATTTTTGCCAAACACATTACTATATTAGTCCTGCTGCAAAAAAGCATGAAAAATAAAGAAAGTGAAAGATAATGTTTCAATGCGCACCCAGAGTTCATCAGTTCTCCCTCTGGAGTGGGATAGTGGCTTTCATCATGAGTCCTTTGTCTTGGATCACTGCACTGGTCAGAGTAACTTAATCTTTAATAGTTGATCATCATTGTTACAGTAGTGCTGTTACTCTGTACAATGTTCCGGTTCTGCTCACTTTACTTTGTAGATGACGCTGACAATGATGATGATGGTAATGATGGAAAAGGTGGTGGTAGTGATCTAGATAATGAGGGAGCTGGGATTTCATTTTTTTTCCTTTTAGGTGTTAAAATCCTTGAAAGCAGGATTTTTGAACTAGCGCCCTTAATTATCTTTATTTTGGTCAGAAAGCGCTCAAAGAAATCCAAAGACTCGTTTCAATAAGAATCCTAGCTCTTTTAAATTGAAAAACTTTAAGAAAAAAAGTAAAGTGAAGTAGTTGGAATCCTAGCTCTTTTAAATTGAAGAAACTTTAAGAAAAAGCAAAGTGGTTGACTGCTAAAAAACAAAAAGCGATGGGGAGTGGGGAAAGGGAAGGAAAGGGGTTGAAAACCTGTTAACCTCCTAATTTTTTCCCCCTCTGATCAGGCACATCCTCCAGCCATCTCCACTGGACTATGTCCTTCCTTGTTGATACTCTCAGCATCCAAAAGGGAGCTAATGCTCAGGTCCTGGATTCCAGGCACGGGCTGCCCGCCAAGCTCCTGGCTGGAACAGTCACCTCCTAGAGATGTCAACTGACTGCCGTGGATGCCACTTAATAAGAGTAATCTTACAGAAAACATGCAGAGACCTGAGCACCAAATTTCAAAGCCGAGGAGAACTATTCCTCAAATGGTAAAGAAAAAAAAACAATTCATCTAACCTTAAGGCAAAAATGAAACACTCCTCTCTCCCCTTTACCCTCCCCTCCATCCCTAGAATGAGCAGTAGGGAGTGGGGAGAGGAGCCCATGCTCACATGAGTAGCCGACAAGGCACATGGCCTCCTGGTACTCATTGGAGGGATTTAACTGGTGATGAAAAATAGCAGAAGACAGCTAAAATCCATCTGTGCATTTCTATGGTGACTGTCATAGTGACATCCAGTTACTCAGTGACATTAGAGCAGAACAAAAACCAAAACAATGATTCCTGTACGATGAGCACCCAAAGTAATGAAGCCTGTGTTTCTTAGAGATTTATGTCATATGCTTGGAGTCTTATCAGATTCACTCTTGCCATAGGCATCTGTCTCCTGCTGGAAGGCTGGAAGCCAAGTGATCCGGATAGTGGGATAGAAAGGAGTGGATAGATACGAGCAGAACATGGAGGAGCTGGGAGGACCCTAGGATCAGATCGCTACACCTGGAAAGGGACCTTTCTCCCCATGAACAAAGGTCCTGGTCAGACTCCAGTCAGTGCCTAGAGTATGCAAGGTCCTGAGCTCTGTAACTAAAAACACATGAGAGCTTGGAGATGGCCTGGACAAGAAATACAATGTTAATTAAAAGTTTGAGAAAGAAGATGGATATGGAGGAGCCTAAAGGTAAATGAAGCATTTGCTTCATGGCCTCTGGGAAATCTGAATTTTTTGTCCATTTCCAGTGGGGATAAAAGAGGCAATAGGCACCTGCTGCTCTTAGAAACTCTGCCTTTGTGTCAGCTACCATGGGAATTTGAGAGTGTGGCAGCTATGGGGTGCAGTGGATAGAGTTTGGGGCCTGCAGTCAGGAAGATCTGAGTTTAAATCTGGCCTCAGACATTTTCTAGCTGTGTGACCCTGGGCAAGTCACTTCACTCTGTTTATCTCAGTTTCCTCACCTGTCAAATGAGCTGGAGAAGGAAATGGCAAACCACTCCTGTATCTTTGCCAAGAGAACCCCAAATGGGGTCATGAGGAGTTGGACCCAACTGCATGATCTCGGGGAAGTCAAATCACAAGCATTTATTAAGCACTTACTCTATTTGAGGCACACTACTAAATGTCCCAGCTTCTTCATCTGCAAAGTGAGGAGACTGGATTGCAGTAGTGTATATAAGGATCTTTAATCTGATTCTGGCCACACTGGTGAGCACTGCCACCTGTGTTTGAAACCTCTGGGGGCTCCCATCACTTCCTTATTTCTTCTGGGTCAGTTGGTGCCTCTGAGAACCTACCTCAGAGTTGTCAAGCAATGGCAGTGAGGTGGTACAGCAGATAGAGTGCTAGGCCTGGAGTCAGGGAGACCCAACTTCCTGAGTTCAAATCTGGCCTCAGACACCAGCTGTGTGACCCTGAGTGAGTCACTTAACCCTGTTTACCTCAGTTTCCTCATCTGTCAAATGATCTGGAGGAGGAAATGGCAAACCACTCCAGTATCTTTGCCAAGAGAACCTCAAATGGGGTCATGAAGTTGGACAGAACTGAAAACAACTGAACAATAAAAAAGTACCTTCCGACCCTAAATCTGTGATCTATCTTTCCCCATAGAAATGGGTCAACCCTGGTGACTAGGATTCTTTAGCCAGTTTTTGAAAAATCTATATGGGAGTTACTTAGGGGGAGGAAGGCTCAATAACTTTTTTTGGGTGTGTGTCAAACATAGATGAAGGGCTATTTTCCAGGATCTGGTGTTCATAGAAACATAAAATATCTGAGTTGGAAGGGACCTCTAGTCCAACTGGGTGGCACGGTGGACAGAGAACTGGGCCTGGAGTCACGAAGACTTGAGTTCAAATTTGACTTCAGACACTAGCTATGTAACCTTGGGCAAATCACTTACCCTTTGTCTGCTTTAGTTTTCTCATCTGTATGATGGGGATAATAAGAGCGCCTACCTTGCAGTCTTGTGAAGGTTAACAGAGAAAATATTTGTAAAGCACAGTGCTTGGCACATGCTAGTTGCCATATAAATGCTTCTTCCCTCCCCTTCCTCACTTCTCTCCTCCCCTCACTTCTCCTCTCCCCTCTTCTCTCCTTCCCTCCCCCCACTTCCCCACCACAACCCTTCCAAACCTTCCAATACTTGAAGACAGCTTTCACACCCTTCCCCGTCCTCCCCGACCCCACTCAGCACAGACAACTTGTCTTCTCTCTTCTCAGCACTAAACATCCCCAGTTCTTTCAACTGTTCCTTGCATTGGCCAGTCTAGAGTTTCCTCTTCTGATTCACAGCTCCCCTCATGATGCAATCCAGCTTGTCTGCACTCTCCCTAACTAAACACAAGACTATTCTAGATATAGTCTGACAGGAGCAAAGCATGGTTAGCCTCTAATCTCTATTGTTCTGTACATTGTGTTTCTATCCGTGCAACCCAAGCTCACACTAGTCTTGTGGGCTGCTGGTCACTGTATTGATATACACTGAGCTCGTGGTGCTCCAAACCTCCCAGGGCTTTTTCATTTGATCTGTGCTCTGCTCATACCTTCTTCAGCTTGACCGAAGCTATAATGAGAATATATGAATTAGAACCACAGGAGGATGTAGGAAGTTTCAATTGAAGGAAGCATTTCCTGACAGTGAAGGCTAATAAAACGTTGGGATTCCTGACCAAGGCAGCTGCTGTCTGGAATGGCCTAAAGCAAGGCCTTATCCAAAGGTAAGTGTATGAACTAGACGATATCTCAACATCACAGAGTCAGAAAGGAACTATTATTTTAAGTTTATGAGTAAGGAAAGGGAGCTGGAAGCAAGGAAAAGTCAAGAAAAGGGAAAATGGCAGACCTGAAAGACAAATGAATCTTTCTTCATCATTTTGTCCAAAGGGACTATGGCTCTTCTTTTACCTGAACAAACTAAAAAACTTATAAGAAGTCTGAACTCTCTTTTACTTTAAGGCTCAGATATTATTAAAGTGCCTTGAGAAGTTTAAAATCATGTTCACCTCTAAGTAACATAAAATCTTAGCTTTATAAGGAAGGCCCTTTGTTGTTTAATCGTTTTAGATATGTCCAACTCTTTGGGACCCCATTTGGGATTTTCTTGGCAAAGACATGGCAGTGGTTCTCCATTTCCTCCTCCAGTTCATTTTTACAGATTACAGGAAACTGAGGCAAACATGGGTAAGTGACTTGCCTAGGGTCACACAGCTAGTGCCTGAGACCCCATTTGAAGTCAGGAAAATGAGTCTTTTTGACTCCAGGCCAGGCACTCTATCCCCTGCACCCCCTAGCTGCCCTATAAGGGCCCTTAGAGGGTAGGTAAAGTTCCCAGTGCCAGGAATGTATTTCCTCCTTTTTCCACTTTTTAGAATCTTTTTTTTTTCTTCCAGGATCAATTCAAGTGTCATTGCTCCCTCATCCTCTCAGCTGTTAGTGTTCTCTCCTTCTCAAATGAGCTTGTAATTACTTATTTGTTTCTGTTATGGGAGTATGTTGTAGCAGCATATTTGTATGATCTTCGATCAGTGGGATGACTGTCAATTTCTCTCACACTTTGCCTATACTGTCATGTCAACCCTGGGGCCTCTTCATCTAAGAATATGACTAATTTTATCTTTCATTTTAAAACTATCTATCACCTCTTTTTGTATCTCCAGCACTTAGCACATAGTAGGCACTTAACAAATGTTGACTGATTAATCCCTTTGCTTGCATCCTATGGGTCTTTCCACATTGCATTCCTTCCCAGTGGACTATGTTGATCAAACATCTGCACAAAGGATTATAACCTTAGTAAGCAGTTTAATTGGATTAGAGAAAAGTTGAATAAAAAAACAAACAACAGCCTATATCTCAGAAGTTGCAACCATCTTAATTCCCTGCTTTCCCATAGGGAGGAATCTTATTCTCCCTGGCTCCCTCTGAAGGGGTAAAAGAAACAAAAATTTAATTGGTTTAACGAAAACTTCCTGACTCCTGCTGGGCATCAATTAACACCAACTTCTCCCTTTGGTTTGAGTGGCTGTAGAAGCCTAGGCCTCCCACCTGTTGTCTCTTTATCTACGTGGTTAACTGAGGCCTAATTGTCCTGCTGTGAACACGTTGGTGCTTAAGCTAGGGTTCCACTCACATTTGCATTGGCATTGAAGATTCTTGAGGGCCTACTCATTGCATTTTCCTCCTTCTTGGGAAAAAGATGGTAAAGTGGTCAACTTCTGTTTCCTCCATCTGTCCTTTGATCCTTCTAATTTTCCGCTTGAAGGTCTATACATGATGACTTCCATGCATTCACAAACCCTTGGAATGTCACTTTCAGGACTCTTGTACTTTTTGTCTCAAAGCCTTCTGAGAGTTGTGGTCCATAGGATGTAGTTCATACAAGTCCTCAGACGTGAAATACAACCCGTGTTGTACCCGGAGCTGTGCTGAAGCCAGCTTGAACTGGCTTGTGAAAGATGATTGTTAAATTTTCAGTGCAAGTATTTGGGAAAATGGCAAATTCTACAAACCAAGGCTTGATTTATTGTTTTGCTCGTTGTCTTGACTTCAGAAAGTGATGGAAAAATATTAATAATGAATATAAAACTTCAAAGTGTGTCATGACTACACTTTCCTTCCCAGAGAGCCAGTCGTTAAACATTTATCAGCACACCTCTGGTTGTATCCAGGAAGTAGACTGTAAACTTTCTGAGTGCAGGGCTGTTTCATTTTTGTTTTCTTATCTCCAGCACCTGGCATAGTTTCATACTCATAGTAGGCACTTAGTAAATATTAATTGAATTGAATTGAATCCATTCTACTGGGTCATTTCAGGGCTCTTCAATGACTTGGTCAAAGTCACCAGAGACTCAGGGAAAAAAAAGTCACATAAAATTGAAGAAGCCTTCGAAAATAGTTTTAAGAATGAAACAAAATGAGCAAAATGAACAGCAGGACGCAGGCCAGAGGAAGAGGCCTCTAAACAATGTATATTTGACCAGCTAGATGAAAAGGCTAGAGTTAGTTCGGTATGCCAGTGCCTGCTATTTAGGCACTCCTGGTGAGGTGGGTTAGGATTAGCCAGCCCCCTGTTCAGAGGAAGGACCCACCTAAACAAAAGAGACTCGCTTGGATTTCTGCTCTCCTGTTTGGTAAGGTATGAAGCTTCCCCTCTTCCCTTCCCCTTCCTCTGCTGTGATTTCTAAAAGAACTATGACTCACAGAGGTGTATATGATTCCGTTGGACCATCACAGAACATACAACACCAGCTAAGGGAATACATACATATATACACGCGTGCATATTACATTTTTGTGTTTATATATGTATAATATTTTGCCGATGATTTTTTATACATATCCCATTCATTTCCAAATATATTATCTACCTCTAATCACTAAGTCTTGACGTGAAACAAACATTTTAAAAGAAAAAGAAAAAAACAGTTCAGTGAAACCAATGGACACGTTGACTGTGTCTGATAGCACATGTAACATTCTGCCCTCGTTGTCCCCCACTTCTGTAATGAAGGGAAGGAGGCACATTTTCTCAACTCTTCTTCAGGGTCAAGGCTGGTTATTATAATTATGCCAACATTGTGTAATATCAAAGATAGCAAAGAGCACATAATCTCTGCTCTATACACTTGCTTTCTGTGATTACTTCCCTCATCAGTGCCTGCCTTGATCTCTGGTTCTGACCAGCCACTTTTGGGTTTCTGTATCGGCTGGTGTGAACCAACGAGTCATATCTGACCTTGATCATTCTGAAGTAGGCAAGTTTTGTGGGCAAAACTAGCTCAATTAAGTCAAATGAAGTCCCACAATAGTAGGGGAGTGTTACCTTAGAAGCATGGTCCGAGGTTCCAGCTTAAGTTCAAAGCCAGGGATAATTTATTTCTATGTCTTGGTTTCTCCATCTGTAAAATGGGGGGTGGGGCTGGTCCTTGGTCTGCTCCTAAAGGCTGTAGAATGAGGCAGCAACACACAATTGTGAAAACCTTTACCAGTGTGAAATGCTTTGGACCGCCTTCTTTTTCTATCCCACCAGGGAAGACTGCAGGATGGATGGCTGAGAAAGGAAAAAAAAAAAAGGTCAAAACATTGGCAGTTCAAGCATCTGTGGCACCAGGGGCCTCCCTAAAGTTTCTTTTGTCAGAGTGTGATAACAGAAAACAGTCACAGCAAGGAGAAGGACCTTCAAGTCTGCTCTGCACTGAATGTCCTTGGCTCCTATGTGATGCCCTCCCTCAGATGGAAGCAAGTGTGTTGGCCTTGGGAGCTACATTAAGAGATGGCTCTGGATGAGAGACTGAAGGGCAACACCTCCTGTCAGGCAGCGGCCCCTTCCTGCTAACTCTGACAGAGGTAAAGTTTGGGATGAAAAATTGGGCAAGGCAGGAGTCAAACAGATGAAAAAATCAAAACATGCCACTGAGACAGCAAACTAGATGTGTCTTTTCCAACAGGGAAAGAGATGAGGTGGGAGGGTCAGCTTTTCTCCCCTTTTCTGCTGTAAATTCTCACTACATAACCTTGAACATGGCTTTTCGTTGTGTTTCTGACTTTCCACAGTATTAAAACGGGAAATATATCTGCCTTCTGTGGAATTTGTGAGATATTTAGAGCTTTTTGAATACTTAACCAAGATAATGAATTA
Organism: Phalanger gymnotis; assembly: GCA_028646595.1. Classification (NCBI taxonomy): domain Eukaryota; kingdom Metazoa; phylum Chordata; class Mammalia; order Diprotodontia; family Phalangeridae; genus Phalanger; species Phalanger gymnotis. The sequence continues at coordinate 220,584,703 of CM053626.1, read as the reverse complement.
TATATGCATAATGTATACACACATCCACACATGCATTTGTGGATATATGTGTACATATGTATGTGTATATGCATGTACGTACATCTATAAAATAGGTATATAAAGTGATGTATGTGCCCATGTGTGTATGAGATACACACACATAGATATGTACATATACACATATACATACATATCAGGGGATATCTGCTCTGCGACTTAGAGGCTTAGAGAGTTGGTTTAGGCACTAAGAGGTCAAGGAATGTGCTCAGAGAGGATCACATAGCCAGAACATGTCAGAGTTGAGTCTTAATATACACTACAGCACGTGCCCTCTCTGTCCTACACACACACACACATTTAAAGTTTACAAACACTTTACACTGACCATCTAACTTAAGCTACACAATAACCCATGAGGGAAAACCAAGGCACATAGAGGTTAATGTCCATGGCCATAAAGCTAATAAATATCTGAGGTGATCTTTGAACCCAGGGTTTCCTGACTCTAAATCCGGCATTCAGCCCGCTACACCAAGCTGCTTATGACATAAATGTAAAGCATCACTCTTGTTGTTCAGTTGTGTCTGACTCTCTGTAGCCTCATTTGGGGTTTTCTTGGCAAAGATACTGAAGCGATTTGCTGCTTCCTTCTCCAGATCATTTTACAGATGAGGAAACTGAAGTAAACAGTGTTAAGTGACCTGCCTAGGGTCACACAGCTAGTGTCTGAGGATGGATTTGAACTCAGGAAGATGAGTCTTCCTGACTCCAGGCCCAGCACTATCTACTGTGCCCCCTAACTACCATTGACTGACAACTCTGAAGTAGTTCCTCAGAAGGCACCTACTGACCCAGGAGAAATAAGGATGTTATGGGAGAGTTTCAATAGACAAAACAGCAAACAACTGTACAAACTTCTCAGAGTCCTAAGTTCACAACTTGGAGCCTGTCTGTATGGCTTCCACAGCTTCTGAAGTGCCTGGCTTGGTGGATCAGGGTAGAGGGAGGGAGCATGACAAGAGAAGGAGCCCTCCCCCACCAGAACATCTCAGGATCAGAATAAGAGCGGAATCTCAGAGCTGGAAGGGACCCCAAAGACCAGATAGTTTAAGCCTAAGAAGGATCCCCTCGAAAGCAGCACCAACCAGTGGGCCTCTCAATCCTTTGCTTAAAGCCCTTCCTTTAGAGAAAAAAGGGTTGGAAAACGTCAGAAGCCTGGGGCCATGTATCCTTTGATTCTACTTGTGCTCAGCAGACAGATGCTTTCTTTCTCCCTAATCTGTAGTCAGAGGAGATAAACAGTCCACTTTCCAACCTAATACTGTATGAAATTAACGTAGTTAAAAAAAATTAAATATACTCCCTTGCAAAGGGAGGCAAGAGCTAATAATGTTTTTTGACATCCTCTCAGAAAGTAAAGGGAGGAACAAACAGAAGATTATCTCAGAAGCAAGTTTGGTCAAGCCATTTGTTAACCATATGAAAGTTAGAGAAGAAATCAGCAAGTGCTGTTTTCTGCAGCAGGGAGCTTGACTGGGTTTCAGATGCCTAAAATAGTGATAACTTACACGTGCAGAAAGGATCAACAACTTTGGCATGGGTTGGATTATTCCTCTTCCATAGTTGAGGAAACTGAGGTACAGAAACATTAGGTGATGCGGGGAGGTGGAGTAGTGCAGCAGATAGAATGACAGATTCTCCTCTGAGAATAACTACTGTTAATCCTGGATGTATCTTGTTAGTACAAAGTTTATTTGCAGTCCTGCATTAGACTGTGAGCTCCTTGAGGGCAGCTGCAGTTTTTTGCCTTTCTTTGGCCAATGTTTAGCATCATGTCTGGCACATAGTAGGTGCTTCATAAATGCTCATTGACTTGACTTGACTTTGGAGTCCAAGAATCTGAGTTTTAATTGTGGCTTTGCTAATTATATTGCCTATGTGTCTTTGGGCCAGGTATTTAATCTCTCAGTTTCCCTGTCTATAAAACCAGGGAGTTGGAGTAGATCATCTTTAAGATGACTACCAGCTCCAAATCTACAATCCTATGACTTACCTAAGATCACTGAGTAAATCAGCAGAGTCTGGACCAAGATCCAGGGTTGCTGACACTTAATCCAGTGTTCATTTTTATTGGATTACAATATTTATTGGATTATTTGTTATAAATATTATAATATTTATTGGATTATAGCATTTATTGGATTATAATACCTGGTAATCAATGGCAGAGACCTATGTTACTCATAGGCCTACTCCATATAATTGTCAACCCTGGGAAGAGGAGTCTTCAGCCATCCATAGAAGCCCCTAAACTACTGTGGGGAAAAACACCACTAACTGGTTTGAATGTTAAGACCAAGTCTCCACTCAGGCATCTCTATGATTCCCAAATTTTACACCCATAAAGTAATAGCAACAATTACATAGAACCCTCAAAAAAGGCAAAAAAGGCTAGCCACAACTGTAATTTGTGGCTCAAATCAATGTATATTTTTTCTTTTGTGATTTATACCATCAATAACTTCAGGGAGAGATATCATATGGCTAGAAATGAATGAAGAAAAAATTTAAGCCCTTGTAACATGCAAAACTATGCTACATGCTAGATAGGTGTCTTAAAGGTGATCTATTCCAATTCTCTCGTTTTATAGATGGAGAAACTGAGGCCCAGAGAGATTAAATACCTTGCCCAAAGATACATAGGCAATATAAGTAACAAAATCACAACTAAAATTCAAATTCTTGGTCTCCAAAGTCAAGTCGAATGAACAAGAAAAGGAAGACAGTCCATTTAAGACCTTTTCCAATTTCTTTGATAAATTTGGTGTTTAGGGTATAGGGTATAGTGGTATAGGTGAGCTAAAGGGCATGTACTTTTTATTAACTTTTTGTGTATAATTCCAAATTTTAAGTTAAACCTATTCATAGTTCCACCAACAGGGTATCAACGTGCCTATTCTCCCAAAGCATCTCCAATATTTGCCTGCCTTCCTCCCTCCCTCCCTTTCCTTCCTTCTTTCTTTCTTTCTTTCTTTCTTTTTCTTTCTTTCTTTCTTTCTTTCTTTCTTTCTTTTTCTTTCTTTCTTTCTTTCTTTCTTTCTTTCTTTCTTTCTTTCTTTCTTTCTTTCTTTCTTTCTTTCTTTCTTTCTTTCCTTCCTTCCTTCCTTCCTTCCTTCCTTCCTTCCTTCCTTCCTTCCTTCCTTCCTTCCTTCCTTCCTTCCTTCCTTCTTTTCCTCCTACCCCAATCTGATGGGTGCAGCAATGAGGAGCTGGAAACTAAGGGGATGCGCATCAATTGGGGAACGACTGAACAAATGTGGCATATGACTATAACAGAAGTGTTTTGTAAGAAATAAGGGAAAAGATGGTTTCAAAGAGATATGGAAAGATTTTATGAATTGATGCAAAGTTAAGTGAGCGGAACCAGCAGAACAATTTGTACTGTGGAATCAATATTATAAAAGTGAACAATTTTAAAAGTTTCTGAACTCTGAATGACTAAAATGACCATGATTCCAGGGGTCTGACAAGGAAGCATGTTGACCTCCTTGTGACAGAGAGATGATGGAATAATATGCAGAATAAGAAAGGGACTTTTGGATGGGACCAATATGGGAACAGGAATAAGTTTTGCTTGACTGAGCTTATATGATGCAGGGTCTCTGTCTCTGTCTCTCACTTTTGTTGGTAGGTGAAATGAAAAGAAGAAAAAAAATAAATGTTTGGTAATTGAAAAATAAATTAAAAAATTTTTAAAGTTAGTTTAAAGTTAGTTAAAGTTAGTTAAAGTTTCAAGGGATCACATTCTAATGGAGAATATAATATGTAAACAACAGCAATAACAACCACATTCACACATATATACCCATGATGTTTGCTGTGCCAATGGAAGGGAATCTCAAAAGGACAACAGAGAGGAATTAGTGGTGGTAGTGGTTGGAACCAGGAAAGACTTCGGAAAAGTTAAGTGACTTGCCTAAGATCAAACAGATAGTTAAGAAGTAGAATCAGGGTTCAAACTCAAGTCTTGGTTGCTGAGCCAGAATTCTTTCTCCTGTACTGCTTTTTACCCACATGGGTAAAAAAGGCTCATTTTAGAATGAAGCTTATGATATGAAACAATTTTTGCCATCTTGGAGAGGTGATAAAGTGGATTTAGATCTCTGAGGGAGCAGCGGCACGGAAACTAACCTTTCCCGATGACAGTGAAGGGGCACTTGCCACTCTTATGTGGCTCTTAGAATTAGTGGCCTTTCTTAAAATAAGAAAACTGTCTTACGTTTGTAAAGTACTTTGCAGCTTACAAGGTTTACATAATGCTTGACAGCATTACATAACGTTATTTATCCTCACACACAGTTTATGATATACCCATTTTATAGGTGTGGAAACTGAGGCTTAGAGAGGTAAATTGACTTGACGGAGGTCATAGCACTTAAACCTATGTCTTCCGCCTCTAGGGTTGGTGAATAACACTCCACCATTCTGCCTTTTACTAACTAAATTATTTCTCTTTAGAGAAAAGATATCTCTCCTCCATAACTTAGATCAGGAGTGCTTTTTTTTGGGTAACTATTTCAATGTAATTGATTTTTTTTTATATTCCTATGTACTACGGAATACTTATTATATTATGACTTTAGGTTATGTTATATCATGTTATATTGATGTCATTTTTGTTGTTGAGTTGCTTCAGTTGTGTCTGACTCTTCATGATCCCCTTTGGGGTTTTCTTGGCAGAGATACAGGAGTACTTTGCCATTTCCTTCTCCAGCTCACTTTACAGATGGGGAAACTGAGACAAACAAACTCAAGCAACTTGTCCAGGGTCACACAGCTAGTGTCTGAGGCCAGATTTGAACTCAGGTCTTCCGGACTCCAGGCCTGGTGCTCTATCCACTGAACCACCTCGCTGCCCTCATCACATCATATGACATCATATTATGTTATAATGATTATTTTATACATTTAGAAACATTATTTTGACAAGGCGACACCAGGCTGCCAAAGCAATCTATGGCTCAGAAAAGGTTAAGAACCCCTGGCCTAGATCCTGATAAACACATAAATGAAGGAATGTGTGTGCCTATAAGTAGATGCCATATTCCCAAAGTGTTTGAGACCAAGAGAGTCCCTTGTATTGGAGGCAATTCTCTTTGGGATATTGCTGCCACAAGCCTGTTCCTGGGCTGCACCAGCAGCATGGTGACATCTCTCAGTCTCTCTAATTGGGTATGCACACTTCCGTTGCACACAACTAAAAAAGCTGGGAGTCTCATCAGGGAAGTCAGAGCATAGGAAGATGAGAACAATGGGGATAAATGTCAACTGTGTCTAGACCATGCTGGGGCTAGTGAGGGTGGCTGAAATGACTACAGCGCCAATAGAGGTCAACGTATAGCCTAGGCTTCACCTTCTTTCAGTATGCTTAGAAACTATTTGTCAGTAAGTTGCTATGCCCTTTGTTCACTGTACTGAAGAACAGAGGGGTTAATTGGGAACCGACTAATGCTCCCAGGACACACGCTGGGGATGGTAGCCATATGGGAATTGGTGCTGACAGTAATTCATCCCTGATTCAATTCCATATTACCTTGTGGTTCTGTAGCAAGGTGGTATAGTTGATTTAAAGCTAGAAGGGACCATAGAGGTTAACAGGTATAAAATTGAGACACAGAAAGACTTGTCTAGGGTTATACAACTAGTAAGAGAGGTGAGATTTGAACTCCAGGGCAGAGTAGGTGGCACAGTGGATAGAGCCCTGGGCCTGGAGTCAAGAAGACTCCTCTTTGTGGGTTCAAATTCAGCCTCAGACACTTCCTAGCTGTGTGACCCTGGGCAAGTCACTTAATCATGTTTGCCTCATTTCCTCATCTGTAAATGAGCAGGAGAAGAAAATGGCAAACCACTCCTGTATCTTTGCCAAGAAAACTCCAAATGGGGTCACAAAGAGTAACTCAACAACAAAAAAATTGCTGACTCCAAAAAAAAGACCTTGATAAGGGCTTGGTTGGAGCTGTGAATTTGAATAGATGACAATTCCAATGAGAGGCTGCATGTAGCTGAGAGGGAAGGGACAGACTGAGGCAGCCCCAGGCTACATAAATATGTCTACAGTGGGACTGAGAGGTTTGAATCTTGAAGGCCTCGTACAAACGCATTAGCTTGGAACGGTTCTGCATTTAAAACCTTCCTTGATCTTTTGTGTTTTGGATGCTGCCGAGGGAGGGGCAGTAGGTGGGGATGGGGGTGCTATTTAGACCATAAGGCAACTGCCTAGGCCAGACAACCACCACATCTTCCCTTGGTATGGCGAGACCGTCCGAGACAGACTCGCTCTTCGAAAGGGCAGTCTGTTAAAGCCTTGTCAACCCGGAGAGTGACAGATTGAGCTCCCCAACAGGGAGCCCATTTGCTTCCAGAAACAATGCCAGGTGAGGAGGGTCTCCAAAGAGAGACAGAGAGGGGAGCCAAGGAAATGAGGCAGGTGGATCTTCCACTGGGCAGATGGCCTCACAAACTGTTGTGTTACTTCTATCAGGCCTGCTTTGCTCAGAGGACTCAAGCTGGGGCAGAGGAGAAGGAGACAACAGGATCTGTGTTAGCCAGTCTCTTTGGCAAAGGTTGAGAGGACCATGCGTTCTCAAGACGATGAAGTAATCGATCTTTTATGAAGGTTACACTTTCCTTTACAATTAGTACCGATCGAGCCAGGCAGTAGGATCAGCAAAGAGGAGTTTGTGATGGATTGAATATGCCAAAACTTGGGCTAGGAAGTTGTTAAAGAAAAACAAAAGAAAAAAAACGCTTTTCTAAAATGTTCTAATGGCCCGATCGTTAGGGTGCATTTAGGACTCAGAGACCTTTGCAAGAGACTTTACCAGCTACCTTGATTGTTGACCCCTGCTGACAACATTCTTAAGGAATATTCAGGGCATTTTTCTGTCTAATGCATTTCTCTGCCATTATATACCAACCAATATTTTGGAATGCTCTCTTTTAGTCCTATGCTCCATCCACACTGTACTAATTTTGATTTATTGAGTTTAGCCACTAGCTTTGCAAGGTCATTTTGGATACATAAATTAAATAAAACGCTAAAAGACATTTGGGGTCTTTTAAAAATTAAATTACAAAACACCATTAAAATCACAATTAAGATTAGCTATATGGCTATGAATGAGTCACTGCATCCCAGTTTCCTCATCTATAAAATGGAAATGATAATAGTACCTACTTCGCAGGGTTTTTGTGATAATCAAATGACATAGCATATGTAAAATGTTTTGCAAACCCTTAAAATGCCATAGAAATGCTAGCTGTTACTATGCTGCCCATTGGCCAATTTAATGCCACTCAAGTTGGCAAAAGCAGAAGAAAGGATTATAAAATATAATTTTATTGAAATTAGAACAGAGGAAGATAGCCTTTTAGCACTGAAAGCATGATTATTAGGGCTTAGTTTGAATGAATGAAAAAAGCATTTATTAAGCCCTTACTCATTGCCAGGCACTGTCTTAAGTAAGCATTAGAAAGTGACTGGCTGTTAAAAAAATACGAAAAAAGAAAATAAAGCAAAAAATTGGAAAAGGAAAAAGAGAAATGAAATTATTTATCTTAAGGATGAGGCAGCTAGGTGGCACAGTAGAGAGAGTGCCAGTCCTGGATTCAGGAAGACGCATCTTCCTGAGTTCAAATCTGACCTCAGACACTTACTAGCTGTGTGACCCTGGGCAAGTCACTTAACCCTGCTTGCCTCAGTTTCCCCATCTGTCAAATGAGCTGAAGAGGGAAATGGCAAACCACTCCAGTATCTTTGCCAAGAAAACTCCAAATGGGGTCCAGAAGAGTCAGATACGACTGAAAAATGACTGAACAATGAAGGATGAATTTGTATAGTATTTGGAGGCAGGTAATTTTGTTGGGTAAATAGGAAAATGAATTTCACTGTGGTAGATATTCAGTATATGTAGTTTTCCAAAAACACTCTGGGTTCAGTTTTCTCCATCGTTTAGTTCATGTGACTTTTTTCATCTTTTATATTATACTTACATATGCATATCTTATCCTTGTTGTCCAGGTAGCCATTTTGGTGGAAAAAAAACCAATCTAATGGAACATCCACAAGGCGGTCCGAGTCAATAAGGATGAGGATGGCATGTAATAGGAGAGAGTTAATAGTCAGTGCCAGCCTAGGATTTG
>CM053626.1:220560031-220576019 GCA_028646595.1 Phalanger gymnotis | reverse complement strand
CAAGTCCCATGGGTTGGTTCAACTATCATCTCCACATGAATGATTCTGAGATCTATGTACCCAGCAACATTACTCTCCTGCTCCAGTCCTACTTTGTTGACTATCTTTTGGACGTCTCTACTTTGAGAGCAAGGGCCAATTCATTTTTATTCTCTTATGTACAGGATAGTGGCTTGTGTCCTAGGTACTTAATAAATATTGGCTGAATTGATTGGATTGAAATGCTCCAGAGAAGGCGCTTCTCTAGGGAAATTACTCCCCAATGATTCTAATTAGTCTCCCTCCCACTCCCTACTTCCTTTGGGTATGCATGGGTCATTCACAAATCAAATGTTCAAAAGTCAGGGATTGTCTATGTTTCCTGTCTGAGCACATCGACTTTTTGTCTTTGGAGGCTAAAACTGGCTTGCTGTTGTCATGCTTTCTTTTGGTTAGAAGAATCTGTTAACTCTTGATGTCCCAGGGAACTCCATGGGATACACTCAGATCAATATTAAGAAATAAATGTAAATTAGATGTAGTATTTACAGTTTGTATCTTGTAACATCGTGTATAGATGTTAATTTGTTGAATTGATTTTAGATTTGTGTCCTCATAATTGAACTGTAACTAGCAATTTTTGTTCCTGAATTGTACCTTCAAGTAATTCTTAAATACAAATTCAATGAATGGTGATAGAGACCCCATGACATGTCAAGGCCACTGTTACAAGAAAGTAGAGGGTTTAGGACTTGGGAGACCAATACCAAGCATGTGGGGGTTTAGGCAAAATCTGGTAACGTTATTATTTTAACTAGTTATTATTGCTACCTAGATATTAAGCTCAGCTGTTTCTCCATTGCTGATGGACTGCACATGCTTTCAGGGCTTTAGAAAATTTTGGTATGTTGGGAGAAAGCCCCGGTTGCTCTGCCCTAGTTATATCCTGGGAGCCCAGATAGAATATATAGTATTAAGTACTCTCCTTCAATGTCCTGATCTATCACAGCAACTAATTCTCAGCTTTGTGGAGTATGTTGTATTTCAATTTTTTCCACCATCTTAAATGCATCTGATGAGATGTGATCATGTTATAAAAGTTTTATGTAGAATATTGAATTTAGACCTAGAAGAGACCTTGATTAAAATGGAAGGAGTTTAAGAATATGTGGACAAACAGTAAAGAAAACCAGATTTGATGAAGTCTTAAAGGGTTTATACCAGGCCAAGAAAAATTGAGCTTGAAGTATCCTTTTAAATCGTGTTCTTGAATCTTAATAGCCTGTGCAATCTGTATCATGGGATCATCAACTTATTGACAGAAGGGTCCTTGGAGGTCTTCCAGGCCAACCCTCTCATTTTACAGATAAAGAAACTGAAGGCCAGAGAAATTAACTTTCTTTGCCCACAGTCACAAAGTTAATAAGCAGCAAAGTGAGGATTTGAATCAAGGTCCTTTGATTTCGAAATGATCCTTCTTTCCACTGCACCTTTCCCTGATACCTCTATCTTTCAATACCTCGTGCCAAAACTTAGGTCTTCCAGAGACAAAAGGAAAGGAAGAATGACTTTTACCCATAATGAGCTTGTTGACATTTATTAGAATTCAGTTCAGTAAGCACTCAATTGTTGAGTTTGTGGGCCTCAGTGACCTTAAGCTCTTTTTCTTCTGTTCACGTCTTTCTACTTTTTTCCGTTAATGAGCAAACAGGGAGAAAGAGGGAGGGAAGCAGAACAATAATAAGAATGGTTAGGCAATGGACTATACTGCCAAGAGAGTCATGATTCATCTTCCTTGGAAACTGTGACTCTGGGCTGAGAATAGATACCCTTCTATCAGATAGAATGGGGACAAGCAGAAGTGGTGATGGGTCAATCCCTTTTTCCTTTAGGTATTGCTCAGTGCTCATGTTTTTCCTAACAAAAACCTCAATGGCATTTCCTCCATTTTCTCATGTCCCCTGAAATTGTAAAGGAGATCTAATTCCTGTGGTTCTGATTTTTTTTTTACTCTAGCCACGAAACTGTTCTTGAAAGAGCTGATTCCTAGCTTTAAAAAATTACATCAATGCAGTCTATTTTTTTTCCTTGAAAGGCGAGTATGTATTAAATGTCCTCTGTGCTTCTAGAATAGAGGGATTTGCACCAACGTGCTATTCATGTTGGCATATATAAGATTTACCATCCAGAACCAAGTTATTAAAGTTACTGACTTAAGAATCCTTCTTCCAAATAGAAGAGCCATGTAGCTACCTGAGGCTTCTGAGGACAGGAAAAACAAGCAAGCATATGATATTATCCTCTTAAAACAGCTAGCCAGTGGCGTAGTGTTCTCTGACTAGAGAGATCGTAAGCCCTAATGGCAGGGGCTTTCATTTTTATTATTGTTCTATTTGTAAACATGTCTGCAGGCTATTATGCAATAGGCACATGCAATAAAGATGATAAATAAAAATAAACAATAAGCAAGAGAGGAAATTGCTTTCTGATTCACTCCACAGGCAACCAGATTACATTGAATGTGAATCAGGACCTCCTGGGAACCTGCATGGTAGGTAGAGAAATTTCTCACTCTCTATCAGGTATATGTCACTTCCCGAATGACTATGAGTGTTTCATCACTCCCTTCCCCCACCTCCCGACTGCACATACCTCTTCCTGATAGCTGGTTTCCTTAATGTAGTCTGTATGAGAAAGGAGACTACCAGTGTGATACTTTGGAAAGGACAATGGTTTGGAGTCAGAGACCCTCAGTTTGAACCCTGCCTATGTGATCTTGGGCAAGATCACCTCTTGGACTTTTGATTTCCTCATCTTTAAAGTAGAGGGATTGGACTTGATGACCTCTAAATCTATCTTCTTCTGTGTCTAATAATACAGCGTAAATGTTGGGTCTAAGTCCTGTTGTAGAAGGAGCATAATTCATTCCAATTTTGTTCAGTTGTTTTTCAGTCATGTCTGACTCTCTGTGACCCAATTTAGGGTTTTCTTGGCAATGCTGCAATGGTTTGCCATTTCCTTCTCCAGTTCATTTTACAAATGAAGTCATTGAGGCAAAAAGGTTAAGTGACTTGCCCAGGGTCAAACAACTAGTGGGTATCTGAGGCTGTGTTTGAACTCAGGAAAACTCATCTTCCTGACTCCAGGCCTGTCACTCTATCGACTGTGCCACCTAGCTGCCCTGATTTATTCTAGTACTTGGGATCAAAGAATGTTATATCTGGAAAAGATCTTGGAGGTCATCTAGTCCAAATCTCCTCATTTTATAGATAAGGAAACAGAGACCCAGAGATACTATGTGATTTTCCTATTTTCACACAGGTAGTAAATCTGAGATATGAACCTAAGACTTCTGACTCTTAACGTCAGTGCTATTCCCATCTAAAATTCTTAATGTTTTCCTAGGTCAGTTAGTACTAAGTGTATAATCCTTTATTACTCTGGCTTTCTCCAGTGTAGTATGCTGTAGAAGGAGCATAGGACTGGAATGATTGGAAAAGTATTTTTTAACCTCTTATTACAGAGATAACAAAGCAGAAGCAGTACCTTCCTTCAAGAAGCTTATATTCTATAGGGAGAGACAGTATAAATAGGGAAATGAGGGCCAGGGAGGGGTATTTTGATTTGGGAAGTTATGGGTTTGGTGAATGGAACAATAGGGGAGTAGACTGACACACCCTTCTGGTAGCAATGGCAGACTTGATACGGCTGTAGTTCTAGAACTGGGAAACAGGGGGTGGGAGCAGATGGAGGGTAGGCTGTTGGAAAGAATGTGGTCAAGGAACAAAGTGAAACATGGCTGGAGGTGGCCTAGAGATGGTGGGTCATATGGGGCCACTCACTAATTAGGACAATGGGGGCTCCAGGCTGGGAAGTTAAATTGTCTAGGGCAGGGTCTCTGGTTTGGGGTGCTGTGCTAGGAATAAAATGAAGGGGAAGGAGAGTAAAGTGACTTGGAGTCAGAAGACCTGGGTCTGAGTCTTGGCTTAATCACTTCTAAGCTGTATTACTTTGGAAAAGTCACAGGATTCTCAGCTTTCTTGTTTGTAGACTGGGAATAGTGATGCTTGCTTTACCATACTCATAGAAATAGATAGTATGAGTCAAAGCATTTTGGAAAATTACAATAATTACTTTAGAGATGAATTATTTTCATTCCTCTTTTCACTAACATTCTTATATACACTTAGTATTTGTTAAATCAGCCTCAAGTTGCAGTAGAAAATGGGACATAGCCACTGCTAAAAAAAAAAAGCCTGGATTAGAGAGAAAGAAGAAACATCGTACACCCCATTCACAGCACGTAAGTAAAACTCTTCCAAGAAACAAAGACCTTGGCTTTCAAGTTCTTTGCCAGGGGATGACCACAGAAAGTAGGTCCTCTTTTTTTTTTTATTTCCACAAAGCTTCCATCCCCAGAATGCACACAGAAATAGACACCAGATGGGAGTTCATCATTTACTCAACATGCCATGAGAAGGCTCAAAGAGGAACAAAGAATGGAAGTTTACTACCCGGGCCTAACCTGACAGAATCTTAGAAGAATGAAATTCAGAGAAACATAGGCCAGAAGTGACCTGGCCAGTTCCTGCTTCCTTCAGTCAACAACTCATTACAAACCAGCTATAAAATATTTTCATCCCTATTAGAATATAAGCTCCTTAATGCCAGGGCTCTTTTTCTTTGCTCTTCAGTACTTAGCATAGTATCTGACACATATTAAGTGTTTAATAAATGCATGTTGTTGGAGTAGACTGAGGGATTTCTTCTCAGAACAACTTCAATGCATTTAGCTCCCTGTCATTCCATTCCCAAAGTCAAGATCCTTAGTTGGAGAATTACCATCTTAGAGCAAATGAGGTCCAGTGGCATTTTGAAGGAGCTCCAAAGAAAGGCATCCCACACTCTTTCAAGTCATGACTAAATAACTCTCGTGGAGAGGAAATAATTTCATCTACATTAATGCCTTCATGCTGTCATTCAAACACACTTCCCAGGACTCAAGTGCCCTTTCACTAGGCCTATTTCCTGGTTATATGATACTTTGTCCCTCCCATTTCTATGCCCTAAGGGACTCTGAGAAGTGTAGCTAAAAGACCATGTGGCCCTGAGGGGTATAAACACACACACACACACACACACACACACACACACACACACACACACAGAGAGAGAAGGAGAGAGAGAGAGAGACAGAGAGAGAGAGACAGAGAGAGTGTTTCTCTCAAGCTACAAGCACTAGATTTAGCAATGTAACAAACAATATTTTTTTCATTTACAGGAACACAGGCTCCAGCAGCTTTACTGTGTGGAATATGGCTTGTTTTGTTGGCTAGATCCAGGTTTTCAGGAAAATCTATATGTGATTTTAAAAAAATAATTGTCCTCTAGCAAGAGCTACAGATAGATTTAGCCTTTGTTTAGGTGGGCCTATGGTATGAGACTTACTGTCCTGAATGGCACAGTAGATGGTAGTTGATTTCAAGAAGATTTGGGGCCAGATCTTGCCTCAGACATTTACTAGCATGATCCTGGACAAGTCAGTCTTCATCTCTCTCAATTTCCTCATTTGTAAAATGTGGGTTTTTATACGCCTACCTCATAGGGTTTCGTGAAGATCAGATTTTATACATAAAATTCTTTGCAAACCTAAGGCACTAAATAAATGCTAACAGTTATTAACTTTGGGTCTAAAAGCTTCCCTCCCATGCTTATGGACTCCAACATATTTTCTCATCCACAGGGGCCAGTAATGTAACTCTGTTGTATTGCCTGTAAAGGCTACCTTTCTAACTAAACTGGATGGGCCTTGCCTTCTTCCTTATTGTATGCATGATTATTTAGAGAAGGCTTTGGGTTGTTGTTGTTATTATTATTTATTTAATTTTCATTTAAATAATATTTTATTTTTTTCCAATTACATGTAAAGACAATTTTTAGCATTTGTTTTTTAAATAAAATTTTGAGTTCCGAATTTTCTCCCTCCCTTTTCCCCTCCCTCCTTCCTAAATAAGCAATTTGATATAGGTTATATATGTGTAGTCATATAAAACATATTTTCTTATTAATTATGTTGTGAAAGAAGAAATGGAACAAAAGGAAAAAAACTGAAAAATTAAAGCAAAAATAGTCTGCTTCAATCCGCATTCAAACTCCATCAGTTCTTTTCTTGGAGGTGGAATAGCATTTTCCATCATGAGTCTTTTGGAAGTGTCTTGGATCATTGTATTGCTGGGAAGAGCTAAGTCTGTCATAGCTGATCATTGCACTACATTGTTGTATACAATGTTCTCCAGTTTCTGCTCACTTCACTTTCATCAATACGTATAAATCTTTCTAGGTTTTTTCTGAAATCTGCCTGCTCATCATTTCTAACAGCACAATAGTATTCCATTACAGTCATATATTCCCTCAATTTCCAATTATTTGAGAGGCTTTAATTTTATTTTTTACTTGGATTTTTTTCTCTTATAGATCCATGGGTTGTTTGAGTTGGAAGGGAATATTTAAGAGAATATTTAATCTGGCCCCTTTGTTTTACGAAGAAGACTGATCCTAGAGAAGTTAAGTGATTTGTCCAAAGACACACAGATCAAGAAGCAGGGTTGGGGTAGAGGAAGAGTTGTTTAGTTGTGTCCAACCCTTCATGACCCCATTTGGGGCTTTCTTGTTAAAGTTACTGGAGTGTTTCCTTCTCTGGCTCATTTTACAGATGAGGAAATTGAGGCAAACAGAGTTAAGTGACTTGCCCAGGGTCACACAGCTCATAAGTGTCTGAGGCCACATTTGAACTCAATTCCGCCTGACTCCAGGCCTGGTGCTCTGTCCACTGTGCCACCTAGCTACCCTGCTGAGGGGGAGACTTAGAGTCAAGCTCTCCTTTAGATACTACCAGTGTGACCTTGGGCGAGTCATTCAACTTCTCTCTGAGCCTCAGCTTCCTCATCTGTATGGTGGTAGTAATAATAGCACTTACCTTACAAAGTGTTTGCAAAGATGGCATGAGATCACCTATGGAAAGGCTATGTAAGCCTTCAAGTCCTCTCTATATATTCACTCTCATTCAATAGTGGCAGGGCTAGAGCTTGCAGCCAGCTTTCCTGACTCCTAGGTCTGTGCTCATTTCCCCACTCCTGCTATTGTGTTCTATACCTTTGAAAAGTCTACATTTACCAGCAAATTTTAGAGACACAAAGTCAGATACTTGTAAAAGACTTGACAGCTGATCCAGCAGAGATGATAGCCAGGGATCATGTCCTCTCTTATACCAAAGAGGCAGAGAATTGTTAGTATAGTCAAGACTTTCTTTCCAGTGACTTACCTGTGGCTTAAAGGGGATATAGCTAACGGTTTTCATCAAAGAATGCTTCTGATGCTCGGGCTATGCAATTCCTTCTCGTATACTAATAAAGAGGTCTAGGCTAATGTTTCTCATCTCTAATAATGATAACTTATACTAATATGGCACAGCAGATAGAGTGCTGGGCCTGGAGACAGGAAGACCCGAGTTCAATCCAGAATCAGACACTTACTGGCTGTGTGACTCTGAGCAAGTCACTTAACTGCTCTCTGCCTCAGTTTCCTTATCTGTAAAATTGGGATAATGACAGCACCTACCTCCAAAAGTCATTTTGAGCATAAAAATGAGATATTTATAAAGTACTTTGCAAATCTTAAAATATTATATAAGTACTATCATCATCATCATCATCATCATTAAAATTTAAAAGTTCTTAGAAGGCAACTTGATGTTGAAGTAGATAGAATGCTGAATCTTTAGTCAGGAAGAGTTCAAATCCCACCTCAGACACTGGCTGTGTGAGCCTGTCTTCCCTGCCCTTTAATAGGCCCATGTGACCTGCTTTGAACATGAGTCACATGGAAGCCTGAGTCACATAAGCCTGGGTCATGAGGGTTGTGATGCTCTCTGACCCTGAAGAAGTGTGTATATACTCTGAGGTTAGCATTTTGCTTTGGGGCTCACTCTTTGGAAGAGTGTTCACGGAGATGAGACTCTGGGTAGCTGTTAAGGAGCGGCCCTCTCCCTCCCCCTCCCCCTCCCGCTTTGAAAAACCCAGATGTTGGTGCTTCTCTCTCTGGTAACTATGTTTGTGTTGCTTTTGGTCAGACAGCTGGAAGCCCTGTCTGTTGGTCTTTGCTGTTTGTATTTGCTCTGTTTATATAATTTCTGCTAGGAATTTCTGTTTGTATTTTCTTTGAAGTTCAGGGTGCTGACATTTCCCTTGAACTAAGGGAATGATATATGTATGCTTGATTAAACTGAGATTGTTAACCCTTTAAAGGTGCTTTCCTTTAGAAAAGAAGATCAAAGAATCTGTGCTAGCAGCCCTCCTGTGTGCTGGTATTATTGTTCTTATACCCCCGCAGCAGCTGCAAGTTGTTGTTACACCTGGGCAAGTCACTTAATCTCTATTGGTCTCAGTTTCCTCTTCTGTAAATGTAATAATAGCACCTAACTCCTTGGGTTGTTGTGAAAATGAAATGAGATAATATTTGTAAAGCACTTTGCAAACCTTAAACAAAGCCCTTCATAAATGAGAGCTATTACTATTCTCACATAATCTCGGTGGGGTAAGATTGTACAAGTATCTTCATTTTATGGATATACAAATTCAAGCTCAGAGCCTGCCCATGTTTTCAAGTCATGGGTTGAACCCAAACCTCCTAACTCCAATTCTAGAACTCTTTCCAAAACTGAGGTAGGGACTGAGTGGAGGAGAATAGTGGCAAATCACTTTCTCCATGTGTAAATGGATTTGCTGCATATGCTGAGATGCAAATTTCCTTTTACTTAGGCTTCTAGGAGATGGAGGTGAGACTGAGAATATGATTAACTTAATAGTAATAATGATAATTACATATTTACCCCATGATAGGCATTGTGCTAAACACTTTGCAAATGTGATCTCACTTGATCCTCATGACAAGCCTGGGAGGTAGGTGCCATTATCCCAACTTTACAGTTGAGGAAACTGAGTCAGACGGTGGTGAACTGACACTCAGGGTCATACATAGCTATTAAATGTCAGGGGATGGATTTGAACTCAGGTCTTCCTGTCTCCAGGCCCAGTGCTCTATCCACATAACCACCTAAGTATCTATAGCTTTGGGTTCATTGAGCAAATATTTTTGAATTGTCTGATACTATAAGATGCAGTGTTGGTGTCTCAGGGCAGATGAAGAGGCAGGTGCCCCAGTCTATGACTTTAAGGGCCTTACCATCTACTGAGGCAGATAAGTACACAAAGGCTCACAATACCCAAAGGCGTATCACAGTGCACATCCAGCCAGCTTGCTAGACTGAGCACAAATAGGGATTTTACCTTATTAAAATAAGTTGCATGGACAGCAATAAAACTCTTTCCATTTTATTAATGTCTTTTAAAAATAATAATGAGTATTACATACCTCATTTTACAAACTATAAAAAGGAAGCCTGACATAGCTAGTTAGCATTTATATAGCATTTCCAGATTTGCAAAATGCTTTATGTGTTATCTCGTTTGAGCCTCACAACAATCCTGTGAGGTACGTGCTATCATTATTTCTACTTTACAGCTAGAAACTGAGTCTGGGAAAAGTTAAATGACTTGCTAGCAAATGTCTGACTCTAGATTTGAACTTAGGTCCTCTTAACTCCAAGGGCACCTTGGTAGTGTGGTGGGTAGAGTGCCAAGCCTGGAGCCAGGAAGATTCATCTTCTGAATTCAAATCTGTCCTCAGACACTTACTGGCTGTGTGATCTTGGGCAAGTCATTTAACCTGGTTTGCCTCAGTTTCTTCATCTGTCAAATGAGCTGGAGAAGGAAATGGCAATCTATTCAAGTGTCTTTGCCCTGAAAATTCCAAAAGGGGTCTTGAAGAATTGGATACAACTGAACAACAGTACTAACCTCTTAACTCAATGTCCAAAATTCTATCCACTGTGCTACCTAGATGCCTCTTAGACATACTGTATAGAGAAATAGTCTTGGCATCAGCAAGGCTTAGGCTCAAATCTTACCTCTGACATGTACATGGCTATGTGACCTTGAACAAGTTACTTAGCTTTGTAATACTTATGGCTATAAATTGCAGAACCAGTGCTGCTCTGCCTTTCCTCATTGGAAGTTCCCTGCACCAGTGAAATTGCAGATCTAAAAAAAATGGCATCATTATATAGTAGACAGAGAACTGACCCACATTTGATACACTTCGTCATTTTGCTGAGTGATCCTGGGAAAGTCACTTTACCTTTACAGATAGCTAGGTTATGCAGTGGTTAGAGCTCTGTGCCTGGAGTCAGGAAGTTTTGTTTGTTGCTGTTGTTGAGTCATATCCAATTCTTCTTGACCCCATTTGGGGTTTTCATGGCAAAGATACTGGAGTGGTTTGCCATTTCCTTCTGCAGTTCATTTTACAGATGAGGAAAGTGAGACAAAAAGGGTTAAGTGACTAGCCCTGAGTCATATATCTAGTAAATGTCTGAGACCAGATTTGAACTGGAGTCAGGAAGACCTGAGTTCAAATTTGGCCTCAAATACTTAATAGTTTGTGACCCTGGGCAAAGTCATTTAACCTCTGTCTTCCTCAGTTTCCTCAACTGTAAAATGGAGGTAACAATAGCATCTTGGGTTGTTGAGAGGATCAAATGGATTAATATTTATAAAACACTTACCACAGTGCCTGACACATGGTGGACACTTAAATGCTTATTCTTTTCTTTTCCCAAGTAATTTGTCAGTGCCCCAGGCATCTTTTGAGTTGAACAGTTAACAATATGCATTGGTAGAGGGGGTCCTTGACAGGGAGTTCCTGACACAGTTATAGACAAACACACACACACACACACACACACACACACACACACACACACACACACACACACATAAGGCTTGGTGAGACTAAGGTGACTTGCCCGTGATCGCGTAGCTTATAAACTTGGCAGAGCCAAGGAGTAAAACCATTTTTTTTTTTGCCCAAGAGTGACATCATTAACAGTGTCTCTGCCGCTGACCAATTTGTTGGGTGGGACAGTCAAACTTTCTGGCCCTCAGTCTCCTCATCTCTAAAATGAGAACACCTATAATATATTAATATTATCTTAAATTTATAATTAATTTCTTTCTCTAAAGAGCTCAATGCTCCATAGAACCTTGAACCTCCCATTTATTCACCTAATGGGAAAAACACAATAAGTATCTTTATGTGATGGGCAGGCTCACAAGTTGTACCTGATCCTCAGTGTGAAGCCTGAGCTGGCTTCCTCAGGCTGCATATTTTCCAGGGTTTCATGTTTGAGCACGTAGAGAGACCAGCTATTCCCCTATCACTCCAGGCGCCTGCCAGAAATGCAGGCTCAGAGGACTCGGCTTCAGCCATGTGCTTTGACACCAACTGTCTAAAATCCACCTCTGGGACAAAAGCAAGCACACACTACAATCGTGATATTTTAGGAACCATTTCTTCTGGGATGCCCATCTCATATTTGACATCTGTACTCTATCAAGAGGTGAAACTTTTGGCCTCTATCACCAGAGTTAGAGAAACAACTGGGTTATGTGGGCTGGACCCAGTTCCCTACTATACCTCTAAGATATGTAGATGCTAGAACCAAAATATTATAGTTACAAGGAGAAAGAACAGACTGTGGTCACCTGAAGGACACCTAGATTTTATTTGTAATCCTGTCACTTTTTCCCTAGGTAGGGAACTTTATTTCTTTGACCCCACCCCCAGTGGAGGCAGACCTCTTAACTCCACTCCCAATGGAGGCAAAACTTTTGGGACACTTGAGTTTCTGAACTTTTTGGGTAAAAGAACTGCTATACACAAGAGGAGTTGTAGAATAATGGATATTATTATTAAATAAAAGGATGTCCTTCTGCTTGTCCTCCTTTTCCTTAAAAAAAAGTAATTGCCAATGATAAGAAGAAAGGTTACATATACACCCAAATATTTATAGCAATCCTTTTTGTAGAAGCAAATATTTGGGAACAGTAGATGCCTGCTGACTGGGGACAGGGTAACAAGTGTTACATGAAGGTATTGGAACATTCATGTACTAAAAGCAATGATTGATATGATGAATACAAAGAAGCCTGGCAACACTTACACGTACTGATACAAAACGAAATAAGAAGATCCAGGGAAACAATAGAAACAAAATCCACAGCAACATAAACAGAAAGAACAGCAACTACAAAAATTTGAAACCAAATGCTGTGTAATTATAGTGTCCAAATTTCTCTCCTCCTTTATAGAGGTGAGAGACTGTGGGTGCACAACACTATAATATCGGGCTTCTTCCAATATGTAGTTTAGTTTTGCTGAATTGTTTTTCTCCTCTTTTAAAAAATTATTAGAAGGGATGACTCTTGGGATAGAGAATGGATACAATGGAATATTTAAATTAAACAAAAGCAAAAGATAGTAATAAAAATTTATTTAAAGTTAAGAAATCACATTGGTGGGCTCCTCTTTCAAAAAATATTCTTGAATTGGTGAATTCTCCTGGAACTTTAAATTTTTGAATAGTCTTAGAGAAATACATCAGTAGACTACCACTACATGAGTAGAGAGGAGATATGTGTATACCTTGATGCAACCTTATGGGTTGTCCATGACTGACAGTTGTGAATTTTGTTGTTCTTGTTGTTCAGTGTTTCAGTTGTATCCGACTCCTTGTGATCCTGTGAACCATAGCACACCATTACTGTCCACAGGGTTTTCTTGGCAAAGATACCGAAATGGTCCGCCGTTTCCTTCTCCGCTGGATCACCTTTTTTCAGAATTCTCCACTGGGATCTGTTGATTGTGAGTAACCTGGCACAGAATAGCTCAGAGTTTCATTGAGATATGCGAGCCCCCATTCCAAGACAAGGCAGTGATCCAGGAAGGGAGATAGATGCGAATATCGCTGAAGATTGATGCAATATTTATAAAGCAGACTTCTGTTAAAAGCTCCCTGTTTAATACTGGTCTGTGCATATTATTGAAAACAAAACAAAAAAAAAACCTTTCATGTCCCAGGAAATGTTATAAAGGAACTTCCTTCTGAATATACCACATCAGTACATTGTTTTTATCTGCTTTTGCTTTTGATTGGTGAGTTCCACATTAATGTTGATGTCTCAGGCTTCGCTTTTGGGTTTTTTTTGTTGTTGGGAGAGAGAGAGAGTGAGAGAGAGAGAGAGAGAGAGAGAGAGAGAGAGAGAGAGAGAGAGAGAGAGAGAGAGAGAGAGAGAGAGAGAGAGAGAGAGAGAGAGAGAGAGAGAGAGAGGTGAGGATGCACTAGTCTACCAGAGAAGAAGCATGCAAATAAGACTAAGTGCTAAGTGCACATATATAGAGATTGGCTTTGGCAAGGAAAAAGGCCCTCTCCTTGTCCTGATTCTTGGGGAAAGCAGGAGAGAATGGGGGATGATGTCAAAGGGCTTTGATATGAAGAGAATAGGAGAAAAGGGAGCTCGGGTAAGATGACCTCAGTCTTTTCAGCAAACTAAGAGGTAAGCTCTTCAACTGAGAGTAGGGAGAAGGAGGTGTGGGGGGCTTGAGAAGGGAAGAGAATGTTTGGGATCACTTCTGTGGAGAGTGACAGAGAATCAGTGAGAGAAGGCTGCAAGAACCGCTTTGCTGTAGTGAGAGCCAAGTTGATGGGGAAAATAACAGGGATTTGCAATGTACCCTACTGGTGCCATTGTGGGATTTCCTTCCTCTTCCTTTAGCAACTTGGAAGTCAGAGATGAAGAGGCTCTTGGGAGGAATAATCCAGAACTAAGGTTTGACAAAAAGAACAGTGATCCGACAGAAGACAAAGGATTTACAAGTCTGGGAGAGTGTAAGTGAAGATGCTATAGAATCTATAGAAACTATAGAATTGAGGTTGGAGAAGGAGCAAAAGTGAAGTCAGAAGAAAGTATTCTGTACTTTGTGGAGGGTATAGCCTTTTGTCTGTGGTTGTGTCATGAGCCCAGTAAGGGTGAGGAACTGTAGGAGGGTTGGAGCATAGAGAGAAGTGGAATGTTGGGAGGTTATGGTCCGATGGAGGAATGTCAGAGTTTCTGGTTAGGGAAGTTGAACATTTGTGGACAATGGCAAGATCTAAAGTGTGACCATCCCTATGTGTGGCTGAGGTAGAGTGAAGAAATAGGTCATGGGACTTAAGGAGATTGAGAAAATGACTTAATATTCCCAGGAATGTGATTTAACATTCTCTGTTGTTGTTATTGTTTAGTCACTTCAGTAGTGTCAGATTCTTCATAACCCCATTTGGAGTTTTCTTGGCAAAGATACTGGAGTGGTTTGCCATTTTCATCTTCAGCTCATTTTACAGATGAGAAAACTGAGGCAAACAGGGTTAAATGACTTCTCCAGGATCACACAGCTAGTTAGTGTCTGAGGCTAGATTTGAACTCCGGAAGATGAATCTTTCTGACTCCAGGCCCAGCTCTCTATCCCCTGAGCCAACCATTCTAATGGTGGAGGTGATGGGTTTAAGGTGAGTAATTCACAGCATGGAAGGAATCACTAGTAACACCAAACGAGATGCAAATAGCAAAGAAAGTCGCATATTGCTTCCCAGGAGTCTGTGGTAAGATCTTCATGACCTTTGGGAAGCAAAATAGGGAATTCCCTTGAGATTCTGCAGGCCTTCTGGGGGTTGTGCAAATTTACATCAAGAGAGTCCTTGTTCTACTATAATGCAAAGTTAGGACATCTCTGTGGGCTAAAGTTAGGTGGCTGAGGTTATTCTAGGTGAGGCAAATAGTTGTTCAAGGACATAATTACATTGGCTACGTGTACTAGATTAAGATCTTGTGGGATCCGATCTGACTGAAGCCCTAGTAATGATTACATCTCTTTCAAAGGAAAAAAATGCATCCTTTCGCTCTCCCAGGATTACTTAGAGATAATTTCACGACTTCCGGAACACGTATGGCTCACTTTACCAGACTGCTGGTGCTATTTATTCCCTTACACTCACACAGGATTCTGGTCCTCTTGGCCACAGTGATGCCCCAGGGAAGGTTTTTCTTTTTCTTTTGGGGGAATAAAACCAACCCCTTCACTCCTAATCATCATTGACAATCAGTAGGAAAGGACTGGGGAAAAAAATCTAGACTCAAGCCACAACCAGATTCAAGAGTCTTCTAAAATACAATGGGTGAACCTCACATTACTCCTGTTTTTAGACTCTGGTGGCCTTGGTAGCTTTAGCTTCTTCTTTGACCGATCATATTCACGGACTACAGATGTTTCTAGAATTGATTCCTTTTTACCACGTTATTTCATACCTATGCAAAGACCCTAAGTGGCCCCTTAGTGAAACTCATTCTAAAATATATTATGAGATTTTTAAAAAAATGATCATTGGCGACGTTTAAACTCTAAATTGTTCCAAATAGCCTCACCATGGTCTTCAAAAAGTTAAAATTCAAAGTCCTTGGTTATTGCATTTGGGATTCAGAGGCCTTGGTGCTTGTGCATTCAATTATATACAGATGATGATACCTGTTATTTCGGTGGTGGAGTGAAGACTAGATTAATGGATATCATTTGCAGGGATCTCCACCATATATTAACGCAGCCAGGAGTTTCATTGTTCTAATGCTCTTCTGAATGAATACTATATTCTACTGGCCACACCTTTTGCCTGAGAATCTGAGGACTTACGGTTTCATATGTGTGTTTTAAATTCAAGAACATTTCTCTTATGAGTTGCTTGTTTTTTTTTGTTTTCCTTTAGCTGCACGTGAAACCTTGGGTCAGCTCATTTCACTCTGCCTAACACTGGGTGGAAATAGTAATTTAGTATAAAATAGAAGGAATATGAATTTGCATGTATGGGGAATATTAACTGTCTATTTAGCACCCAGTCAACTGATGTTGAAGACAAAGAATTGCTATTGTCTTCCTATTTGAGAGAATGAAACTGAAACGTGCAGAGGCTAAATGATTAACCCAGAAAAATCAGTTTCAGAGCATAAGACACCTTTTCCCCAGGTCC
>CM053626.1:220525660-220559531 GCA_028646595.1 Phalanger gymnotis | reverse complement strand
GAACACATATGGCTGGGTTTTGATTTGTGCAATTGGAAGGAGTACCCAAATCACTGAGATCACAAGCCCATCAAAAGATCAAAGAACCTCTTAAACGTAGCGAGATTTGGATCCAAGCCTCAGGTCTAATATCAGTTGGTCTAAAGGCTTCTTCAGGTCTGTGAATAGCAGCTGCATTCATTTCAGAAGTCTAGGACCCATTCCAAATGGCTCTAAGGTAAAAACAGGTATTTCCATTCTTCCAGAACAAGGGCATTTGGGGTTTCTGCTTCAATCTGAACCTCAAACAAATTACTCACATTTACCAAAAGCATGTCAGATGACTGGAGGAGAGAGCCATTCATAAATCCTCTTTGGTACTGACAATTTAATTTTGGCATCAGCATTTCTAAATCTATTGGAAATTCTATGATCATGAGTCTGGAATTTTGAGCCTGACCGAATCAGTGGGGTTAAGGAGAGGTCAAGGAGGATGATAACTGGGAAAAGAGAATTAGGTTCAATGATTCATGGATTAGTGACCTTTGGAAGAATAATTTTAGAGGGCTAGGGGCTGAAATCATATTATAAAGGGTTAAGGAGGAAGTGGGTAATGAGGAAGTAGAGATATCGATTGAAGAATACCCATTCTACTTTTCTGAGAGTTTGATAGTGAAGGGGAAAAATAGGGTCAAGGAAATATTTTCTGGAGAAAGTGTGTGTGTGTGAGTGTGTGTGTGTGTCTGTGTGTCTGTGCGCGCTCACTCGCATAATCAAGGGGAGGTGGTGGGCTCCCTCTCACTAAAGGGCTTGATGATTGCTTGTTAGGTGTATAATTAGTAGTCATTAAAGGTTCAACATCAACTTGGATGGGGATCTCTGATTGAGTAGCACAGGGATCTATCCTTGATCCTATCATTCTTAACATTTTTATCAATGATTTGAGTAAATGCACAGGTGGCATGCTTATCAACTTTGCAAATGACACAAATCTGTGAGAGATAACTAGTACCCTGAATGATAGAGAGAAGATTTAAAAAGATCTTGATGGGCTTAGAACACCGGGCTAAATTTAGTAAGATGAAATTTGATAGGGCTATCAACTTCACAAGCTGAAGATTGGGAAGGCATAGTAAGACAGCAGTTCAGTTTAGCTCAATATGAGTCAACAACCTAATACGGCAGACAAAAAAAGATAAATGGGATCTTGGGCTTCATTAAGAGAGCCATAGATTCTAGGGATAAATAGATGATAGCCCTACTATGTGGTTCTGGCCAGTCCTCACCTGGATGATTGTGTTTGGTTCTGGGTTTAGAATTTAGGAATGACACTAACTTGAAAAAAGTCTCTAGAGGAAGGCAATCATGATGGTGAAGGGCTGTTAGTCCATGCCACATGAGGATTGATTGAAGAAACTAGTGATGTGTAGCCCGGAGAAAAGACTCAAGGGAAATATGATAGCTGTTGAGTATGTGAAGCTTTGCCATATGGAAGAAGTATTAGACTCTTTCTCTTTGGTCCCAGAAGAAGAACTAGTAGCAATGGGTTGAACTACTAGTAGAAATACTAGCAGATTTGCAAACAGATCAATTTTGATTGGATGTCAGGAAATGTTTCCTAATACTTAGAGCTGTCCAAAAGTGGCACGGGCTGCTCAGGAGGCAGTCCCTCACTAGAAGTAGTCACACAGACAACAGATGATAACTTTTCTAGTATGTCATGGCAATGGTTCTTTTAGGAGGGGGTCTCAGTTGTTCCAGATGGTTCCTGAGATCTCTTCCAACTCTAGAACTCCAGCAACCTGGAAGAAGGTGTTAAGGCAATCAGTAAATGAGAAGATCTTTCCACCCATTTGAATAGACTTAAGGTGGGGCTCCAGGTGGGGCCCATGAAGGGAGGTCTGATTATATTTTCGCTCCCAAGTAGGCCCAAAACCTCTAAGTGCTAAGTGGATGTAGGCATGAAGCCCTCACAGTCCCAGGGGGAGGTGCTACTCCAGAGCCAATAGTAGCTGCCTAAGTTCTGGTGGCTCAGATAACACTCCAGTCGATTGGATGATGTCTAATGACTGTATAAAAGGAGAGAACACAGCTTGGAGATTGAGACATGGTGAAGGCAGGAGAAGCAGCAGTGGTGGCAGCAGCTGCAGCAGCCGCCTGCTGCAGCAGAAGCCCAAGTCGAAGCAGAAGAAGCTGATACGGCAGGCACTGCTGATAGCAGGACTGACCCAGCAGGCTTGAGGCCAGTGGGTAATCTTACCAGAGGGCCCTAGCATTGAGGGGAAGCATGAATATGATTTGGCTTACTGTCATGATGTTTTTCTGTAACCTCCTGGTTACTTTTGTGATGTAGACTTATTGGGCCTGGAAGCTTTTGGCCGGGATATCAAATTGGGGACACTGGTCTGTGGGTCTGCTACTTTGGAGCTTGAATAAATGCTTTAATTCCTCTGTCTTCTACTTAGAGAATTCCTTATATCCTGCGGTTCTGAACCATTCAGGCATATTTTTGATTTTCATTGAAATCATGAATTCTGCCTTCATGATATAGAAGGGGGAAAATTCTCAGCAAAAAGGCAGGCAGTGAGTCAGCAACTAAAGGGTTCCTATAGGTGAAGGTCTAGTTGCTGGCATTTTAAAACTCGGTTGGGTGATGCCAAGAATTCTGAGCTCTGTGGTGGGGTTTAGCACAGAAAAAAGTGCATCTAAACCATCCAAATCCTTGTTACTAGAAATGTTCACGTAGGTTGGATGGTCAATTCAATTCAATTCAATAATTATTAGACAACTCCAATGTTTAAGGCTAAGAGGAAGCATGACATCGTGGATGAATGTTTGGCTTTTAAGTCAGGAAAATGTGGCTTCCAGTCCTACTTCTGATACATATTTTTTTTTTTTTGTGACCATAGACAAATCACTTAGCTGCTCAGTGTCTTGGGCAACATTTTAAGACTATAAATTACAGATAAATTACTAATTTGCATTATGGGCATAGGGAGTTTCCACATGGGGAGTTCCTCAAACCGATGAAATCACAGGTCTGGACCAAAAATAAATGTGTAAGGCTGGAGATACAAAGACAAAAATGAAGTAATATCTGTCCTCAAGGACCTTATATTTTATTAGTGAAAATTGATGGATATGTTAGGAATATTATAGAAGAGATTCATTCACTAGATGAAAGGCTAGACTAGATAACCTCTAAAGTTTCTTCCAATGCTAAGCTTCTATAATTCCCTGCTTCAAGATGATGCGGATTTTAGGAAAAGTGACTTTATAGAGCTCAGATCCTTGGCGAAATCATCTCTGACTTCAACCAAGAAAACAAGATCAAATAAAGGGCTAACTTGGTACTTTGACCCATCTTAGTTCTTGAATTTTAGGATCATCTTAGGCACATAGGATTGTAGTATCATAGATTTAGAATTTAAATGAACCTCAAATGTCAACTAGTCCAACCCCCTTATTTTGCAGATGAGGAAGGGGACCCAAAGAGGTTAAATTAATTGTCTAAGGTCACACGAGCATGAAATGTCAGAGCCATGAGTTGACCAGATGTCCTCTGATTCCTCTGGTTCCAAATCTAGCACATACCCACATACAGGGAAGTACCTAAAAGGTTGTGTCATCTGAGTCTCTCATTTTACAAAAGGAGAAACTGAAGCCTAGAGAGATGAACTGAATTGTTCTAAGTCACTGATGGCAGAGACTGACTACATATTAAATTCAAGCAGTTATACAGAAGTCATTCATTGTTGTTGAGTTATTTTTCAGTTGTATTTGACTCTTTGTGACCCCATTTAGGGTTTTCTTGGCAAAGATACTGGAGTGGTTTGCCATTTCCTTCTCCAGCTCATTTTATAGATGAAGAAACTGAGGCAAACAGGCTTAAGTGACTTGCCCAGGGTCACACAGCTAGGAAGTGTCTGAGACTAGATTTGAACTCATGAAGATGAGGCTTTCTGACTCTAGGCCTGGCACTCTATCCACTTTGCCACCTAGCTGCCTAAAATTCACTCGTTAAAGAGGCAGAAAGAAAGGATTTCACCCCAAATCAGGATTCAAAGGAGGTAGATAGAACCAGCCATAGTTATACACAATGACCATGTAATGGTCTCATTACCCTGTTGTTCTTCACCCTTCTCCATCTTTACTGTTTCTTTTTCAATGTATGATTTAAAAGTGAAGTTGGGAAACAACTTGGGTGAAAGGTTCTAGCATAAAAAATATTTTATAGCTCTGACTTGGATTCGTAAGCCAAGCAAACAGAAAAAAAGTCTCAGGAATACAGAGTAATAAAAAATTATATAATGCTTTGAACTCATACTAAATAATACCTTTAATCCTGGGCTCTCCAATTACTTTATATAAACAAGTTAAGAATCATAGTATTATCCTCATTTTATCAGTGGGGGGAAAAGTGGAGTGACTTGACTAGACAGGTTGTTTTTACTGGATCTAGTGAGAACTCTGGGATCCAAATACCCCGAGCACTTGCATCCAGATGTGAGACTGCTAGCTCAGGACAGTTTAATGCTCAGTCTTTTTTTTCCCTTGTAGCTTATACTTGTATGTGTCTAAACACTGACATAGATACTATGCAGGTGTTGCTAGCATAGTAAAGACCTATGGAAGGATATATGTCCTCTCCCTACTCAATCCTTTGTAATCTGGATATTGTCTGGACCACATTAATAAAATTGCTCTTTCAGAGGTTGCCAATGAAGTCCTAATTGCTAATTGATCTTTTTCTAGGCCTCATTCTCCTTGACCTTTCTGCTCTTCTGAGTTGACACAAAGGTAAGTGGGTCTTTCTGATATCAACCAATCAGTCAACGAGCATTTATTAAGCACCCACTTTTATACCAGGCATTGTACTAGTTGCTAGGGGCCTTCAAGGACTTTACAATATAGCCCAAAGAACACAGCAGATATATGCACAAGTTTATACAAAATACATTCCAAATAGATGGAAGGTGATTTTGGAAGGGGAGGCATGAGTAGTTTGGAAAATAGTTGGAATAGGGTAGTTGGAAGGGCCTCGTGTGTGTGTCGATGGTGGTACTTGAACCGAGCCTCGAAGGAGGCTAGAGATTCTGAGAAATGGAGATGATGAGAAAATGACTTCAAGTGATGGGGGAAAGCCGATGCAAAGGCTTGGAGGTAAGAGGTGAAGTCCTGTGTGTGAGGAAGTTTAAGGTCAGTTTGGCTGGATCACAGTATACATGAAGAACAGTAGCATGCGATAAGGATAAGATTGTCAGTTGGGGTCAAGTTGTGAAGGACTTTAAATTCCAAACAATGGTGTTTACATATGATTCGGGGGTAATAGGGAGCCACTGGACTTGATTGGTCAGAATTGCACTTTGGGAAAATCAGTTTTGTCCACTTTGCTCAGGATCTCAGCGTTTAAATGCACACTTCTGTTCTTAACTTCAGTACATAGAACACAACAAGGCAGCCATATACCCAGAGAATTCTCCCTTGATCCTCAAGAAAATAGTATTATTTGGAATCACCAACAGACCGTCAGCAGGAGCAAGGGGCTAACTGACCAGGAATCCTATGGAAACACTGAGCAAAGATGTAAAATATTGTACCCAGTTGTTCAAGGGATTGAAAAAAATCTGAAATATTTTTTCTTCCTCATATAGAAAATATACCCTATTTTTCAAGACTGAAAATATTGAAAGTTTCTGCATCATATTTATGGGTACGCATAGTACAGTTTTTGTTTAATCTTATTTTCGTTTGATTTTGAGAACAGTTTAGTTGTTGCAAGATTAGATAGAATTGGGCCAGCTTCACCCTTCTACTTGATTCTCTTTTTTCCCCTTTACTGACAGACTTCTTGGAAAAGATATCTACACCCTCTACTTCCTCAACACCCACAGTCTCCTTGACCTTGGTGATCACTTCCATACCCATCACTCTACTGACATTGCCATTGACCTCTCATTAGTCTCTAATGACCTCTTAATTGCCAAATCCAATGGCCTTTATTCAATCCTCATCCACCATGACTTCTCTACAGCATCTGACATTGTCAACCACCCTTTCCTCCTGGATTGTCTCTTTCTTTGGTTTCAGACATAGTACTGTACTGACTCTTCTCATAACTCCCTTCCTCCCTCTTTTTCTGTGATGCCTCTTCCTGATCCCCTTGAGGAGAATAGTCCCCAGTACTTTCTCTTTGCCACTCTTCAGTCCTTGCTGATACCAACCTAATGCAAGTCCTCATTACAAGTCTTCCTGTCTCCCTTCTCTCTCTATGTCCCGACCACAGCCAGCTGCATGACCTTCCACAAGTCACTTTCCTCCTTTTAGCCTTTTATTAAAAAAATGTACACAATGGACATTCCAACATCTTGCACTTCTTCCTTTAAAGGGTTGTTTTCAGGAAAATGCTTTGTAAACTCTAAAGCTATGCAGAGTTCTCCTCAACCTCAGTGGCAACAAGAAGAATCTTAATACTAATAACAATTCCTTCATTTCAGTGCAGCCTGATCTTCCTCATGCAAAGTAAATGTCCTTCCTTTATTCAAAAGACTTCTGTGAAACTGTTCCCTACTGATTAAATCAGACTCCTTGTCTAACATTCAAGGCTCTCCGTAGTCTGGTGCTAACTCTACTTTTTTAGCCTTATTTCATACTAGTCCCCTTTTATTTAGATACCTTCTTCTCAAGCTGAACTAGTCATTGTCTCCCAGACTTCTATTTTCCTGCCTCTTTGCTTTTGCTTATGCTATTTCTTATGCCTAAAATATTCTTCCTTTCATTCTTTGCCAGTAAATTTCTGCTCCTTCTTTAACACCCAGGTCAGATGCCACTTTCTCTATGATTGCTTCCCTGATTTCCCCAGTCAGTAACCACCTTCTCCCTGGGACCTCACTTTGCATTCTTGAATACAGTTATGTATGATTTTGTATCATAGTCATTTGGAAAGGACATTAGAGGTCATTCAGTCTAACTTTCTTCTTTTATAGATGAAGAACTGAGGCCCACAGCAATTAAGTGACTTGCCCAAGGTCACACAGTTGGAAGGAATTTGAGACAGGGTTTGAACCCAGGTCTTCTTGCCATTAGACCTGCCCCTTACCATTACAGCATGCTGTCTCATGTATGGGCTGCATCTTACCTAAATTTTGGATCTTCTCTAGTACCTATTGAAGTGCTTGACGCATAAACATTTGAAAAAAATGTCCTTGAAAATATTTGTTGAGTCAATGGAATTGATTGAACTGGCATCCCTCGTGGACTTTGCAGCATTAACTCTGTTTTGTTGATAGCTACCATAATCTTCCGCAGAGGGCAAGGCGTTTTAGAAACAGGAATACTCTTCATTTCTATACAGTCAGTGGCAAGTATTGTTACTCCTACTTAGTAGAAGAGCTAGATGGCATAGTGGATAGAATGCTGGACCTGGAGTCTGGAAGACTTATCAGCCTGAATTCAAATCCAGCTTAGCTGTGTGACTCTGGGCAAGTCATTTAACCCTGTTTGCCCCAGTTCCTCATCTCTAAAATGAGCTGGAGAAGGAATGGCAAACCCCTCCGTATCTTTGCCAAGAAGATGCCAAGAACTCATGAAGAGCTGGACATGACTGAAAAATGACCTAACATCAACAACAAACTTAGTGGAAGAGACTCTAACAAGTCTTCCTGCCTCCCTTCTCTCCCCATGCCCTGACAACAGCCAGTTGCACGACCTTCCGCAAGTCACTGAGTCATTGTCCGGGGGTGGAAACTAACTTCTTCCACATCCCATTTAAATTCTCTAGCCACCAGATGACACTCTCCAAGGAGTCTCTAGGGAGCATTACAATAGAGAAATGGTGCCATGTCCTCTAGAAGCCCAAAAGTACTGCCTTTGTGGTGACAGTGGCACAGGCAATGATATCGTTCATGGTGAGGAGAGCAACAGTGATATGCTGGTACATACCTAGTATACACACATCTTCAAGGTGGCTTGCTGTTCTGCTCAGACTGTTCTGCTCAGACATCAAGTTTATGCCCTTCGCTATCTTGGGAACTCACTCACCTTTATATTTTATTCTTTTGGTCCTTATAGGGATCGTATTCCATCCCCTACTTTCCACAAAATAAAAACAGAGAGGTAAGGAATATTGCCCCTAGTCCCATGCTGATTCTGGTCATTACCAGTTGGGCAATAAAATGACAAGCAGCATCATGTGTTTAACAAATGTTTGTTGAACTTGAAGTGGAAACAGCAAATCCTAAATCTCCCTGTTCTCCCTGCTAATCCCTCTGCAGTGATGTGTCGTTTACTACTGAGTAGTTGAGGAGACAACTTCCCTAAACAGGGAAAGTAGAAATGATGCAAACTGATCTGGGTTTGCTCATTCTCTTCCTGCCAAAGCCTTGATCTTCGTCTTCCTGTCATGGTGCTGCATGAACGAGAATACCAGATTCAACCCCAGGCCAGATTTGGGGGCAGGAACAGTAATTAGCTTTGTGACAGTGGTTTTTTCAGGTTCCTGGAAGGTTAAGTTGTAGGATAACTCACTGGGAATTATGAGCAATCCCAGCAGATTCCATGAAGCTATACCCCAGATGAGGAGCCAACAAGTCTGAGTTTTAACCCTGGCCCTGCCTCTTGCTTGTGGCATGGCTTTAGGCAGCTCTTTCAACCCCTGTGACTCAGTTTCCTCCTCTGTAAAAAGGGGATAATCATTTTGAGCTCAAAGAGCTATTCTACATCTCTAATGAGTGTTTATTAAACATTTTGTTGGAGTTGAAGGCTATTATTTTTTGTGGGAGAGAGGAATTGCTACTTAGGAATCATTATTTGGATGCTGGGTTTATTTAACTACGAATTTTGTTGCTCAGTCATGTCCAAACTCTTCATGATCCCATTTGGGATTTTCTTGGCAAAGATACTGGAGTAGTTTGCCATTTCCTTCTCCAGCTCATTTGACCAATGAGGAAACTGAGGCAAGCAGGGTGAAGTGACTTGCCCAAGGTCATACACCTAGTAAGTGTCCAAGGCCAGATTTGAAATCAGAAAGATGAGTCTTTCTAATCCCAGGCCCAGCACTCTAAACACAGTGCATCCTAACTGCCAGTAACTATGAATAGGTTTTCCTATATGTTTGCACTATAGTGTAATGGATAGAGGACAAGACTACCTCAATTTAGTTCAAGTCCCCTTTTTGTGTGGCCCCAAGTAATCACTTAATCTCCTAGTATTCTTAGTAAAGATCTCAAGCTTTAAGTTGTAGATATTTCTTACCTGCTTGGGACGAGAGGAGGTCTCTAAACTAGCAGCTCACTATTCCAATGAAGTCCCAGCTTCAGACCTCCCTAAAATAATCCTTTTGGGGCACTGAATTCTGTTGTAGTTTAAATGTGTCTTATTTGAAATGCCCTCCAATGCAGTATATCATATATATTGGAAGGAACATTCAGCTATATGTCATTTGCTTTTTGTGGCCACTGTGGGGAAAGAGCCAACAGCAAAGTAATTAGCATTGCAAAAATGAAAGATGGGCTCATCTCACTATAGAATAACAGAAGCATATAACATCTGAGGGGGATGAGGCCTTAAAGGTCATCTAGACCTTGACCAAGTCACTTAGTCCTTCTAGGTCTCAGTTTCTCCATCTGTAAAATGAAAGAGTTATACTAGATGACCTCTTATTTCCCTTTCAGCCTTAAATCTCTGATCTCATCATTCCAGTTCACTCAAGAAGGTGATTTTTGTTGCTTTTGTCGGGAAAACACAAAGGAGAAATTCTTCACAGGCCAAATAATCCTTTTCTCTCTTCATTCTAACCTTCCAAATTGTATATTTGTTTACCTATTTCAAGGCAATTTGCATAGCCAGAGAAATTTTCGACAATTGAATATTTCTCCCCTGTAGGAACCTAGGATCGAAGAGACAATGCATATATGAGCTTAGACTATTTATTACCTTTGTTAACAAATACTATATCAGTAAAGCTTGCCTTAAGGAGCATCCCAGTTTTGCTGTATCCCTTTCTTCCCAGAGCATGCTCAAGCTTCCTGATCTCTAAGTGGAAGGAAGTTGAGGGCAGAGGGAAAAAAGCACCTGGGGTAAAGGAAATGCTTTGGGCAAAAGCTCAGGGGTAATTGAGCTGGGGATGGTCTCACTTTTCAACATAATAGAAGAGAAAAGTGCTCTGGGAAACTCAGCTGAGGTTTTATCTCTCCTTTCAACAATCTGGTATAGAGTAAAGGGCATGGTATTTGGAGTCAGAGATCTGTGTTCAAATGCCTATGTAGCCTTGGTCAAGTGACTTTACTTCCCAGGGCCTCAGTTTTCTCAGCTGTAAAATGAACAGGTTTAGACTCAAAGACTTCAAAGGTCTCTCCCCGCTCTACATCTATTACCCTATAGCTCAGTAAGACTGGCTCGCTTTTTGTCTAACTTCAACAATAGTAATAGCCTGTGGTCTCTCTCAAGAACTTTGGAATTGTGTGACATGGGAAACACTGGCACAGGACCACTCAGCATGTTGTGCCCACATCAGAGAAGGTGCTGTGCTCTATGAGCAAAGCAGAATTGAGACAGCTCAAAGGAAATGCAGGATGTGCAAATTTGGAGTATCTACCCTGAAATGTTCACATGGACTATTTGTGCCAGACCTGTGGTAGAGCATTCCGAGCTCTTACTGGTCTGATCAGCCACAGTTGGACACGATGAAACTTGACTCTAGCATAGTGATGTCATTTGGGTCCTCTTGGAGAACAAAGGACAATCACCTAATCTAATCTAACCTAATAGCCTATGGACAAGGAAGAACTCCCCTTGTTCAGTCCTAGGCCAAACCAAATTCACTTGTTCAGTCTTGAGAGAGACCATAACGCTCATTTTCTACCCTTATATCAAGAGCAGTTTTTAAAATGGGAAAATGCTACCGACTCTCTCCTTTTCTCCCAGGGATGCCATGAGGATTTAATGTTAGAGAGAAGAGAATTCCAAATAATGACCTTGGCTCCTCTCTCACACCATGGTGGAAGATGACATGGAAGGATGGTAGTCCTTTTGGTCATATGAACATCTATTTTGGAGACTTAGCAAGGCAATTGAATTGATTGGCCAGCAATAGTCTTCAACTGACTGAAAGAGGGTCAAGTTGGTTATTCATGCAGATCTTGCACACTATAACTATTATAAGGGCAAATCACCGCATTTCCCTTCATATAGAATAACTTGTCCTAATCAAAATTAGTTTGGTAATTTTCAGTATTCCTTTCCTTACCCCCTGGTGATTTACAAGCAACACACTTATTAGAAACCATAAATTCTCCTGGCAGAAAGACTTAATAAACATGAATAATGAATATGGTCATCTAAACTTTCAATTATTTTTTTCCTCAACCTTCCCAATGTAGCTATGACAAACAGATTGGTATAGGGCTTCAGGAGCTCGGTGTCCAGTGCCTGAGTTCAAGCCCCAGATCTGACATTCACTGGTGATGAGAACTTGGGCAGCTCACTGGGTGTTGCTGAGTTTAATTTGGACAGGGACCATCTTTTGCCGTTCTTTGTATTGCAGTACCTAGTACATAGCAGGGCTTAATCAATGCCTAATGACTGACTCACTATGTAAATATAAGCTGTTGGCATTGTGATTATTGCAATTCATATTGTATTATTGTACTGTTACTATTCACATTCTAGTTTGTGGAGATAAAGACCTTCTCGGCTGTGGGGCTGCCCTAAAAAATCCTGCTTAGTTCTCCTGTTATCCTACTCCATGAAATAAGCATGGTGCCAATTAATTGGGAATATGCTTGTATGTATATGTGTGTGTGTGTCTGTGTGAGACACAGACACACAGACACACACATGCAAAAGACAGTCCCTGTTCTCGGGGAGCTCACAGTCTAAAGAGGCATTCACAGTATAACATATTCATAGCACTTTAAGTTTTACAAAATACTTTCCTCAAAGCAAACTTAGGAGGAAGGTGGTACAAGTATGATTCCACATTCATATGAGAAACTAATATATGTATATCATATATATACATATATACCCTACACACAAATATATGTATATATTCATATGTGTGTACATATATACACATATACACACATATATGCAAATATGTTATAGTTATATATGTGTATACATATATACACAGATACACATATATGTGCACACACTCATATATACATATACACATATACATACATACACACATACATACATATATTTATACAGAAAGTGTGTTGGAGCTTTTTCCCTACAAAGCAAAAATGTAACATATGTTAGAACTTCTTTCTGAAAGAGTTTACATCCCTTTGGAAACTCAGGCTTAATTCAACAATCATTTACTAAATGCTTACTATGGGCCAGGGATATTGGGGATACAAAGGCAAAGATGAGACAGTGCCTGCCATCAAAGAGCTTGTATTCAATTTTATTTTATTTTTTTCTATTAATAAATGTTTATTTTCTCTCCCT
Source organism: Phalanger gymnotis (assembly GCA_028646595.1). Lineage (NCBI taxonomy): Eukaryota > Metazoa > Chordata > Mammalia > Diprotodontia > Phalangeridae > Phalanger > Phalanger gymnotis. The sequence goes on along the minus strand of CM053626.1, from coordinate 220,547,096 downwards.
CCCACCCCCATTTTGAAAAAAAAAAGAGAAAAAGAAAACTCTTGTGACAAATATACAGTCAGGCAAAACAAATTCCCACATTGGCTGTGTCTAAAAATGTTATGTCTCATTCTGAATATTTAGACTATGTTCCTCTCTTTCAGGAGGTAGGCATATTTCAACATTAGTGCTCTGAAATCATAGGGCACTGATCTAGAGTTGTTGTCTTTAAAAGTTTTTTGTTTTTACAGTGTTGTTCTCCTGATTTGGCTCACTTTACTCTGCAGCAGTTCCCATAATTCTTCCTAGGAGTCTATGAAACCATCCCTTCTGTCATTTCTTAAGGAACAACAGTATTCTATTACATCCACGTACCATAATTAGTTCACGCATTCCATAAATTGATGGGAATCCCCTTAGTTTCCAGTTCTTTGCCATTACAAAAAGAATTCCTTTCAATATTTTTGTATACATGAGTCCTTTTACTCTCTTTACTCTCTTTGGGGTCTAGACCTAGTAGTGATATTGCTGGCTCAAAAGATATGCATAGTCAAGTGACTTTTGGATATAGTTCCAAATTGCTTTCCAGAATGGCCATTTCCATTCACAACTCCACCCAGAGTGCCTTAATGTGCCTGTTTTTCTACTGCCCTTCCAACATTGATCATTACCCTTTTTTGTAATCTTTGCCCATCTGATGGATGTGAGGAGAAACCTCAGTGTGCTCTCATTTGCATAGCTCTAATTATAGGAGCTTGCATTTTAATGGAATGTTATATCTACATAGAGAAAAAAAAACATCTGCTGCAAAGTGAAAAGCTTTGCAATCAATCAAAAAGTATTTATTAAGCACCTGCTTGTGCCAGGCACTGTGTTAGATGTTGGGGATATAAAGACAACAGCAAAATGTTCCCTGTCTTCCAGGAGCTTACATTCTCATTGGGCATAACATACATATCTAAATACATACAAAAGAGATTTGAGGTGATTTTGGAGGGGAAGGCATTAGTAGCTGGGGTGTGTGTGTATGTGATCAGAAAGGCCTCATTAGGAAGTGGGACTTGAGCTGAGTCGAGGGAGTCTGGGGATTCTAACACATGAAGGGGATAGGGGAGTACAGTATAAGCACAGAGGAGGAATGGGTAGGGAACAGTCAGTACATGGGAACAGAGGAGGAAATGGAGAGCTAAATGTATGATCAAGCTAGAAAGATAAGGTGGGGCCAGGTTGCGAAAGGCTTTAAATGCCATAAAAATGAGTTTATATTTTATCTTGGTAATTGGGAGCTACTGGAATTTATTGAGAAAGAGAGTGAATGGTCAAGCGAACGTGTACCTTAGGAAAATCACTCAGGCAAATATGCTGAGGATTTATCAAAGGGGGGACAGCCTTGCTGTAGGAAGGCCAGTTAGAAGGCTGTTAGGATGACTTAGATGAAGCCTTGAACTAAGGTAGTGACTAAGGAGAGGATGACACTATGGTTGTGAACTCATGTGACCTGAAGAATAGTAGTGGCCTTATCACTAATAGAGAAACTCAGAAAAGTGTCACGTTAATTTTTTTGGTGGGGGGCCAGATTAAGATAAGTTCTATTTTGGGCAATGAGCTATCTGTGGGATAATCCAATGTGAAATGTCCAATAGGCAGTTGATAATGCAGGACAGGAGCTCAGGAGAGAGACTAGGACTGGATATACAGCTTTGAAAGTTATCTGGATAAAGAGGATACTTGAAGCCATGGGAGCTGATTACATGTCCAAGTAAGATAGTAGAAAGCAGAAACAGAAGGAGCCTAAAGATAGAGCCTTAGGGTACACCTACAGTTAATGGGTGGATATGGACAATAACACAGTAGAACAAACGGGTGTTTTAGCAGCATGATGCCAAATAGTGGATGTCACTTAATTTTCATAATTATTTAAGTGTTTTACTAGGTACAACTTCAACCTCATTTCTTTTGGCCATCCATAATATCTAAGGGTAAGTTTGGTCCAAAAGTTTTTTCATCTAATTGTGATATGTGGGGGAAAGCTTTTAAGAAGATTCCATTGAATATCTCTGGATTTCTAGTTGAGAACACAATTAACTCCTTTCTAACCAGGTAAGCTCAGTTGTGCTTCTTGGTGCTAGCCAACGGCTGTCTGGAGGTACATATTTACCCAGTTTATCAATATAGGCATAATGTATTTCACGCAGGAGATCAGTTCATGGTGCCACTCCCATTCTGTACTTTCAAACTCTCTTCTGGCCTCCAAAGACATACAACCTTACTTCCTTTGCTTGAATATAGATGATGAAACCCAGACAGTGCAAATAGGTCACAAAATCATGGGCTGTTAGAACTGGAAGGAGCCATAAAGATCTTCTAGTCTAAAAGCTCTTAACCTAGGGTTCATAGACCCCTTGGGGAGACTTATCAATAGATTTCAAGGGATTTAGGAATTTTTTTCCAATATTTTGATAACTATACTCTAATATAATTTATTCCCTTTGTAATTCTTTGTATTTTACTTTATGCAATTAAAACATTATCCTTAATAAGGGCTCTCTAGGCTTCACCAGATGACAAAAGGGGTGTATGACACAAGAAAAAGTTTTAGGACCCCCATTCTAGGCCAACTCCTTTTTTACCATGAGGAAACAAAGGCTCAGAGAGGTAAATGACTTAACCAAGATAACATAGCAAGTATTAGTTACATATACTTGTATTTTCCTCCAACAAAAACCCTAAAATTTTTAAAAACTCAGTGAGAACCAACCACAGACCCCGGATGTGATTCCTCTTGGTTTCCTGACTGTTTTGATCTGCAGCTTGTGGTTGTCAGACAGACAGTCTGACCTCCTGGGTGTCTCTTCCTGAGTCTGGAACACAACCTCAGGGTGCCATGGTGGGGACTTCCAGCCTTATCTGCAAACTGACGATTTTGTCTTCACAGTACACACAATGGAAGCTACCTATCACCTACCTAGTAGGTGATAGTTTATAACCGAGAAGTGGCTTTTGTGGATCCATATTATGAGATCAGAGGATGAGAGATTTAGAAATGTAAGGAAGCACCCGAGAAGTCATCTAGATGAGGAAACAAAATCAGAATTTGAACTCTGGTCTTCTAAACTCCAAATACAAAACTCTGCTTATAAAACTATTAGTGGTTTAGACAGTGGATATGTATACTCCAACATTGACTAATGAGGTATTTATTTACTACATAAAGTGTCAGCAAAATCATCATAGAGAGTACAAAGAAAGACTCATCTTCTCATCATTTGAAGACTGTATACTTAATAAGGGCTAAGTATCTCCTGGGTGTGTAATCAGCTACCTTGAATCATTTGTCCAAACTCACCTCCATTATAGATGCTAGATTTGGCTCAAGATATCTGGTACTTACTTACTAAGAGGGAGGGATCCTCATGGTTAGCATCATCATTTTAGAACCTTACTCCTTGACATAAAATAGAGAATTATGCCTTAAATCCTGTCTGAATAAAATCAAATGAATCTCACCAAGGGGATGTTGAAGAGATCACAGCTTTTGTCATGTGAATATGGTCAACAATTTTCATCTAATACAAAGAACTATAGATGCATTTATTTAAACTTTCAATCAACAAACACTTATTAAGTATCCACTATAGTCAAGGCACTATGCCAAGCCTGTCAGTCAGTCAATCAGTGAATAAGCATTTATTAAGTAATTAGGCAGCTAGAGAGATATAAAGGTGAAATAAGGCAGAGTCCCTACCCTCAAGAAGCTAACGATCTATTTGGGGAGATTTAACACGTACATAAATAATTATTCTAGTTGAGCCTAACTGTCTAGGAATGGTCCAAATAACATGCTATAAGAAATTTGAGGAGAGAACAATCACTTCTAAGCAGAAGAAGCAAAGAAGGATTCATGAACTGGACTTTGAAGGACAGGTAGAATTTCAACAGGTACGCATGTTGGGGGAAGCCATTCCATACATATGAAATGAAAATACATAGAAATAGGAAACCTCGTATGTCAGGAAAATAGACGTATTTAAGGCAGGCCAGGATAATATGAGATGAGGCTAAAAAGGTGGGTTGGAGCCAGATTACGATGGGGGAAGGGAATAAGCATTTATATCACTCTATGCGCCAGGCACTATGCAAAGAGCTTTTTGCACAGTCTTATTTGATCCTCGCAACAATCCAGCAAAGTAGGTGTTATCATTATCTTCATTTTACCATTGAGGAAACTGAGGCAGAGAGAACTTAACTAATTTGCCCAGGGTCATATACCTAGTAAATGCCTGAGGCTACATTTGAACTCTAGACCTTATGACTCCAGGTCCAGTGCTCTATCCACAATGCCATCAGCTAGCTGATGTTTGAGAGATTACTTTGAACCCTTCTCTGGCAAAGACACACATGCACACACATGTATATATATTTATATATGTGTATACGCATATATCCACATACCTACCTCCCTACATTATACATACATGTGGAGGAAGGTCTTTTTATAAGGAAGTAAAGTGGTGTTTCTACTTAATCAAATAAGCACGAGCCTAGATTTAGATGGCTTTTCTGCAGATATGTTTATAGACCAGATGACAAACTTGTTACTGGCGGATCAATGTTTATTGTTAATAATAACACATTTATGTAGAAAAGACACGGTGATAAGATTGGGCAGAAGGACAAGAGGAAACACAATCCAGTTTGTCTGAGATGTAGAGTATGTAGAGAAGAGTGGTATGAGATAAGGTTGAAAAGGCAAATTGGAACCAAACTGTGAAAAGCCCTGGAAACCACAATCAGGAGTTTATAGTTTTCATAAGCAATAGGGAGCCAGTGAAGGTTTTTGTTTCTTTTAGTAGTGGAGTGAAAAGATTAGAGTGGTGCAGTAGGAAGATTGCTCAGGCATAAGTGGGGAAAAATGTATATAATAATGTGGAGGCCAGAAGACTGTGGAAAACATATCAAGTTCATTCACAAAGCAGATGAGGCCATGTAGGGGAGACCAGAAATGGGCTTAAACCACTTTAATGGCAAGTGAGTGAAGAGGAGAGGACAGGACAGCTAGGAGACAGTAGGTGAGGCAGAATCCTCAATACTTAGCAATTCTTTGTCAAAGAGAGATGGTGGACCAGAAGAGGATACAGTTATACAAGTGTCTGGGGTTATGAGACAAAGTGACTGGGTGGCTGGCGATGCTGTCAAAAGAAATACAGAAAGGAGGGGGAGAGGCTGATTTAGAGTGGGAGATGATGAGCTCTGTTTTTGTCACAGTGAATTTGAGGAGCTGGGACAACAGTGAGGTGGAGATAGCCAATACTCTGAGAAATATTGGATTGGGGTCAAATCCCACAGAACTATGCAGGAATTGTCTGTGATTAAATGTTGTCCATCAAATTGTTTTGAACAGTATGCCAGTTAACATAGCTGTGAATGGAAGAAACTTACCTTGTGGCTAGTAGTGAATATTCATGCCCTGGTACAAAAGGCTGGTATCTAGAAACTGCTTGGTGAAACCTGCTTCTCTACGCCTTTCTCCCAGCCCAGGTTTTGGCAGCTGTACAGCAAGGCATCTTCCCAGTCCCATGGAAAGGACTTACTCTGCCACCTTATGCCCCTTAGAAGCAAGAATGAGCTGCTTATTGCTACAGCCATGTGGCCATTTCAAATGAGGGAACACAAGAGGCAGTGCCCAGAAGGAGAAAGATTGCTTGGGGGTCAAGCAGGGCAAGTACATTGGCAAGAGGAGGCTTGTGAAGGAGAGCTTGGCTGCAAGCCTGCTTAGCCTCTGTCTGGCTTTGGCTGGCCCTCAGAAGCCTCTCATTTTCGTAAGCACCATGAAATCACTGCCCATGCTCTCCCTCCCAATAGCACTCCATCTAAGTGAAGAGAGAGGGACAGGAAGGGAGGGAAGGAGAGGGAATAAGGGAGGGAGAGAGGGGAGGGAGTGGGGAGAGGGATGGAGAGGAAAAGAGGGGAGAGAGAGTGGAGAATGAGAATAAGGGCTGGGAGGAAGAAACAGGCATACTGAGACAGGGAGTGGAACCAAAAAAATAGCCTACATTTTAGAGACTTTGGGGATTAGCCATGAAAAGGACAAGGCAATTTTGGGAGTAAGTGGACTGCAGTAGGAAAGCCGAAAAAGAAAGCTTCAACAAAGACAAGTGCATAGGTTCTTGGTGTGCATGCACTTAAAAAGCTTCCAACAGCTCCCGCATCCCACTCCCTCCCCCTTCATCCCGCTAGGTCTAACCCTCTATCCTTCTGCCCTTCTTTGGGGAATGGCTTACTCTCCTTTACAGTATGTGCTCCATTCTAATTTTTTATGACATATCCCGGGATTAATGGTTAACGCGTTCATCCTCTCCACCTCCACCCTCTATTATCAAAGAGTGCTTTGAATAACTATTAACTCCCTAGTTAACGGAAAGAAAATTGTTAATCATCTACTACAAGGCCAGGGCGCGGGAATTATCCTCTGTAACCCCTTCCCACAACGGGCGGGTGGGGGCGGGGGGAGCGCCCCCTCTTTCCCTAGGCCTGACCTTCACCAACACCTGGGACTAGAAGCTTATTGGTAACTCAAGGTCATAAAGGGATAAGTGGGGAGGGAGGAAGGGGGTTATGAACCAGCCAGGTGTGGCGTATGTTCTGTTGTCCAAACAACCGGTTCTCTTTCCAATCCAGACGTGGCTTCTTCAAGTTCCCCCTAAAACAGATCAAGCAGAGGTTTGGTTTGTATTTCCACTCCTCTTCCCGCCCCCCCCTCTCCTTCCCCCCCGCCCAAACTGCTCTACCTCGAGTGTTTTGCAAGTTAGGGCTAATCTATTGTACGTTCTTTGTTGCCGGGAAACATGGTGTGGGTAGTACAGCCTGTTCCTTCTTCCGTGCTATAGTTCAACTGTACTCCTCCCTGCACCCCTCTCCGGCCCCCCGCCATGTGTTGCAACCTAGAAGCAGCAATACGGGGCTCCCTTTGTATAACGCTAGAACACTAAACAAGGGGAGAAAGCTCCTTTGGGTCAGTCAGCCCCGACATAGGAGTAACAATGACAAAGCGCTGTGGGGTGGGGGTGAAGGGTGGGGCGGGGCTGAGAGGAGGTAGACCCCTGTGAGGTTACGCAAATTCTAAGTGAGAGGGGGCGGGGCTCGCAACCAGAGCCTGGAGAGGGGTGAAAAGAGGAGGGGGTTTGAGGAGTCAAGAGACGAGCAGGTAATACAGATCTGCGCACCTCAGAAAAGGATTCGAGTTTGGGAGAGGTTAAGCTTCAATGGCCAGGGCAGGGAGACCCGGGCTGCGTCCCGAGGTCTGTACAGCACCCAAAACATGTGGTCTAAAGGTTAGAAAATGACCGTGGAAAACACATCAAGTTCATTCACAAAGGAGATATTTTGCAGGGGAAGGGTCAAGATGAAAGGGAGCAGAAAACGGGAAAGAGAGAATTGTTTTCCAAAGGAAAAAAGTGTTGGTCACTCCTCCCTCTCCCCCTCCTCTCTTTCCCACTTCAGTAAGTAGGAGTGGGTGCAGTAGGGTGGGAAAGGGAGGGGGGAGGGAGGGACTTCTTCAGAGAGAAATCCTGCAGCACCAGACTTATTAGGAAAGATGTTGTTGAGGTCTTGGCAAGTCAGTCAGGGCTGAAGCAGTCGCACGTTGTTCCTAGTGAATCTGGTTACTGTCAAGCACAGTCCCAATAGCTGGGAACTGTGTGCCTTCCACTCCTTGGCCTCCCGAAATTGCGTGCAGGGAGGCCATTGTGACTCCATATTTACTGCCCCGGATACAAACATTTCCACATTAGGCATTGTTAGTCTCCACCATTCTGCAACCTTCATGGCTTTTTTTTTTCACAATGGTAGGGAATTAGAAACTATGCCATAAGAAATCACAGAATATCAGAGCTTCTGGAAGGTACTTCATAGGTGACATTGTCCAACTAGTTTCTGAACAGGAATGTGCTCTATAACAGCCCTGACTAATAGTTATCCAATGATAGGAGGGTCGTTTGGAGGAGCTGGACTGTGTAAGTTCGAGAAGGGAAGATTGAGAGAGGGAGCATTGCCAAAAAGGGAAATGGCTTGCCTTTGTAGGTAGTGAGTCATCACAAGAAGTGTTCAAACTGATGCTAGATAACCATTTGTCAGGGATATTAGAAAGAGGATTTTTTTTTGTTCAGATACAGGCTGTACTAAGATAGCTTTTAAGGGCCCTTCCTACATGAAAAAGTCTCTTCTTTTTTCTTTGTTTTGTCCTCAGTGGGGAAGCCTCTCCAAGTGACCTTGGGTGACCTCCAAGAACAGCCTTATATAGTATCTGACACAAAGATCTATACTTCCTTCCAGCCATCATTAGAAACGCTTCTTTTCATGTTTACCTTGCATGTGAATGTCCATGAACTTGCTGAAATTCATCAAAAAGTATCTTACTATTTCTTACAGTACTTACTTCATATACACACAAATCTTTGGACATCAGTATTTTCAATAGCTCCTATCCCTTATATTTGATTTCTTGCCCTCTCTTGTTTTCTGGATTATGGAATTTTAGAGTTGAAATAAACCTTAAAGGTCAGATAGTTTGATGCTGAAGCATGAATCCTCTCTACTAGTGTCAACTGAAAAATGGCCATACAGTCTTTCTGTGAATACTTCGAATGATAGGGAGCTCACTACTCCATTCTTTTAAATCTCTAACAGGCGTGGGGAACCTGGGGCCTCCTGAACGAGGAAAATTGCCCTACTATGGTACTTTCTCTGTAACTTGGGAAAGTTACCCAGAATCACTGAGAGGTTAAGAACTTGTCCAGTTATGCATTAGAGTAGACTTAAACCCATGTCTTCCTGGCTTAGTGGCCAGACCACTATCTCATCTACCATCTGTAGTTAAAGTGAGTTTGGTCACTTCTATATGGTCGTGCTTCAAATAAATGAAATCAACCATCATATTTCCTCTAAGTCTTCTCTTCTCTAGGCTAAACGTTCCCAGTTATTTCAACATATCTTTATATAGCATACTAGTATAGTATCCAGTCCCCTTACCAGTCTGGTCACCTTCCTCATTGTCCCAGAATTGAACAACGATACTCTCTCTAGTCAGCAATATGTCATACCACCTTTTCGTCTATAACAGAGCTTTGAAAAGAAGTTTGGGGTTGCTAACTAGGCCTAGCCTGTCAATACAACTGTGGCTATAACAGTAGTTGTATGATTTCTTTCAAATTCCAAATGTGACATGTAATTTTTACAGTGAGCTATTAGCCCAACTGAAGCCCTGTGAGTGAGAAACTACTTAACCTTCTGAGTACTATCAGATCATGCATTGATAAGTTAATAAGTTAATGTCTACCTTGGGTAAAAAGCGCCATAATTTTCTTGTCTTTCCCTTTCCTTTCTCTTCCTTGAATGTAATATTTTATGTTTTTGTTTACCTTCAGCAAATAACATTCAGGATTCTTTTTTCAAATATAGGTTCTCATAAAAATTTAGTTTTAAAAATATAAAGAAAAATGAAAAACAAAACATATTATTAAGTCTCAGTTCTGCTACAGTTTTTCTTTTAAGCTGGTCTGACCTTTTGGATCCAGTTTGTCTCCTTCCTTCCTTCCATCCTTCCTTCCTTCCTTCCTTCCTTCCTTCCTTCCTTCCTTCCTTCCTTCCTTCCTTCCTTCCTTTCTTTCTTTTTTCTCTCTTTCTTTCTCTCTCTTTCTTTCTTTCCTTCTCTCTTTCTTTTTTCTGCCTTCCTTCTTCCCTCCCTCTCTTTCTTTCTTTCTTTCTTTCTTTCTTTCTTTCTTTCTTTCTTTCTTTCTTTCTTTCTTTCTTTTTCTTCCTTTCTCTTTCTCTCCTTCTCTCTACATATATTAATGTATATATACACATACATGCATAATATTATATGGGCTGAAGACCAAACACTAATATGCGTAGGAGAGAAAAACAATTAAAAAATCAAATAAACAGAGTTTTTGTTTGCATTTCCATTATGAATCAATCATTTGTCAGTTAAGTCACCATGCTAAAGGTTTAAGAAGGTGCTGACTAACTGTGAAATGAAAGCGATGACAAAGTCTTGTGAAATTAAAAACATTCTTCTTTATCAGCACCAATGGCTTAGAATAGAGGCAAAAAAAATTTCACTTAAAGAGATGAGTAGCCTTTATCAAAGAACTACTTAAAAATCTAATTTATATTTACTGAAATTTAACATGTATGGTTACATAGTTCATATATGTCCATAATGTTCTTTTTCAGCGTTTCACATTATAAGTTACTTACATGGTGATAAAAGATGCATGGTGGGCGTAGGCAGGCTACTATGTGTTAACAGTGATGAACTTGAAAGAAGTGGAGTAAAAGGCATTCTTGATTATGAGTATACCAGAAAAGGAGTTGGCTTAGTCTTCAGAAGAGAGTGAGAGAACAATTGGACAATTTTAAGAATTTATTGTTATCTATGAAATATAAAAAGCTCAGGAGGCAAGCCTCCAGTATTCTGGGTAGACAGATCCTATATGGAGGATTTCTGGTAAAATTTGGATGAGGGTCACCCCAGTTGAGGGAGCTTAGAGCATTTGAAGTGTTCTAAGTGTAAGTTCGTTTCAACCAGGCTTACAGCCATTTATTAGAGGATCTCATTGCGTCTTACAGGGCGTCCCCTTCACATCAGAAAACTTATGTCCGATAGTAAAAGGTCCCAAAGTAAAAAAAAAAAATTTGAAGGTCCTGTCTATAGTCAGAGGATCACAGAGTATTAAAACTACAAAGGGATCTTCCTTTCCTTCTACCCTCTCTGTTTACCAATTAGGAAACTGAGTCCAGAAATGTAGATGTATGCCCCATGATGAGGCAGTAGATGCTACAGTGGAGTGAATGCTTGGATTTGGAGTCCAGAAACCAGGGATAGAGCCAGAAGGGGAACTGAGGCTTACCTGGGCCCTACCCAGGAAGAACTCACTGATAGAAGAAGGAGGTGGGTCTTACAGAGGCATATGCCAAGTTGAGAGGGCTGCAGAGATGATTGGATGTTCCAAGGTATTATTGTTGTTTTTCAGTCATGTCCAACTCTTCCTGACCCCATTTAGAGTTTTTCTGGCAAAGATACTGGAGAGTTTGCTTCTCTAGCTCATTTTCCAGATGAGGAAACTGAGGCAAACAGGGCCAAGTGACTTGCCCAGGGTCACACAACTATTAAGTACCCGTGGTTGGATTTGAACTCAAGTCTTGCTGACTCCAGGCCCGGTATTCTATACACTGGGCCACCTAGCTGCTCATGTGCTCTAGCATGAGGAGACCTCAAATCCTTACTAGAATGTAAGGACTGCGAGAGCAGAGAACATGTTTTGTCCTTCCCAGCATGGACCACTGTATTCTATTTGTACGTAGTAGGCACTAAAATGTGTGTTGAATTGAACTGAATTGAGTTGTATTGAAGGATATCAGTTTAGTGAACTTAACAAGCCTTGAATCTAGTTTATCAACCTACCTTCTTAGATAACTCACTTGTTTAAGGTTTAGAGACATAGAGATTAGAATAGAGACTGAAGTCTAAATGCATAGATACATATGGAAATTGACCAGCATGTACCTATTCATTTGACAAAAGCACACAAGCACTTTTTTGAGCCTGAATGACTTGCATATAGGGTCTGGCCACACTTCCCATATCCTTTGCATCAGAAAAAAGATGGAAGATGTCGGCACTGCTGTGTTTCCTAGGATGGGGGACAGTGAAAGATTTCCTGATGAATCAGGTGCTCTTGTTTATTTACATAAACCCTGTCCTCTGCCCACCCCACATACCGAATATAAACTGATTGCTTTAGAAAAAAAAGGGAAAATAATCCCTCAAACATTTATTAAAGGGGTGGAAAAATGTAAACCTTTGCATTGAGGTCAGGTGGTTTTAAGTTGGATCAGCCGGTCAGGTACATCGCCAACTTTCATGGCCTCTTGGAAGCAGAGGAGTATTTTGAAAATAATGAACCTCTTAGTCTTGTAAGTAAAAAAGCCATTTATCTCAGGAATTTAAAAAAAAATGTGCTGGCAATGGAAAATTTCCAATGAGATGCATTTCTTTTTCTCGCCTGTCTTGAATGCCTGCTGGATTAGTTTCCCTGGGAAGATGCTCACACTTGCAAATCTGTGCTTTTCAAGGTGGGGAGCTGCAAAAAAAAAAAAAAATGTCTATGAGATATATTTCCGGGAGGGCCAAAATACTGGAAACAAACAGCCATGTGTGGGGTACTGATGTTAGCTTCAGAGAGAAGATATTTACTTATTTGAACTAAGAACAAACAACCTATCCTAACTATTACCAGGGGTTCTGAGCTTCACTAATATGCCATGGAAACTGCAGAGTCTCCTTGGTGCCATGCAGGATTTGATTCTGTTCTTAGCTTATACTATTTTTATATAGTGACTCTGAGAACTTCGTCTTGTATTGCTTTACTTCTTAAAACAAAACAAAATGAAAAAAACAAAACTGTCAAGTGGCAGGTGAGCCAAAAGGAATGGAAATAAATTTATGGTGAAGGTAAGTAGACTAACATATCAACAACAGTGACTTGCTCTCAAGAAATGGTATAAAAAAGCTTCATAAATATTTATGACCAGAAAAAGAGGTGGGGCCGGATATGAGAGCAAGAGATAGCAGATGGATAGTCCAGATATTGCCTTGGGATCCATGACATTTTCCAAGCCCTAGAGGAAGACTTCCAGCACATTGGGTAAATCCTCTACGAAGGATTTGTAGAAGGGCATGGACAAAAATTACACATGAAGACGCTGATTTCAACGTGCATTTGGTGGAAAGATTACCCTAATGAGGTAACAATAATAGTAATAATAATAATAGCTGACATTACTGCTTTAAGGTTCACAAAGCACTTTACATGTATTTTCTGATTTGACCCTCAGAAAAACTCATCAATCCATAGCAGTATGAAAGTAGGGATAGGACTGGGTCTATATTTCATCAGTATGGTGAACTCCCAGATCAGGAACTTCCATTTTCCAAAAAGATTGGTACCTTCTCTGCAATTTTTAGTCTTAGAATTGCTTAAAGCACTTTGAGGTTAAGTGGCTTTGCACAGGGTAAGTGTTAAAGGTAGGACTTGAACCCAGATCCTTCAGGGTTCCATGCTAGTTCTCTAATTCACTACATCTTTTTAATATGGAAGTCAAATAATTATTTTACTGAGGCAAAATTTTTGAGTTAGAACTGGTTGGTAAGAGGACCATTGTATATGAAAGGCTGCTAAAGATCTGATTAAAGACAGTAGGAATTCTATTTTTTTAACGTAAAGATGAGTAGTATCAATTAGAAAGTCACCTGATTGGAAAAGACAGTAGTAAGGTTTTGTACGAGTAAATGAAAAAATTCTCCATTGCAGGCACAAGTAGGCAAGAAAAGCTGAATGAGCTGGCAGGAACGCTTTGAGAGCAGCAAGCATTTGTAAAAGTAAGCTTCCACCTGCTTTTGGATTTATTAACAGTCATCTCTCACTAGAGAGATGAACAAAGGCAAACTGGCCTGAAGCCTTAATGTTCTAGATCCAGGAACTCACCCTAGCAAGGACTTTTGACTCAAAGCACTGTATAAAGATTCAGGGTGAGATGAAAGAAGTATTCTACTTAAGACTTGGTGGAATAACACAATTAGAATAGGCAGTCATTAGTAACCACTAAAAATAGGCAGGAAATGTATAAAATTGGATCTAAATATTTTTGTTTCTTAAAAAGCCTAGATGAAGGCGTTAATGACATTGGGTAGATCTTTGGCAGAGAAATTATGAAGACATGGAAAAGAGTGCAGGGAAAGAGAAGGTGTAGATGGGTTGTGAACTGTACCACTGAAAGGGAATGTAAATCTATGATAATTCAATTCAATAATAATTTATTAAGTGCCTAATAATAGCTGGCATCTGTGTAACTCTTACTATGTGATACGCACTGTATAAATACCTCATTTTAATCTTCACAGGAACCCTAGAAGGTAGATGCTATTATTATCCCTCTTTTACAGTTAAGGAAACTGAGGCAAACAGGGTTAGATGACTTGCCCAGAGTCACACAGCTAGTGAGTATGTCTTAGGCTGAATCTGAACTCAGGTCTTCCTGACTCCAGGCCCTGCACTCTATCCACTGTGCCACCTATCTGCCAACTGCATACAAGGAGCCATACTAAGAACTGATAATACAAGAACAAAACCAAAACAGTCCTTGCCTTCAAAAAGCTTACATTTCACTGGAGGAACATAATAGTTATGTAGATAAGTAAATGTAAAATACAGAAAAAGTAATTTCCAGGTAGAGGGGCAGAGCCAGGAATATGCTGGTAATTGTTTAACAACCAGCTCTTCAAAAAAAAGTACTTAAAACACACTTTTAATATGTTATCAACATTTTATCCATCACTTTATTAAATTTAGACTGTCAACAAAAAAATAAATCAAGCCCTGATTTGTAGTGTTTATCCATTTCCAAGGTGCAAATGCTTTCAGGAGCTGGTAGGAGTGGGCTCCAGCCTGCTGAAGCATTAATAACTCAGTGGAAGGGGGAATCAAACCCCTATGTTCTAGTTTATACTGGATCCTAGGTTTCATTCTCCCATGCTGTGAGTGAAGCAACACTTTTATTTCTCTGTGCCTATACTTGAACAAATTCCCTGTGGGAACTGAGTAATTACATTCTTTTGCCTGCTTAAGAGAGATCTCAGGCTATACATTGTCTGGAATTCCTGGGTCCAGATCGATACTATTTGGACAGGGAGTATTTCTGGAATTGAGGAGAGTGGTGAGTTTTAAGCTGCTATGCAGATGTATTTTATCTATCTTTTGGCCAACTTCTTGACTTAATGCCAGCACCAGAGACCATACTTTGAACATCTTAGCACTTTTCCCCCTGGAACTTTGACCCAGGGCCCCACTGTCCTGGCTGGTGACTGAATCACCTGGCCTACTCTTTCAGATGGGCCCTTCACTTCATTACCTACTTCTATACTTCACTACCTGGTCCTTGGCCATTTTTCCACCAGCCTCTCCACTGCTCTGGTCCCTCCCCCTCCCATTCTGGAACCATGATCAAATCAACTTTACCATTGTTTTGCAAAGGATGTGTCAATCTAGTCTCCTATGGCCACACTCACCATCTGTGTAACTTTTTGGACCCACATACCCATCACTGGCCACCATTACCCTCTGTACGTTGTCTCTTTTGTATTCCTTGAGGATGGAAACTGTCTTTACTTTTATACTTGTATCCTCAGTTTATAGCATAAAACTTGGCACATAGTATTAATAAATGCCTCTTCATTTTCCTGTCCTTCTATCCATCCAACTATTGATATGTCTTGTTTTATATTATGCTGTCTTGTTATTAAACTGTTTGCTTTTTTAACTGATTCTATGCCAAAAATAAAAATCCTGTATTTAACATTCTAGCATACTTGTTTTCTGCGGGGAACCACTTCACTTATGCAAATGTTATATGACTAGTGTTCATTAAAACACAGTACATTCAAAGGGAGACAGGTTAGCCAGTGAGTGGGGGCTCAGAGCTAAGTTTTAATGGGTAGATCCATTAATCTAGACTGTAAGTGGCACTTCGCTATAGAGAGAGATGCAACAGGGATAGAAAATCTCTGAATCTCTTGTAAGTATAGCATGCTCCACTCATAGCTTACCCAGCACTTCCATCCTGGTAGCGCATGCACAAACTGCCGGGGTAAATGAAGTCCATTCCAATGAGTAGCGCTAGTGCTATCTGATGGTTAAATCTGGATCTCTCCTTTGTCCCCATCAGATATGACCTTGTACTTTGAATAATAATTATTTACATGCGGGTCATCACTCCCCTGGGGCAGCTAGGTGGCACAGGGCACTCCCGGCCTGGAATCAGGAAGACCTGAGTTAAAAATCTGGCCGCTGACATGTAGTAGCTGTGTGACCCTGGGCAAGTCACTTAACCCCATTTGCCTCAGTTTCCTCATTTGTCAAATGAGTTGGAGAAAGAAATGGGAAACCACTCCAGTGTCTCTGCCAAGAAAACCTTAAATGGGATCACAAAGGTTGGATGCGACTGAAAACAACTGAACAACGTCAATGACAGCATCAGTCCCCTAACCCTCTGACCCTCATTAGTCTGTGAAATCCAGCCCAGAGCATTACAAGGGGCAGGTCTGTAAATGGTTGTAGAATTGTAGAATTATAAAACTCTTTGGTACTCATAATAACTCTAGAGCTAGACTTAGTCTTTGGTACTTACAGAGGGTTTAGGAAAGAGAAGTATAAGAATTTTCTTCATGGAAAATGCTCATTCATCTTTAGCTATTATGGTGGCCTTCAAATGCTTTAACACTTTGCCATCATGCAACAGAAGAACAATCCAAATGGAATTGAAATTTGGAATCGAGAGTCTTTGATTATATCTCTTAGAGTGAAGGTTTGGAGATCCATAGGTTTAACTTGATATTTCTGATGATTCTTAACATTCTTGTGAATTAAAAATTTAATATGTGAAATTATACTAATTAGTGTGAGACATCCTTGCTACGATGCTACCATAAGATCAAAGATTTAAAGCTGGGAAGGACCTTAGGGGCCATCTATTTCAATCTTCTCATTTTACTGATAACACAAACAAGGTCCAGAGAGGTTGTGACTTGCCCAAGGTGAAACAAAAACAACAAACAACAAACAAAAAACCAAAAAACTTCTACATAGTAAATATCAGAGGTGGTATTTGAGCCCAGGTCCTCTAACTACAAAGTCATTGTGCTTTCCATTATGCCGTGGTTCATCTTAATGTCTCGTATTGTTAGTTATCTTTTTGTGTGTACTTTTTGTTTTCCGGATAGATTTTAATCACCTTGAGTGTACCAACTTGAATGTCTTTGTTTCTTTCACATGATGTGATAAACTAGTGTTAACATTCTCCTCTGAGATACTCCCCTAACTTGCTCCTCTACTCCTTAGAGGGTGGCTGCTACCTCTTTTCCTAGGAGTAATGCTGAGGAGCTATATTCCTAATACCACAGCCCATGAGCCACCCCTGTTGTGCTTCTCATTAACAATCAACCAGCAGCGTCATTTAGTTCTTAGTATTTACTTAGTTGGCAAGAACAGTTGTTACAAAACCTTCCCCTCATCCCAACATCCCTGGGGTGCACTCTCCCAAAAGTGCACATAAGGTCCATAGGAAGAGTGGGCTCCAACTTAGAGTACATTGAGTCCCTCCTGTAGGATAGACATGTAATGAAGGCAGCTGTCATCTCCTGATAATCCAGGGCCTAGAAGTCCGTTCTCCCTTTGTGGAGTCCTCACGTAGCTCCCCTCGGGTTCAGTCTCCCCTAGGCAGGTTGTTCAGCTTGGCTCCTGGGGTCTCCTTCTCTGACTGACTTTCTTCTCTGCTGACAGGACTCATCCTCCTAGAGTTGCGTGCTCCATCAGGTTACTATTTGTCTGTATCCTCTGTCTGGATTGTACCTCTCTGCTTTCTTCTGGATGCAATGTCTCCTATTGGTCAAGTGGTTCCCTTTTAAAGCTACATGCTCATTGTGGAAGGGTGAAGGAGAGAGAGAGGAGAGAAAAAGTCTTTCTTTTTCCCATGCAGGGTATCTTCCACAGGGATTTCCCATCCTACAGTCTCTTCCACTCTTGAACTCCTGAAATTCATCCAGGACTTAGCTATTTAAAGCTCCCAGAGTGTGGCTAATTTGTTTGTTCAGCCAAATGAGTTATTCCCCTTCTTGAACCATTTAGAGAGATGTTTGCATCTCATAAAGTGATTGGTTAGTTTAATATCTCTACTATTAGTTTAATACATCATTGACACTTTGTGATTGAATTCTAGGTCTTCTGTGACTACACCATTAGGGGAAGTTGAGGTAATTCCTCCTTTACACTGGAAAGACCACTGGTCAGAAGCTCCAAGGTCAAGTCCTAGGTCCAGAATTACTTCTTGTGCCTCTGGACAAATCATTTAATCTTATGACCTTCATTTTCCTTATCTGTGAAATGGGGATAATATTAATATTTGTACTACTTCTGCCAAAAGATTGTTCATAGGATCATAGATTTTAAACATGAACGGAGCTTAGCCAGGCCAGTTGTGTTCAATCTACTTTAAATAGCCATGCTTAAGTTTATGATAAGCCTGTTAGATACTACTTTTAGTACTGAGGAAATGTCTCTCTGAACATCCTCAAAAATCATTGTGAGACAGTCATCTGGGCACTTCTGTGTACTGTTAACTCTGCTCTGAGTGAGGCAATGGAGGGAAACATTCAATGGGTGAACCTTTTTATAGTCAGCCTTGAAGTCCCACCCCAACTTGAAAATACAACATTCATCCAAAGATTTTCATTGGCAATACAAAAATGAAAGCTGTCGCTGAACCGTCCAGAGCAGATCACCAAGTTAGGAGAGCCAGTATATTTCATGGGAGATCAACATTAATAGCATTCAGGTAGCATCAAGCACTAGATTGAACCAAGGGCCAACAGAGCCCACTTCCTTTGTGGCTATGGGACAATTTCCCCAGTGTCAGCTAGAAGCCATACGTGGCATAATTATTAAAATGGGATCTCCAGCACTGAGGCGGGTATAGACAGTACATAAAGACACAAAGAATTCTGTGGCCATGCTACTCTGCTGCATGGCAAAAACAATGTTTTCTTTCCATCTCCATCCCTAGCTCTTTGTGTCATCTATACCGATAATTTATGGAAAATGGAGACCTACCAATGGAAGGACAACTTGCATAGATTTCTGCTAGCATCTGAGTCTGGGCTGATCCTTGGCCTTAATGATTTCAGAGTGCCTGGGACTCTAACTGAATACTTTGTACATACCAGGCCAGTTTACAACCAAAATGATTTGAAATTCCTGGGGGAAAAGGAGTTCTTTGGCTCATCTTACTATCACTGGGGCAAACTATGGACCCTAACTATTTGAAAATTTTTGTTTTTTGACCACATCACTCAGCTTGATTTGAACAAGCAGAGAGGAAGGTGTGGGTGGGGAAATGGCAAATGTTAAATTTCTTAATGAATTAACAAGGAGGGTACACGAGGGGACATTAATGCTGAAGACCTGTAGCATTCCTGACCTGCGTTTACTCACACACTGGCTCACAGTAGCCCCAGTCTTGTCCTAAAGATTAAGACAAGTCCCTGGTTTGTTATTGGAACTAGAGCTGATGAGTCGCTTTAAATAGAGCCTAAGCAAACCTCACAGTTTGTTTTTCTTGACCTGGGACTGAGTGGCGCTTTCCAAGAAACAAGAAGAAAACTCAATTCACAGTGGTGACTTTGAGTCTGTCTGGCAAGAGCCCTTTGAGCTGGGGGAAAGTAACTGGGTCATTACCAACTATAAGTCTCATTGCCCAGGGTCTGCAAACAGTGAAGCTTGGGGCCATGGCTTGGGAAATCATAGCTGCTGGGAGCAGGAACAGTAAGTGATGTATCCTTCCCAATGAAAGCGTGCACACCCAGTGCCTTCCATATAGTAGGTTTTTAATAAGCATTTGCCTAATTAAATTGAGGAAAGAGATCCCTTCTCTTTTACATGGTTAATAATTTTGAAAATCCCACAGACCAGGAAAGAAATAACTAGAAACTAGGTAGAATCTTCTATCTAAGAATCTTGTCAAAGGAGGATTAGACTTTTGAGAATCTGCACACCCTCAGTGGGGTGGTATGCTGAGAACATGTCTTACTGGCCACATTTCACAAATTGGAACTTCTAGAATACTGTATAACTTGAGGTCTCCCAATGGGCATAGTCTGGGCAAAGGCTTGAAATCCTACTGCATGCTTACAGAAAGAAGATTCTGTGTGGGCTAAGCCTAGATTTGGCAAGATGAATATTTTATAACACTTTAACTTTAGTTCTCTCATTAGTCGAGTAAATGACCTTTTAATTCAATACAACTCAACAAATATTTAAGTGCCTACAGTATGCATAAATCATTGGACCTCCTCCTGCTGCGTTCTCAAGTCAGAGAGTGATAATCTCATCTACTTACTACAGGAATGCAGTAGGGACAATATATATGATATAAGTAACTGGCAGGAGTCACTGAAATACTCCTAGCCTTTACAGAGAACCATAGTGATAGTCTCTGCTCACCTGCTGAGACTCATGGTGGGTCATGGAACTGGACTGAAACCTCAGGATTCTCAGGCTGATGCTGTAGGCACCATACTACATGGCCTTTTGATATATGGGGCAACCAAGAAAATACCCAAGGCTCTAGTAAGTGCTTGGCATAATCCACAGAGAGCAAAGGACCCTCCTCTATTTGTGTCCTCCATGGCCTTAGAACCAAGTATAACAGCGGCATATCTAATGAAGAGAAATTTCTTTATAAAAATGGTGTATTTATGCTTTAAAAAATTACCATTTCCTAATAATGCCAATAACTTTCTCTTGGAACAAAGAGAAATAATTAAAGTGCAATGACATATCAACCATACCTGACAGCATATGTAACAGTCCATGGACTTTCTAATGGCTAGTGATAGGGATTAGACCTGTGATATCAGTGGTATAAGAACTCGCAGGTGAGGAAACAATTTCTACCAATGCAAGTTGGCCCCTTCCCTGACACTCTTAATCTTAAAGAACTACCTAGCATACTGAGTGATTAAGTGACTTACCCAAAGTCACATAATCTGCAAATATCAGAGGCCGAACTTTAATCCACTTTTTCTGTCTCTTTGGATAGCTCTCTATCCTCTATGCCATACTGCCTTTCACCCTCTATTAACAGGAAAGAAATATTCATATGTCAGTCCTCTGGAATCAACTGGTTACTGTAGTCATATTTCTGATGTCTACTGGTGTTATTTTCTTGTATGTTATTGTGCTCATTGGGTATATTCTTTTCACTTGGCTTTCTTCATTCTGCATCAGTTCATAAAGTCTTCCCAAATTTTTCTACTTTCTCACATTTTTATTTGTTATGGTTTGAAAATATTCCCTTTTATTCATATGCCACAATTTGTTCAGTGATTTAGTGGACGGGAACCCACTTTGTTTACAGATTTGTGCTAATGTGACAAGTGAAGTTATGAATTTTTTGGCGCATATGGGAACTTTCTCTCTGATTTTGACCTCTTCGGTATACATGACCCATAGTGGCATAGCAGAGAATATGATGATTTTAGTTACTTTTCTTGCACAATTTAAAATTGTTTTCCAGAGTAGTTGTATCAATTCATAACTCTACCAACAGTCTATTAGTGTGCTTGTCTTCCTATAGTCCAACCAGCATTGATTTTTCTTCTATATTATTTTTTTCAATTTATTTATTTATTTTTAATTTAATTTAATTTTTATTTAATATGTCGCTTTTCACAGGAGTTTGAATTACAAATTTTCTCCCCATTTCTACCCCCCCACTCCAAGATGGCATATATTCTGGTTGCCCTGTTCCCCAGTCAGCCCTCCCTTCTGTCACCCCACTCCCC
>CM053626.1:220466474-220525160 GCA_028646595.1 Phalanger gymnotis | reverse complement strand
TTTAGGGTTTTCTTGGCAAGGGTGCTGGAATGGTTTGCCATTTCCTTCTCCAGCCCATTTTACAGATGAGGAACCAAGGCAAGCAGGGTTAAGACATTTGCCCAGGGTCACAGTCTCACAGCTAGTAAGTGTCTAAGGCCAGATTCAAACTCATGAAGATGAGTCTTCCTGATTCCAAGCCCACTATTCTATCCACTGCACCACCCACTTGCCCCAACTCCCCCCAAATTGGGGGTTTCCTTGGCAAAGATACTAGAGTGCTTTGCCATTTCCTTCTCCAGCTCATTTGGGGCAAACAGGATAAAGTGACTCTCCTAGCATCATACAGCTAGTGAGTGTCTGAGGCCAGACCTAAAATCAGGAAGATGAATCTTCCTGACTT
Organism: Phalanger gymnotis; assembly: GCA_028646595.1. Classification (NCBI taxonomy): domain Eukaryota; kingdom Metazoa; phylum Chordata; class Mammalia; order Diprotodontia; family Phalangeridae; genus Phalanger; species Phalanger gymnotis. The sequence goes on along the minus strand of CM053626.1, from coordinate 220,524,778 downwards.
CAGGCCGGACACTCTGTCCACTGTGCCACCTAGCTGCCCATAAGACTGGTGGAGCAATATTAATGGTAATATGGAAATGACCAAGGGGATTACTTCATGGGGCTCTTGTTAATAGAATGAGAATTTATACATCTGGCTCTCTTCCATCATTTTAATTTCTTTTATTACTCCATAGAATTTTTCAGAGTGTGTATAGGTTCAATTCAATTAAATGTAACTCAATCCAATGCATGTCAACAAATATTTGTGAAACAATTATAATACTCTATACAGGGCACTACTCTAGATATTTGAGGTACAACTGTCCCCCTGACCTCCCTCCTATTTTTTTTTATCATGCTTCAGGGTCATCCTTAAGGCCCCTCACCCTCCTTTCCTTTCTTTCCTCAGACTCACTCCTTTACTCAAAGTAGACCTAAACTTAAATTAGAGGTAAGAGCAGTGTGTTGTTCAGAGCCAGTCCTGCCATTTGCAAACATTCCAAGGCCTTCTCTTCCATAATGTGTGGGTCACCTGGGTCCTTGGATGTGGCAATGGTAAAATAAGGTTCCCCACTGACTAAGACAGTTTGTTCTTCTATTTTTAGTTACCGCCATGACCACTTAAACTACTTCCCCCACCGACTGTAATAGCCACTTGCATAATGGAGTTGGTAATTGTATTTTGGGGAACAGGAATGGTGGCTGTTTTTCCACCCCTTGTGGAATTCATGTAGGTGGGTAAGAAAGTCATAACAAGCTTTCACAAAGCTGGTGGAAAGAAAACATCTGGGAGTGATACTGGGCCATGAGTCTGCCCTTTCTAATTTTGCTTTTGCTGCTTAGGGCCTTAGGAATCTGCTCTCAACACTATTTCTAAAGGCCTCTGTGCTTAATGAAGTTTCTTTGAACTCTCTGACCTCTTCCTGCTTCATCAGATATTCCATATTTATGTATTTGCTTCAGCTCTCTGTGTCTGCCCTTCTCTGCTTTACACAGTCACTTGTAGAGATTTCAAAGGATTTTCATTCTTTCTACATTCTATCAGGCTCATTCCCTTCTGATTTGTGTCTGTTGTACTTTTTTTTTTCTTGGTCTGAATCATTGGCCTCTACCAAGGTTTTCTGCAACAGGTGTTAATGGGGCGCTATAAGCAATGCATTTGTAATAAGGAGCTCATCCAACACACCATTATTATCAGCTACATTTTACCATCCCTTTCAGGAGTGCTGGTTGCTGTTAGAGGTTTAGAGCCAGAACCACAGCTAGGGTGGGCAATTGGAGATTTGTCCTAGGACACTGCAATGTAGAGTGATTTCACAGTACTTTCACTTCTACAATGTAAAAATAACAGTTTATCGTGTAGTTGGGTAGAATAATTTGCCAAAATAGGAATTTAGCAGAGTTTTTTTTGGAGGGAGGAGGGGTTGAATCTGATGGCCTCTGGGGCCTTCTAGCTTCAAATCAATGAACTTCTATGATTGCTAGGCTTTCCCCCCAGCACCCACGCCCCAGGTAAGAACCTCCACTGGGTCTCCATTTCTTCCTCAACTGGTTTGTCCTCAATTGGTTGCCAAAATTGCTAGTTATAGATGTTTACAGCACACCAAAATCATAATTCCTTTCAGCTGCTGCTCCTGTTGTTTTGGGGAAATGTTACATGTTACAAGCCCCCCCCCCAACCCCCCCAGGTGGGCAACTGTTTTGAATGCATGAACTTGCATCTCTTTGTCTTTTCTTTTAGCCCTCACCCATGACTAAGGGCATGCAGGCTGCCCTGTGGCCAGTCCATTGAGCACACTTAGGAAACTGATGATTTTTCCAGCTCAGCATGGGCCATCCCCATATAAATAATGGAACCTGTGTGTGCAGGCCTGCTACCAGACCTATGAGTTTAGGGGAAACAGAGGTGATGTGAGTGATGTTAGGCAGTAGGAGCTATTGAAACATGTCACAAAATAGCTCAGTCAACACAAGGCAACCAGTGTTAAAGCTATAAAATTTAAAGCCAGGCCATATGCCATAAGCATTTCATTCAAGCAAAGCGGGTTGAAAAAGAATCGCTCTCTCATGTGCCTTCCTGGGGTGCCCTTGGCCGTGGTCAGAAGTAGCCCGCCTGCCAGTATAGCACATTGGTAACCATTGCCATTCTTACGAGAGCTGTGACTAACCTTCTTTGCTCTGGGCATTTTCAAATGTCAAAAATTATTATTTAAAAAAATTTTTTAACAAAATTTTTTACCAAATTTTTACAAAAAAATACTTATACTTTCTGAATGCCAAACTTTCCATCCTGAAAAAGGCAGACGAGTTCCTTCCACTCTACAGGTCTGTGCTGGGCAAAGCTATTCAAACATATAATTCTCTTACAGAATAATAACAGTAGCTCTCTGTATATACTCTTGTGCTTTAGGTTCACAGTACCCCTGTGAGGTAGGCTTGCTGCTGTTATCGGTGGGTAGTGTCAGACTCTTTGTGACCCCATGTGAGGTTTTCTTGTCAGAGATAGTGGAGTGGTTTGCCATTTCCTTCTCCAGCTCATTTTACAGATGAGGAAACTGAGGCAAACAGGATGAAGCGACTTGCCCAGGGTCACACAGCTAGTAAGTCCCCGAGGATAGATTTGAACTCAGGAGATAAGTCTTCCTACCTCCAGGCTCAGCTCTCTATTCACTGTGACACATAGCCGCCCTCATGAGGTAGGCATAAAGGCATTATTATACCTATGTTACAGATGAAGAAATTGAAGCTCAGAAAGGTCGTGACTTATCAATGATCATACAGTAAGAGTCAGTAGCAGGATTTGAACCCAGGCTTAACTGATATCAAACCTAGCCCTCTATCTGCTACTCTGTGCTGTCTTACTGTATGGTTATAGGTAGGCTGCAAAGTACCTTCATGTGCCCCTGTGTACTTAATAATGTTCCATGGACATTTCATGCCATAATGTAGAGAAGAGAGCCTGAAATCTGGAGAGGGGCCTTGTCCCCCAGTGCCATAGTCATAAAATGATTTTGTTTTCCAGTCCTAGCAGGAAGGTCAGTGTTGCTTCAGTATCAGACAGCCTCGTTCCCCTTGTCCTACCTGTAGAAACCTTCTGAGTTGATTCCTCGAGAAGTCTATAATGAAATGTTTATTGATTGGTTGTCTATTCAAAAAAAAAAAAGAATTCTATAATGAAAGGCCTCTTATGAGGAGCTTGAACAGAAAGGGGGACGGTATTCTCACAGACTTCATATTCTAGCTTTGACTCTCAAGTCAGAGGACCTTGGGTCAAATCTCATCTCTGATGATACTTAGTACAGGCATAACCTCGGGCAGATCATAGCCTCACGTGTAAAATAATAATTTCTCATCTATAAAATAGTAGTAATAGTAGTAGTAGTAGTAGAAGCAGTAGTAGTAGTAACAGCAGCAGCAGCAGCAGCAGCAAAAGCTAATGATTTATATATATATATATATACATATATATATAATTATATACTTTTTATTTAATTTATATACTTTAAGGCCTTGCAAAACACTTTACATATATTATCTAACTGATCTTTGTGACAGCCCTAGGAGATAGACGTTATTAATACTACTATCTTATAGATGAGGAAACAGAAGCAAAGACAGATTAAGTTATTCATTATGTGACCCTTGTACAGGGTCACAAAACTAGTAAGTGGCTGAGGCAGGATTTGAACTTAGGTCTTCATGACCCTATGTCCCCAATGCCCCCTAGCTGCCTGTAAAATGAGAGTTGGAGTAAATGGACTCTACCCTACCTTCCAGCTCTGGATCCTATGATTTCCTAGTGTGCCTCACCAGGTTTCTGTCACCCAGACAGATGCAGCAATGGCAGCCCCAAAGTCTAGAGATTCATGGCCCCATCACGCTCCCAAACTTTCTCAAGGTATCTCCAGGCACATGAATGCTAGACTGTACCCAAGAATTCCAAACAGGTTCTGCTCTATTTACAAAATCTACCCAACTTTTTATGAAATTAGTTGTTTCCTGGCCCAGAAAACCCAATGGACAGTTACTCGCTCTCTTGGCAAGGGGACCATCCTGAAGCCTTCCCACACTTGGCTCTCCTGCTTCCTCAATGCCTTGCCTTTGTATAGAGCCATCTTTCATTCTCTGAGTGTGCACTGTATTTCTAATATCAAGTTTAGTTGGAACGTCAGCTCCTTTTGAAGGATTGCAAAAAATAAATCGTTTTTAAGCAACCCAACAACACTTCTGGGGTTTCTAATGACACTTGTGAAATTTGAGGAACTTGAGGGTTGGGGTTCTCTCACTCCTACTTCCCTGAGGCCATAAAGAGCTTCAAGTTGGCTATTGTTTTCTTCTGCTTAAGATTATTTTGACCACAGAACCCCGTTGTTTTGGAACAAATGGGCAGCTAGTCCACATAACCAGGTGTTCTAAATCAGAAATCCAGGATTTCTCTTTTCCTGCCCTTTATTCCATTGTCTTGGGCAAATAGACTAAATGGTGTTGTTACTTGCTTGGTCCATCTCTAATAACAAAGTTTGGGATTAATTTCTTACCAACCTCCCCACCCCATGCACCCCAGAGAGAAAGAAGCAAGAAATTATACATCTGGCCTCTTGTAAATGTTCATTCTTAGTATACAATCTATAACCTTCTCTCATCAGGCATAAACAATATTGTCAGATTAATCTTTTAATTATGGATGTCAAGGACCCTTTTGGCAATCTAGTGAAACTAATAGATCTCTTCTTAGAATGTTTTCAAATATATAAAATCAAATCAAAAGAATTATAAAAGAAGTCACCTCTATTGAAATTCAATTGTAAAAATATTCTTTAAAAAAAGTTCACAGACAACAGTTTAAGAACTCATGTAATTCTAAAGTATTGGTCTGATTGTCACTACACTGATCAAAGATTTTCAATGGCTCACCATTGCAGATTTAACTAAGCCCAATCACACAGCCTGAAATTCATAGGTCTCCACTATTTTACCCCATAATGGATTTCCAACTTTATCTCCTAAATCCTCCCCAATCTAGACATAACGTGTATTTTACCCAAGCTGTTACCAAATACATGCTATACTTTCTGAGTATCTTTACTCAATCTCTTCCTTCCTTTCCTCCCTTCCTCTTTCCCTTCCTTCCTTCCTTCCTTCCTTCCTTCCTTCCTTCCTTCCTTCCTTCCTGCCTTCCTGCCTTCCTGCCTTCCTGCCTTCCTGCCTTCCTGCCTTCCTGCCTTCCTGCCTTCCTGCCTTCCTGCTTTCCTGCCTTCCTGCCTTCCTGCCTTCCTGCCTTTCTTCCTCTCCTCCTACAAAACTTCTTGTCCACAAAAACGTATTGAAAACTCCTATTTTTGGATGTTATCTATCCCTCTTCTGAAACCTCATAGGGATCTGTGCCTCTCTCATGATACTTAACACAAAATGTCTTATACTATAGTTGATTTCTATGCTTATCTTACTTTGTCACCTAGATTTTAAACTCCTTGGGGGATTTTGACCTACCTTTGTATTGTTTTACCCCACAAACCTAACATAATGCAAATAAAAAGTACTCAGGAAAGATTTTTAAGTTGAATTTACTTTCTTCCCCTTTAACCAAATTGCCCCCAGACCCACCTTTAGTAATGAGAGTATGCTTCTATTTGTTACCCTCCTTTTCTTTGGTGCCAGTATTCTTTTAGCTCAGTGCAAATGACAGCAAAGCTGGTCAATTCCTAGCTCAATGGTCATTGGCCCTAGATGTCACACCATGCCCACTTCAGCTCAGGGTTGTCAGTTTACAAAGCTATTCCCTCACAAATGACCTGTGAAGTAGGTAATAGACTATACTTGGGGGCCCCTCCAAAACCCAGAACAATCATGGCTCTATGCTTAGCAGAACCCTGGTAGTCTCTGTAGCCATTAAAAAGAGATAGGACACTCGCACACTCTTCAAAGATGCACAGAACAACTCAACTTAATTCAATATGTCCTCATTAAGCAGATACCATGTGCCTGGCCCCGTACTTAGAACTGGAGGTATAAAGCCAAGAGCTCCTGCCCACAAGGAGCTTACCCCTTACTATCTATAGACAAAAGGTGCAAGAAGATTTGGGTTCAGATTATGCCTCTGACACTAACTGTATGACCATGGACAAGCCATTTAACTTTACTATGCCTTGGTTTCCTCATATGTAAAATAAGGGGTGGGGACTAATGTTCCCAAAGACCCTTTCTAGCTCTAAATCTATGATCCCATGACCTTATGATGCTTCCATCAACAGGATTGCTCAAGAACATTCATATAGACTTCTGGGGTCTAAGGAACAAACCTTAGTCTAGGACTTGTAGGTGTTGATGTTGGCGTTGGGACAGCAATTTTCTTTATATTTATTTTGAATCATGGGGCTAACAATGTTTTTCTTTAGCAGTTTTTATAGAGCTGTTGTTATATCATCAAAATGTCTAATTAAATATCCTATAAGGATAAATAAATAAATTCTTCCAAGCTTCTTGGAAGGGCAGCAGATGTAGAGCTAGGAGGGACCTGGATTTGAATCTCATTTCTGTCACCGACCTAGCTGTGTGACTGCTGATGACTCCTTTAACCTTTCTGAGTCTTAGTTTCCTCATCTATAAAATGCTGCTAATAATACTTTTATCTCAAAGGATTGCTTTGGAGAACAAATGAGGTAATGTCAAGTCAATCCATGTACGGCAAGATGGCACAGTGGATAAGAGCACTAGGCCTAGAGGTAGGAAGACTCCTATTCCTGAGTTCAAATCTGGTTTCAGACCCTTCCTAGTTGTGAGAACCTGGGCAAGTCACTTAGCCCTGTTTGCCTTAGTTTCCTCATCTGTAAGATGAGCTGGAGAAGGAAATGGCAAATGTTCCAGTGTCTCTGCCAGGAAAACCCCAAACCATGGGGTCACAAAGGGTTGGACATAACTGAAATGACTGAATAAAATACATAAGTCATCACCAGGAAAAAAAGCCAATACAGCTTATTCATGCTCATCATGTTTCTTTCTGTTGTTCTTTGGTTTACTTGTAATCACTATTCTTCTGAGATCATGGTGTGTGATTCACATGCCACCTCTGTGGCAATCTACCTATAGAGTTACCATGCTCTACCTTTTTTTAAAGTGTTTTTCCCATAGATTTCTTATCCAGGAAGGTTATATAGTAGGCCAATGCTTGTAATGTTAGACGGATTTGGGAAGATCTCATACCACTCTGCAAGCATGTTACCATATTTTCCTGCCTCAGTCAATAAATCAACAAGCCTTTATTAAATGCTTAGTATAAATCAGGCCCTGTGTCAAGCATTGAGGGTATGAAGACAAAAATCTAAGCCACCCCTTCCCTCAAAGAGCTTATATTCTCACATGGAAGCAGTCGATAAAGACCCATACAAAACTTCATTCTTTCACATAACTTGATCCTTTTAAGAATAATGTCAATAAAAACAAAAGTAGTGGGATGATTTCAAGGCTTGGCTGGGTCCTCCTGCCTCCAACACTTTACCCTCCAGGGTTATTTGAGGTTGCCATTCCGGAATGGCTCCCCTAGAAATAGAGGAAGCTGCTGTTTTCCATTTGGGTCTGGGCTATGCTCCTGGGATTAATAGAACAAGCCTCTGTCTGCTAGCCTCCAGATCTCTAGAGGTACTGAATACAATACAGCCGGCAAAGTATTTGCATTCCTTCCTGGGAGTCTTTCTTTAACCAAACAAGGTTAGGATTTATTCTCTCCTCTCACAACAACATCTGGCTCATTTCACGGAAGCCCTCGTTTTGGATCTTCCATATAAAATCATAGTGGTTTCATTTTAATTCCTCCTGGGGTGGGAGTAAGGGGTGGAAAGGGGAGGAGAGTAGGGAGTAAGGCTGATGTTACATCTTGTCCAGCCAAGAGTTGAAAGTACTCCTCACTTACCTCTAAAGACTTAGGTGAAAAGCGAAAGTGCTTGCCCCAGCTGGGGTTTTTGTTCCTTGACACAAGCTTCAGTTGGGCACCCAGCTGAGTGGGGAGATTTCAGTGCATTCACTGCCTTGTCTTAATCTCACAGCTCTTAGAAAAAGTACTTGCTGTCGTGTGCGTGCATGTGTGATTGTGTGTATGTGCGTTTTAAATAAATCTGCCAGCCCTGTATTTTAGATATTCCACTTGTTGATATGAAAGGAAAGCCAAGGCAAGTCAGGAAAACAAAGAATGCTCACAGAAGGCCAAGCAGATTATTTCTAAGGCCCATTGCTTCAGGGCTGCAGATGTGCTGAGACCACAATTAGTATGGGATGTGGTGTGCTAGTGGGGAGCGGTGGGAGAGTGCCTTCAGAACTTATTTGAAAACTTCTCTTTGCCTCAGGGTTTCAAATACAACACATGCCCACATTTCCTGTTCTTTAGAGAGGGTATGCACAGAATGCAAGTGACTCACCAGCGGTGGTTTTCAAAATGTGTCTGTCATAAGGAGGTAGCATCAAAAGCTCGTCCTGTTTCAGAAGTTATTTTTTCCACTCTCAGCTATGCAGTGCTATAAAAGCCGAATCCTTCAAACCCACTGTTTGTTTTGAGTGCAGAAAGTGAAGGACAAATTAATTGTGCAGCAGCAGCAGCAAGTAAAAACAAAATGCTTAAGGGGGAAAAAAATTTAAAAAAAAACCATGTAAACAGTGAGGAGATTGAGTTTCAAAGCCCTTAGTTTTGTTTTTTTTTTGAAAAGTTTAATTATATTTCAACTAAAGCTGAACTGTCAAAACATGGGAGGGTGAGCTGACTGCTTTGAAAATGCATTAGCCCTCTTATATAAAAGCCAATAATTGATATCCAAGATGAAACTACAGTTTTGGAGAGAAAGAGAGAAAGGGAAAAAAAGGAGAGAGAATGCTTCTTCTTGTTGTCAGAATGGCACTTCCCAATGTAATACCTCAGATCTCTTGTGAGGAGGAAAATTGGAGAGAACAAAGCAAAAGTGCTAAAGAGGGTTTGGTGAATGGAGGAGGGGTTTGAAGATATCAGGCCTACTATATCCCAAAGACATGGAAAAAAAGGGAAAGAGTCTATTTGTACAAAAATATTTTTAGCAGCACTTTTCATGGTGATTAAGAATTGGAAATCCAGGGATTGCCCATCAATTGGAGAATGGCAGAACAGACTGTGGTATATGATTGTAATGGAATATTATTATGCTATAAGAAATGACATGCAAGATATTTCAGAAAAACATGGAAAGACTTGCATGAACTGATGCATAGTGAGGTGAACAGGACCAGGAGAACGTTGTACACAGTAACAGCAATATTGTTCTATGAAGAATTGTGAATGACTTAGCTGTTCTCAGCAATATAATGATCTAAGTCTCTAAGACAATCCCAAAGGACTAATGATGAAGCAAGCATACTCTCCACCTCTAGAGAAAGAACTGATATTGACTGAATATAGGGTGAAGCATGCTGCTTTTCACTTTTTCTTTCTTTTTTTTCTTTTTATTTCAATCTTCTTATACAAAATAACTAATATGGAAATGTTTTACATAAGTGCATATGGATAACCTATATCTGATTGATTACTATCTCAGGGAGTGGGGAGGGGAGAATGGGAGAGATAGAATTTGACACTCAAAACTTTAAATAAATATTTTTTTTGATTAAAAAAAAGATATCAGGCCTGGTTTCAGAAACATGTCATCCCTGATCTTGTAAATTACAATTTACATAAGTAGGCAAAATCCTCTGTTCTAAACAGGACCAATATAAACATTTAACCAAAAGGACTCAATGGCTCCAGCAGGAGACCTTGGATTCTGGGGGGGGCAAAGTTAATTAGTTAAGGGGATAGAGATTTGAGATGCTTGACTGTGGCTTGTTGCAAACAAAACAGACAGATAGATACGTGCATATATACATACTTACATAGATGGATAGATAGATGAATAGATACATAGATACATAGACAGATACATAGATGAATAGAAAGGTAGATAGGTGAGTAGATAGATAGGGGATAGAAAGATAATCTATTAAATGCTTACTACAAGGCAGGTACAGTGCAAATTCAAGAAATACAAGTGAAACTGTGCCTGCCCTCAAGGAGTTTACATTCTTATGGGTAAGGACAACACATAAAGTGATATTGGACCCCCATTAGGGGTCTTGGCAAAGAGACAGCTCAGTAGGAGGTGTCAAGAAAGCGTGAGCACCTACATGATGAGAGGAAAGTTCACCTATCAGAGTTGGGATTCAGGCAGAGACCCCAAATTTTAGGAGAGGTGCAGAGTTGGGGATGATGAGGAGACAACTTTTTTATCCCTTTGGCCTTTTGCAGGAATTTGTCATTATGCCCTGAACTCAACCCATACCGTGGCACTGTCCTTTGTACTATAAAATATGCTTAACTACCTCTGTTATCTAAGGCAGATAATTTTGCCTCTCTCTGCCATCTGCAAAATGAAGAGTTTCGATTAGATGAGTTCTAAGGCTCCTTTCAACTCTAAATCTACAATCCTGTCAACTCTTGGCATCATTCTTGTGTATTTAGTCCTTTCCTTCAACAAGGGAACTTTTGTGCCAGAAGACTTCTCAGTTCACACCGTCTTCTGTCTTGAAAGTGGTTCCATCCCAACCAGGGGCTCCAAGCCCCTATTCTGCAGCATCTCATGGGGGCTCCATGATCTCGGGTGGGAGTTTCACAAAATTCTCCAATCATTTTCAAGTGAAATTAATTATATACACACATCTCTATGTAAATGTTTCATAAACATATGTGTATATATGTAGGCACATATATATGTGTATATATGTATGGCCTACCTCTGACACATACTGTCCATAGTTTTCATTCTTCCAGATTCCTTGGTACTCATTAATTATATTATTGATAGCTGACTGTTTTATAACCTTATCTTTTATCATTTTAGTGAAATAGTTTCTTTATCTCCTCCCTTCCTCCCTCCCTTCCTCCCTCCACTCCTTCCTCCCTCCCTTCCTCCCTCCCCTCCTTCCTCCCTCCATTCCTTCCTTCCTTCCTTCCTTCCTTCCTTCCTTCCTTCCTTCCTTCCTTCCTTCCTTCCTTCCTTCCTTCCTTCCTTCCTTCTTCTCCCTCTCTCTCCCTCTCCCTTTTCCCTCCTCACCTCCAGTTTACTCCCAGATTATATCTCATTTTTCTGGAGACACCACTTTTTGGGCTTATGGCCTAGTATTTGCTTTATCCTCACTGCCTCTGATGAAATGTTTTCCCCCAAAATCAAGATGGTGAACAATGTGCTACTGGGCTTAGGAAACTACTGAGAATGAGATACTCGTAGGAGCCACCTCCGGGGGCTGAACTGAGACCTGTTGAAAAGGGAAGGAAAAACAATCTTGCCCTAGGGCCTCTTGAAGAATTCCTAGAGCACTTGTTTGGCCTTGGGTGGCCAGAATTATGCATGTGGCACCCACAACAAGCTTTGACATCCTTGTGTTGTGACTTTCTCACAATAACAGCTTTTCTTTTCTTTTCTTTTTCAAGAAAATCAAGATTTATTTTAAATTATTATTTTGGGGTAGTCACAGAGGGTAAAGGAAATAGAAAATAAATGACACCAGAAAACAGGAAAAGGGCTGTTCTAATTAAAAGCAGCTTGCTTTTAACTCTATATGCATCGTTTTGAATCCAGCTGAGAAGGAAAGCTGTTCTGCTCCCTCATTGTCTCTGTGAGGCCTGGATATTCAGCCCTCAGCTCTGAGTGGCTTTTGAGCACTTAGGAACCCCACAAAGAAGAAAGCTTATTGTTGGTTAAGCACTGTCTGCCTACCGTCTTCATGCTCAGAGGCGGCTGGGGAGCTCCTTCTGCCTCCCCAACCTTTTTGGCCTCTCCCAGGAGGCTCAGTGCTCAGCCTCACAGGACAAGCAGGATATGGAGGCCTGTTCATGGATTTCTTTCAATGTAGAAAGAAATGCTGCCTTCAAAGATACCCAAGAATTGCTCGCAGGGGCAGCTATTCATACTAAGCTCCTGGGTGGTATTTTTCTGATAATGGGATCTCTTCAGTGCTAGAGATAGAGACAAAGGTATATAGATCTAATGGTAATTTGCTATCAATATAATGATAATAGCTATTTATTAAATTACGTTATATATGATATAAAATTACCATATAATATAATAACATTTTACAATAGCTATAATACTGCACTTTATGTATGTTATCTCATTTGATCCTCGTCTCTGCGAAGTTCTAATTATCCCCATTTTATAGATAAAGAAAATGAAACAGAGGTTAAGTGATTTGCCCAAGGCCACATGACTAGTGAGTTTCTGTGGCAGGGTTTAAATCTTCAGGTCTTCCTCACTAGAAGTCCTATGCTCTACCCATCTGCCTAGGCCAAGACTATGATTTTATTGGTGTAGGGAACTTTCAGTGAGAAAACTCCCTCTATCAATTTAGATTAGCAAAAATTTCTAGTCTTAGAAAGTTTGGGGAGGGGGCTACAAAGTCTATTTACTATTTGACTGAAACAACTGTCACTCCATTGATCACCTATGTTCATTTGACTGATGTGGCTGGCTGGGCTTGCTCCCTCAATATTCCATGTGTGGCCATCAAAAACATCCTCTTAGTCAAAAAGGATAACCTTCTGTGAGAGAATCATACTCATACTGTTCCTCCATTAAGAGTGTATGAACAAATGAGCTTCCCTGCTAGAACAAGTTTCCAAGGTCCATTTGTACAAGAATGCTTCAACCCATTTGTACCCTGTGGGGTAGTCAAGCTCTTAAGACTTCAGACACATCCAAATGAGGTACTTCTCCTGGCAATCTGGCTTTCTAAAAGAACATTTGGAAAAAGAAAAAAATAAAGTTGACTTGGCACATCCACTGAGAGGTTAAGTGGCTTTTCTAGGGTCACAGAGCCAGTATGTATCAATGCCAGAATGCTTCAACTCAGGTCTTTCTGAATCTCAGGTCAACTCTATCGCTTATGTGCTATTGTCTTTCTGTCTGTCTGTCTATCTATCTACCTATCATCATCATCATCATCTGTTTGTCATCTCTCTCTATGTGACATCTAATCTACAAACACACATACATGTAGTGTGTATGCATGGACAAATAGATAGATTGATAGATAGATAGACAGATATTGCTTTTAGTGCCAGTAGTATTATTTTTGTTAAAGAGTAAAAATACGTAGATGGTAAACACAGTCCCACATTCACACATTAATCAGTGGGAGAACTAAAATGATAATTCAAAATACTTGACTCTCAATTCTGATCTTGACCTAAAAGCTCTCAGGACCACAGTCCAAATGATATGGGAACAAGAATCTTTCTTTCTGATTCGCTTTGGAGTCATGGAAACAGAATCAATGGCTTGTTTGCCCTTTACATCAACTCACCATATCTGCGATTCCCCAGACGTAAATTCCTTTTCCTAGCCAACATTCTCCTTATATTTATTGTTCTTACCTACTAGAATATAAGATCCTTGAAGGTGTGGACTATCTCATTTTAATATTTGTATAAATATAAATGTACTTAGAACCATAGCTGGCACATAATAAGTGCTTAACAACTTTTTCTTTTCTCAGTTTGGTACCTTCTAATTTAGCAGTGGCCCCTGGTCTCTTGATTAAATTAACTGGAGAAAGATAAGCTATAGAAAGCATCTTCTTGAGTAATGGTGAGACATAGACCCCATTCTTCTTAGCAAAGAAGGTGGTAGACCAATAGGTACCAAATGAGACCTCTACTGTGAATCATATCAAACTGGCAATAATAATAAATAGCATTTATATAATGCTTTAAGATTTACAAAGTTCTTTATATTTAGTATCTCCTCACAGGACCCTTGTGAAATAGATGCTATTATAATCCCCATTTTACAGATGAAGGAACCAAAGGTAGGAAAGATTAAGTGATTTGCACAGGATTATATAGCTAATAATTGTCTGAGGCAGGAGCTGAATTTGGGTCTTCCTGACTGCAAGGCCAGTGATCTATCTACTATGCCAAGTGGCTGCGTCCTAAATTCATGTCCTTGTTATGAGAGCAAAGTACCTGGGGATGGGAGGAATATGGGAAACAGAGAAAAAAATCATCAATAAATCTTTAAAAAAATTAAAATCCATTTTTTAAAATCCAAAAGTGAAGAAAAGAAAACAGTCTTAAACTTAGGATTTTCTCTAAGTACTTTGTTGTGATCTAGGGTAGTAGCGGGGTTTGATGATCAGGCTTGCTCATTTAATGTGCAGAAAGTGATTCCAGGCAGAAACATTCAGCAATTTCCCACTTTGAGTTTGGGGAAAATATATATCATAACACTGATGTATACGGCTCTTTGTCAGAATGGGACCAACTAAGACTTAAAGCGGACCATAAGAAGGAGTTGTTGGCTATATTTCCCAAATCCTGTGCTCAGTCACTTACATGAAAATATAGAAAGGAAAACAAACCTCATTTATTAGTAAACATAATAATAACATAAAACATAAAATATTTTATATATAAACTGTATCTATGTATAATATATTTATGTATACAATATAATATATTACAATATATAAGATATATATTTATATATACAATATATAAAATACATATTTATATATACAATATATAAAATATAAAAAATACAATGAAAAAAACATAAAACATAAAAATAATGAGGGCCTAGGTCGAGTTGATTACTTTACTTGTAAGTCTCCACTAATACCTAGTATATAGTAGTCTAGGATATATGGGTGCTCAATTAGTCAATCCACAAGCGTTTATAAAGTGCCTTCTATGTGTTAAACGCTGTGCTATGGCTGAGGATACAAAAGCAAAAGTAAGACAGTTACTGCCTTCAAGAAGCTTACATTTTCCTGGCAGAAACAAGGCCTGCAGATAAGTAAATAAAGGATTATACACACACATACAGATGCATATATATATATATACATATATAGAGATATATAGATAGATATATACATACATGCACATATATACATATATATACATATATATACACATACATACACACTAAATAAGTACGCAGAAAAGAAAGGAGGGACAGAAATGATAATTGGGGAAATTAGAAAAAAGTCTCTTAAAGGAGGTGGCACTTGGCCTGAGCCTTGGTAAGATATCACTCCTCCTCCTAGTAAAGTCCAGTTGTGCTTAGACCAGGACCATCAGTGAACCTGATTATTCTCTGTTGGGAATCTTACAGGAGCCTTAGGCCTGGAATCAGGTTCCTGAGAAGCGCTCTGTAACTCCTAATAACCTTTCCAAGAAAGGAGCCGGGACTGAGGTTCAATCTTTGCCTCCTCCAGTCACCCCATCTCTTTAGATAAAACCCTATCATACTGTACTGAACTACTAGGGACTCTTAATATTTTAACCTTTTCCCATAGATACCCCTTTCCAACTTGTTTCCCTTAGCTCAGAACGTGTGTGGCTGTGCATGAGCAGTAACTATCTTTCAATCATTTTTTAAAAAAGGGAATGAAGTGGTCCTTGCCAATACTAAAGCTATGGGGTCCAAAGCCTCTATTAGTCCAAAGACTGCTATTAGTAGTTGAGTTTCTTATTATTTCTTGGTAGATACACCTAAGCATAGGCCCACCCAAATTTGCATCCTATTCCACGTTACCTGTTTATTTGCATATCAACCTATCAATTCATTACCTTAATAATATCATTTATTACATAGTCCTCAGGGGGTGAGTGCTGTGGTAGAACCAGGTTCAAATTGCCCACCTGCACAAGCTAGGACAATAAGGAAGTGGGGAGCTAGGGATTCCAAGAGGGAGAGACAAGAAGGGAGGCCACTCTGGCCCTGCCAGTAGATGAAAACATCATATTTAGGCAACATCAAGAAAGACAGATTGGCTAGAGAGCAGAAAAAGTAGTTTGCTTGTGGTCAGTTTGCAAACCTTTGGAGTCAAGAAAAAGAATAGCCCAGGTCAGTCTTTTTATTCTATTGTTCTGCATCAGCGACTGACATGAGTGTTGTTGAGAGAAGAGATAGTTCGGACAGATTGTACATGACCAGAGAATGAGAAGAATAGAGGAGAAACTAATGAGGTTTTTTTCTTTCATGTGGGGGTCCTGTGAATAATATTAATGTCTTCACTTTAATAACCCACTTGGCATAGCAAAGTAATAAGCATTAATCAAGTTAGTACCAGTGATAAAAGAGGGAGAATAATGCAGGGTTCATCTGAAAAAAAAATGCAGCAACTTGAGTAAAAGAACATTGGCTTTGAAAGAAAATGTGTCTGGTGGGACATCAGCCTTCTAAGTGTGCCTGTGAGTAAGGGGTTCAGTCTGTGAGTATGGAGATCTGTATTTATGCCATGTATTTTCTTTCTAAGAAGCTCAAGGAGTTTTTTGAATGTGATTATCTCATCAGTTTTTGCCACATCTCAGTGTCTGTCCCCCACTAGGGTTTTATCCTTTAGATAAGTGGTTTTCAAGGCTTAGATAACCCACAGAGTTCCTTCCAAATTTCTTTAGATAGCCTCATTTCTTCCACTACTAAAGACAAATCAGGCAGCGGTCCAGGGGTCAGATGTGACAGGTTGCGGCAAGGCCAGAACTGACCCAGAGAGTTCAAAGCATGACTTTCCACTTCTGGTCTCCCTGTTTTTCCATTGACTGGTCCTTGCATCTGGAATGCTTTCCCCCCTCAGTTTCACTTCTTGGAACTCATAGCTCTCTACTCAAGCATCAGCCCAAGTACCAGTTACTTCAAAAAGCCTTTGCTGATTTCCCCAGTTAGTACCCTCCATATCTTCATGCCTTGGATGCATTTGTCTGTGAATATATTGTGTCTTCCCAGTAGAACATGAGCTACTTGGAGGCAAGGATCGTATCATTTTAAAAATTTGCATCATCTGCTTCCACTGTACCTGGCACCCATTACAAGTTGAAGTCCTATCACTTCTTGGAGAAGAAGGCATTTATTCATGTTCAGAATTCTCTGAGGTAGGCCCTAGGGCGACTCTGAAATCCCATTCCAAACTAAATATCCTCCAGCCTCGGATTTTTGTTCCCCAACTCCTCCGGGAATCTTTTGTATCAAAGGTGCCTGAGACCAGGACAGATATCCCAGGACTACTCTGAGCTCAAAAGATTCTATTCTAACTTTGCTAAATAGAGTAAAGAATTTCCTCCTATGGTAATGGAGGAGCTCTCAGCTATTTCTGGGTCCTTCCCGAGCTGAGCAAGGGAGGGCAGTAAGTAGGGACCTCTTAGTCTAAGTAGCCTGTGGCAATAGCTCAATTTCTTTCTTTTTTTTGAAGGGGGAAAGGCAATGCAATTGGGGTTAAGTGACTTGCCCAAGGTCACATAGCTAGAAAGTGTCAAGTGTCTAAGTTCGGATTTGGACTCAGGTCCTCCTGACTCCAGGGCCAGTACTCTACTCACCGAGCCACCTAGTTGCCCCTAATAGCTCAATTTCTAATGCTAGGGAGGTGGACTTTATTCCTGGGGTCTGAGCTGGCCATCACTGGGGCCTCTCCTCTGCTATGCCCACCCAAATGGCCAGCTAATTGTCTAGGAACTTTTTTTAAGCGTCAGTGGCATTTGGGCAACCTGGGGTTTCCATGTGTCTTTAAAAAAAACCCAACACCCAGTGGCACATAAAAATAACGAGATTTAAGGTTGAGTATTTTCCAAGAACCTTCAATATTGAATAGAGAGCTGACAAAATTACAAAGTGGGTGAAATTTGTCCTAAGGACACCTACTTTCCCTTTTTGTACGCCTTTTCCTTATTCAACTACTCTTTTCCCTGTCAACATTATTCAATTCATTTCTGATATCTTAGCTTCTCCAATCTAAAAAAAATGTTCTGAGAAAACTAATTTGTACTAGGGGGTTGCCGATTTAATGTATCTCTTCCTAGAGATTATATATGTTTCAAGAAATCACCAATCAAAAGATTCCTGTTGTATTTAATACAAAGAAATTAAAATCTAAACCTAGAATTTGGGGCATAGGGATAGCTGGGAACATATTTTTAGGCCAGGGGCCTTCCCGGGACCTTTCTAATCTCAGTAGTTAGGTATTGTGGACTACTAACAAAAATATGGCCTGGTTTTACTGTGTTATTTTAAAAGAACTGAACAAAGTCTGTCAGTATGAGGGTGGCGAGGAATCAGGCTATAGACATCCATGGTACAGATGTTGATTTCAACTCCAGTCTTTCTCTTCTTTCTGCTTTCTCTGTGTTCCTGTGCCTCTGTATCTCTCTGTCTCTTGCTTTCTTTGCAGTGTTAAAGTAGGGTCAGAGATATTGAAGTCTTTCATGCTGGGAAGAGACTTCTTTACGTGAGGTTTAGAGCAAGGCCATTTTTCCCCTTAGAATCAAAGAATTTCAGAGCAATAAGAGATCCAAGAGATGGTCTAGTTCAGACTTCTAATTTTCTAGGGAAGGAAAGAGAGAGAGAGAAGTGACTTGCTGGGGTCTCACAGCAAGAAAGTAACAGTCAGGATTAGAACCCAGGCTTCCTAACCTCTGTTCTGGTCTTCTTTTCATTATAACCATACTGCCTTCTATTTTTAGCAAGTTTCTCACAAAGATGAAAAAGAAAAAACAAACTTGAGTGGCTCCCTATCACTTCCAAAGCCAACTACAAAATCCTCCATTTGGTGTTCAAAGCCCCTTATAACCTAGCCTGCTCCTACCTTTCCAGTCTTCTTACAGCCCACCATGTACTCTTCAATCTAGTGACATTAGCCTCCTAGCTGTTTCATGAACGAGACACTCCAGTCCCTGACACTTGGAATGTTCTCTTTCCTCATTTCTGCTGACTTCCCTGGCTAATTTTAAGGCCCAATTAAAATCCCATCTTCCACGGGAAGCCTTTCCCAACCCTTCTAAATTGTGCCTTCTCTCTTTTATTTATTTCCTAATTATCCTGTATATAGCTTGTTTGCATATGTTTGTTTATTTGTTGTCTTTCTCAATTAGATTGTGAGCCCCTTGAGGGTGGGGACTGTCTTCTGCTTTTTTTTGTATCCCCAGTGCTTAGTACAGTACCTGGCACATCGCAGAGATTTAATAAATGCTTATTGACTATCTAGAGAGATTTAGGAGAGAGAAGAGGAGATTGCAAAATCTGGATCAAATATGTACAGCATTTCCATTAGTTTCTGCCTTTCATAGAAACAGTTATAAAAATCATTGGTCTTTCTCCTCCTTTGTTGTTGTTCAGTCATTTTCAGCTGTGTCTTACTCTCAGTGACCCCATTTAAACTAAGGTACTGGAATGGTTTGCCATTTCCTTCTCATTTTACAGATGAGGAAACTGAGGCAAACAAGGTTAAATGACTTGCCCAAGGTCATACAGCTAGTAAATGTCTGAGGCCTGATTTGCACTCAGGAAGATGAGTCTTCCTGAATCCAGGCCTAGCACTCTATCCACTGCAACTCCTAGCTACCTTCTTTCTCCTTTACCTAGCTTCTATAAAGTTTCTTTCCTCTGTTCAATCCACTTATTTAAATATATATTATATTAAATTATTTCTAGGTGCTAGAGATACGAAGACACCAATAACAACTAGTGCATTTGCCCTCAAGAAACATTCTTGTGGGGCAGGGAGGGGAATATAATGTGTACCCAAGGGAATATATACAAGTGACAAGTCAAGGAGTAGGCCAGTAATTTCACTGATAAAAGTAGAGCTTCCCTCTACTAACATACATCACCACCTTCTCTACAACTTATCATCTTAGTCTTAGAGAATTTCCTAGCTTGCTGGCCATGCAAAAACACATGTGGGGCCGATTTTGGCCTATAGTCTGCTGACCTCTGCTTTAAACTAAATACGATGAGGGAGAAGACTTTACATAGAGATAGATAGATAGATAGATAGATAGATAGATAGATAGATAGATAGATAGATATGTAAATATACATACATACATATGTATGTATACAGACACATATATGTCCTGTTAGATACTATAGAGAATTACCTCAAAGAATGAAGAATAGCAGCTTAAAATCCAGGAAAGAAGCCAGTAATGAAATTCATGACTTCAAGTGTCTTTACACAAATACCCAAATAGACAAAATTTGGTCAATAAACAAAAGGAACCAGAAGCAAGGGAGTAAATTTGTCCTCTTGGTGGGATGAAACCCATGAATGGACTATGAAACTGCAAGAAAAACAAAATAGGTAAAAAGGAGGTGGGGTAGCATTGCCCATTAAGAAAAAATACCCATGTGAGGAAGTCCAGGAACTGGAACAGGAAAGCCCCAAAGAAAGTATTTGGGTGAAGTCCAAAGAGGGAGAAATGGAGGTTATTTTGTGTTTGGAGTATATTATAGACCACATGGATTGAAAGAGGAAATGGATGAGAAGTCTCGGAAACAAATCCCAAGCCTGGTACTAAGGCATGATATGGTGGTAAACAGGGAAGTTCAATTTTTCAGACATCCTCTGGAGCTCTCTCTCTACCAGAAGCAGAATATGGAATAACTCCATGACCTGCCTAAGTGATAGGTAGAGGAACCAACAAGGAGAAATTCTGTTGTGCATCTGATTCTCATTAAGAGGTTTCTGGGGGTGGAAATGATGAGAATCTGGCATGAGAGGTTGTGGGGGCAGAGGAGGATCACTCCATCCCACAGCTTGTTGTGATACAGAAGGAGAGGAAATCTTGGCATAGTCTGGCATACATCCTAGATTCTGGGAAAACAGATTTCAAAAGGTTCAGAGGAAAGACAGAGAGGATCTTATGCACTAAAATGCTTCAAGAGAAGCCATCTCAGGAGGGATAGGAGGTGCTCATGGGTAAAATTCTGAAGACACAGAGGCTTCAAGAGAAGCCAGCTTAAGAGGGATAGGAGATGCTCATGGGTAAAATTCTGAAGATACGAAGATGCTTCAAGAGAAACCATCTCAGGGGGCATAGAAGATGCTCATGGGTAAAATTCTGAAGGTACAAAGATGCTTCAAGAGAAGCCAGCTCAGGAGGGATAGGAGATACTCACAGGTAAAATTCTGAAGATACAAAGCTGCTTCAAGAGAAGCCATCTCAGGGGGCATAGGAGATGCTCATGGGTAAAATTCTGAAGACAGAGATTCTTCAAGAGAAGCCAGCTCAGGAGGGATAGGAGATGCTCACGGGAAAAATTCTGAAGACACAAAGAGTAACAATTTTAATGAGGAGAAAGATAAAATTTATTTTCAAAGACTGATGCAGATGCACAGAGAATGTCCCCATCAACTTAGATGTTGAAAAGAAATGTACAGGAATGGAAGCAAGGCCAAGTAACAGAATTTGAATATGAGAGTATGGTACAATCCTGTAAGCATAGTGTCAGGAAATGCTAAACCTCAGAATGAGCTTAGGTTGGTGAAGGAAGATAAGAACAACTAAAAGGTGTTTGGTTTTTTTTTTAAGTGATAGTGGGGGAAAAATGAGGATCAAAATGAATAGAACCTTTGAGGTGGATGGAATGATGATAACTGACAGCAGAGATTAGGCAGAACTTTTAAAATTCTGATTTATTTCTGCCTTCTCTGCCAAGGAGAATGACCTCTACACCAAGCAATAATGAAAAAAATGACTAGCAAGAATCTGATACCCAAGATAATTAAGATGATAGTAATAGAGAGCTTGGTTGCCCTTGACAAATTCAAGTCACCTGGTCCAGTTGAACAGCATCTTTGGGTCCTGAAAGAAATGACAGATATGAATGTTGAACCACCATTAGTGCCATTTGAAATGTCATGGAAGCGGGAGAGATACCCTGAGACAGAGAAAGAAAAATATGGCTTTGATTTTCAAAAAAGGGAAGAGAATAGAGCCCATAAACTAGATGCCAGTGAGTTTGACTTCTTGGAAAATGCTAGAATGGATCATTAAAGTGATGGGTGGTGAACATCCATAAAGGGAAACGGGATTTGAAGAACCATCATGGCTTCATCAATAATAGGTCATGACGACAATAACTTTACTTCCTTATTTGGGAAGGATTTTGGGGATTCCTAGATTTTAGGAAAATAGCTTTCAGAGGGAAGATAGGTAGGTAGGATCCCATGGATTAAAATGCTTCAGGAGTATCAGTGAGAGTAGATGAGGGGAATAGTGTGGGTCCAACTTACCTAGATTTTAGTACAGCTTTTGATGAAGTATCTCATCCTATTCTTGTGGAGAAGATGGAAAGATGCAGCATAGATGATAATTGAGAGGGATTCAGAACTTGTTGGCTGGTCCAACTCAGAATATTTAATTGTTCAATACCACTGTAGCAAGAGGTCTACGATGGAGTACCTCCAGGGATCTATGCTTGACCCGGGAGCATTTAACATTATTGTAATTTACTTGTATAAAGACATAGGTAGTATACTCATGAAAATTTCAGATGACATGAAGCTGTAAGGAATAACTAACATAGATAATGACAGAGATTGGATCTGAAAGGATCTTGGCTGGATGGAGCTTTGGGATGAATCTGGTAAGATGATATCTAATAGAGATACATTTAAGTCTTTCACTTAGAGGCAAAAAAATCACTTTCTTAAGTATAAGAGGGGGGACGTATAATTGGGTAGCAATTTGTCTGAAAAAGAAAGAGAGGTTTAAGTGGACTGCTAGATCAATACAAGTCAATAGTGTGATGTGGCAGCTGTTGTGTTTGTCCTTCATTTTCAAAGAGGACCGTGACGTCAGGGAAGTGATGACATGGTTCAAAGTTGACTTTGATTTCAGTGAGGGGGTGCTGTGCAAGGTCAGCAGCCTCACTTTCTCCTCCAGAGCCATCTGGGTCCAGTGACCAGATATTCACCAGGATGACTGGAGATGACCCAGGATGCAATGGAAGACCCTGGTCCGTTTAGGCTCAGGCATTTTTCATGTACTCACTTAGAGTGAGGTAATGCCCATTCAAGTGAACAGACCTCTTTAAGAAGTGAGTTGAGGGATGGCCCCTTTAATTAGAAAAAAAAATCAAGCTAGGAGGGGAAGACCCTCAGGGTTGCTGTTCCAAAGAGAAACAGTGACCATTGACATTCACTCTAAGCCAGGAGGGCCCAAAATATGGCCATTAAGTGGAGCTTGGTCAGGGACCTATTGCGGTCCCTATGGCAGCCAAAACAACTACTGAAATCTTTGGCTACATTCAGATTAGTAAGGCTTCCAGGAATCTGGAGTCTCGTTGCCCTTATCAGATCTCATCTAATTCTAGTCCAATAGCCTCTCACTGAACAGAACAGAGGGAACCTTGTCCTTATTCACAACCTTAGCCAGGTGAGAATCAGTTTCCCTTTGAGGAAGTTTTCCCTTTGAGAGGAGATTCCAGAGATATCTCTTCAAGTCATCCCATGAGCTGAATTTAAACTAACCTCCACATGACTTATATGCACAACCTACAACCTACACATTTAGTGGTTCATCAAACCCTTTCCCCAGGGACAATTACACCAAGGACAGCTCTACTTTCGGCTCTAGTCTAGAACATCCACAAAAAGGCAGAGAGAGGTGGGGTAAGGGGTACTCAAATCATAGCATGAATCATGTATGTAAGAAAAGTGATTTCCTACAGAGAAAACAATGGTAAACACAAGAGAATCATGTTAACATAATGATTTAAATAGGATTCAGTGTCTTAACTTACTACTTAGTCATAGTCATCTGACAGGCTAATATGGGGCAGCTTAAGTGGAAGCTAGGTGGTGGGGTGAATATGGTGGATAGAGTGTGGAGCTTCTAATCGGAAAGACCTGAGTTCAAATCCTGTCTCAGATACTTAACGCTTTTGTGACTCTGGGTAATTCACTTAACTGCTGTTTGACTCAGTTTCCTACTCTGTAAAATGGCACCTACTTCCTAGGGTTGTTGTAAGGGATCAAATGAGATAATAATTATAAGGCACTTGGCAAATAGTAAGTGCTATATAAATGATAGCTATTATTATTATCATTATTAAAGTCTAGTTGGGACATACAATAGTTTTGATAAGGTTGCTAATTAGCCATTTCATGTTTCACGTCTGTGCTAGAATCAAACAACCAAGAGTGATTTTTTTCCCCCAGTGGCCTCTTTCTAATGCTGGCTCTTCCCTTAGTGCTGTCCTGCTCCTACTGCTACTTAGGCATTCTCTGCCTGCTGCTGCCTGGATGCCAGGAAGGGGAAAATGTCTACTGCTCTGTTGCAATCCCTCCAGACCTTTCAGTGCTCACCTGGTTGATGCTAAAGTAAGGAAATATCCACAAGATGAGGGTAGCCAAGGGCCCAGGTACAGGCTCAGCTTACTAAGTCTCAGCCCCGTACAAGGAATGGTGGCCCCCACTGCCAATATGTCAGAGGAGAAAAAGGCCATCCTTCTACACCCTTTCTTGAAATGACATCTTGGGATGCTAGAGGGTTGCATCCAAAACGGCTGCCATCTATCTCCTTCTTTAGAAGGTGTGGCACCTAATCAGCTCTTCTGGCTTAGTATATAATCAGTGGCTTCTTGTCAAAGAGTATTACATTGCCAGAAAGCCTTCTAGGCCTCTCACAGGGTCCATCAGATACAGTCAAAGAATATGTTGGGGATGGGGAGGGAGGAGGGTAGATTATTCCATACAAATTTGTTGTTGTTGTGACCCCATTTGGGCTTTTCTTGGCAAATTTACTGCACTGGTTTGCCATTTCCTTCTCCAGCTCATTTTACAGATGGGGAAACTGAGGCAAACAGGGTTAAATGACTTGCCCAGGGTCACATTGCGAGTAGGGTCTGAGGCCAGATTTGAACTCAGGTCTTCTAGATTCTAGGCCTGGTACTCTATCCACTATGCCACCTAGCTGCCCCTACGGTTAATTTAAGAGCCCACAATTCCGATGCTACTACACAGTATCCTCCTTAACCTACTTCTAGTTTGGTTATAAATAGTCATCGTCTATAAGTTACTCTACACTGTGGGGAGATCTAGAAGAGGGGTACACTAGTTTCTTCTGGGTGATTATTGCTATGTGTGTGTGTGTTTGTATATACATTGTATGTATGCTATATCAATTTAAAAGTATGGCTATTACTTTTAATTACCATTACCCATGATTCCTTCTAACGCCCTGGCAATTAATGGAATGTATTACAGCTTCACACAGTACAAAGTAAGAATTTTGCTTCAAAACAATGCAGAGGCCAAGGGAGAGGAGGACGCTGCTTTCTCGGCACCATCAGAGTCTGCAGACAAGCTCAATAATTGAACTTCTAAAACCCTAAAGTCTGCCTGCTGGGATGCAGGATTCTTGGTTCGATGCAATGCAGTGGCAGGGACTGTGCTTCAGGCAACCTGAGAAGAGTGCCGAGCAGTCCCTGTTTTTTTTTTCATTTCCTGTATGTCCATAGGGAGGTGACCATCAAGGGCAACAAGTGTGCCCAGGCCACCACGGGACCGGCTGCAGGTCCCAGCCTTCCCTCTCTCTCGTGGGAGAGGAAGCAGTGAGTACAAAGAAAACGTCAGCAAACAGCACCCTGTGATGAAGGAGCACACTGGAAAGGTGCAGGAGAAAACATTGTCTCCAGATGCACATTTACTCACAAGGCAGATGGGCTGACATGTTCAGGCTCTCTATGACCAGTCTGGGTGCTCCAAGTGAATCAGGTTATCCATAGGAAATGGGTAGGAGACAACATGGGAAGGGGAGACCTTCAGGTTTTGTGCAGCCAAATGTCAATTCCAGTGGCTCTCTCCCAACCTGTTTTACTACAGATAGGGAAGGCTGGGTTCAGCCTATATTACTGTGCAGCCCTGCACAAATATTGGTTTGGCCAGTAGCCTGGGAAAGTCTCAGGTTAAGTATGAAACACCAAAAAGCAAGTCCTGGTAGGTGAGGGGCTTCTACCATTTTGCATTTCCGAATCTTTTGAAGTCCATCAAAGACACTATTAGTGCTACTAGGGTTATGATTTACTATCACAAAGGTACAAATGGTTGGGGGCTTTAATTATGTAGGACTCAATTTTCAGGAGCTCAGAAAATATACATACACATACACAGATATATACATATATATATTTGATATCTATATATGTATAAAGATTGACCCACATGCATATACATATATGTGTGCATACCATACATGTATGTATATATACATAGTACATATGTGTGTATGCATGTATATTCATAGGTATATATGGTCCTAAAGGTCTTTAGTGCAGTTTTAAGTTATAGTAGCTTATAACCTGGGATACCGCATGCACACATATTTACATACATATATAGTGAATATATATAATAGATACACTATATGTGGATCACTCTTGTGTATATGTGTATCTATACACATGTGTAACTATCAGTACATACATGTGTATAAATATATAGTTATGTTATAAAACTAATGGGGGAGATGAAAAGCATCCCTGAGTTCGTGGAAAATGCCTAAACCGAAGGATGCTGATGATTTCAGCCCCATTTCTCTCTAGCAGGAAAGACAGAACCTCATGAGTATTCCTGCACTGCAGTAAGTCTGTGCATGGCCGGCATACAGATCTGACAATGACAGCAAGTGTCCACAGCTGGAAAGGAGAGGAGCCGCGGGTGACCAAATGCAGGCAGCTTGCTTCTGCACTCGACAAATGATGACCTTTGGATGGGGCACGACAAGCTCATTTTAATAGCAAAGGACGCTTTCCTCCCCTTGCCCTCTCTCTGTTCTCCCCTTCCCCCAGCCCTTTACTTTCCTGCTGCTGATGGGGAATGTATAACCAGCCTCTCAACCTGTCTCTCATTTTGGAGGAATGGGAGAAACAGGGGAGTATGAAGAGAAGCTTATTTAATACCAGAGCGCTCATGGGCTTAGAAGACTGTGTTTGGGATAATTACAAGGAAAGGGGGAGGGGCAAGGAGGAAAGAGACTGTATTTTTACTTAGAGTTGCATTGACTGAAAGATCCCTGGGAAAGAAATACAACGATTCCTGGATAGATGCAGCTCCCTGGGAAGCAAGAGTGATTATGTTTTCATGGGTGATTACCTTTCATAGGCTTCTCGAGGGCAGGGACCATATCTGTCTAAATTGCTCTGTACCGAGCCATGCATAGCCAGATACTTAACATTCCCTTTTTGATGATGATGATGATGATGATGATGATGATGATGACTGTGATGTGGAAATTATGGACTGCCATGGGGTTACGGAGCCAGGGCCAGTGGTTCTAAAATACCATCTGGAACATTTAGCATTCTGTAGTGACTTCTTCCTGGACTCTGGAATTTCTGTTCTGAGATGGGTATTGTTTTCTTGTCCTAGCGACAGGGTCAGCCTTACTGAACTTCATGATGTTAAAAGGGAATTCGAGTCCTCTCACAGGTGGCATGTTCCACCTCCATTTCTTTCAGAGCCACTCTCTCCTCTTCCTCCCTGCCCTCACCCAACTCCCTGGGGCAAGAACTTAACACATGAGTAAAAACTGTGAGTTTCCTACAGTCAAACATGCTCTTAATAAAGAGTAGTGGTCAGACATGAAATGTTTTTCTTATTTCCTTGAAGAATCCATTTTCGAACTTGGGTCTAACTAAGTAGACCCTCTATAGTTAATATGATATCCACTCAGTTCCATAAGCTTTTGGTTCTCCATAATTGTTTTTTATCTCTTCCCACTTCCCCCTTCTCTTTTCCCCCTTATTTCCCCTCCCCTTCCCTCTTGTCTTTTGGCTCATTATAAAACAATCCTTTCAGACAATTCAAACTGAACAAAAATGAAATGAGCTGCCTTGTAAAGTAGTGATCTCTATGTCACTGGAAAAGTTCAAGCAAAGGTTGAAATGATTATTTCTGAGGGATATTAGAAAGGGGATTACTGCATTGGACAGGCAGTTGGATTTGTCTTTCCTTTTTCCTTTCCCCCTTCCTCCCTTCCCCTTTCCTCTCCTCATTCCCTCTCTCCCTTAGTCTCTCTCCCTCCCTCCCTCCTTCTCTCTGTCTCTCTCTCTCTGTGTCTGTCTCTCTGTCTCTCTCTGTTTCTCTGTCTCTCTCTCTGTCTCTCTGTGTCTCTGTCTCTGTCTCTCTATGTCTCTGTCTCTCTGTGTCTCTGTCTCTGTCTCTCTATGTCTCTGTCTCTCTGTGTCTCTGTCTCTTTCTCTCTCTCTCTGTCTCTCTCTCTCTCCCTACCTCCTTCTCTCTGTCTCTCTCTGTTTCTCTGTCTCTCTTTCTCTCTCTCTGGCTCTGTCTGTCTCTCCCTCCCTCTCTCCCTCCTTCCCTCTGCCTCCTGTCTTCTCTCTCTCTCTCTCTCTCTCTCTCTCTCTCTCGCTCTCGCTCTCGCTCTCGCTCTCGCTCTCGCTCTCCCCTCCCTCTTTCCCTCCCCACTTCTTTCTTTTTTCCTGAACAGCTTCGTGATGACCAACCATGCCTCCTTCCCGGAATTACTGTCTCTTTGTTTCTCCATTTGGAGCAGTGCGCTGCTATTCTCCCTTCTCTGTGGCTAATTTCCTTAGTGTTTGATCTTACACACAGGATGATTTGCAGAATAGAAGAATAAGACCGTTATAAGTGTTTGTTTAGTGAATTTGTATAGTTTTATAGTTTACAAGATGTTTTCAAATATTTCACCTAATCATCCTCTCAATCATCCTTCTCAATAACGCTCCGAGGTAAGCAAGTAAGTATTGTCTTTCTTTTACGGATGAGGAGAAGGAGGAGGAAGAGACATTTATAAAGTGTCTTCTATGGGTCAGGCATTGTGCTAAGCTATTATGTTATTGAGAGCAGTCAAGTGGTGAAGAGAATAGAGCACCAGGCCTGGAATCAGGAAGACCTGAGTTCAAATCCAGCCTCAGATACTTCCTAGCTGTGCGACCCTGGACAAGTCACTTAACTCTGTTTGCCTCAGTTTCCTCATCTGTAAGATGAACAGGAGAAGGAAATGGTAAACCACTCCAGCATCTCTGCCGAGAAAACCTCAGATGGGGTCACCAAGAGTCACACGAGGGTCACACGACTAAAACGACTGAAAAACACCAACCTTATGCTCATTACCTCATTTGATCCTCACAACGACTCCATTTTACATTTGAGGAAACTGAGGTAGGCAGAGGTGCAAATGGAGGCTCAAGAAGATTAAATGGTTTGCCTCTAGGTCTTACTGCTGCTAGTAAGTAACACAGCTGATAGTTGATTCCTAATCTTCTGACTGCAAGGTTGGGGTAACAGGTCCAGCTGATAGAAGGGACCCTAAAGGACATCTAACCCAACTGCTTGCTTAATGCAATAGAGATCCCTGACAAATGGCCATTTCAGCCATTGCTTGGACATTTCCAGGGACGGGGCTGACTAGTCTCTAGGCAAGGCAGGCCATTTCATTTTCGTTAAGCTTGAGTTGTCTGAGTCTTAGAGTTTTTCATTACTGTAAAATGAGCCCCAAACCTCCCTCTCAGTAATAATGATGACAACAATAATATAATCTTCAGTCTCTTACTCTCCTCTGGCTTCTTTCTACAATATGCCCTACAAATATGCTCAACTCTCCACAATTCCATAACAATCGTATTGACCTTTCTTTCCTATGTATCACTGTCACCCCCACTCTCCCTCCCTCCTCTCTCTCTCTCTCTCTCTCTCTCTCTCTCTCTCTCTCTCTCTCTCTCTCTCTCTCTCTCTCTCCCTTCCTCCCTCTGTCTCTCCCTCCTTCTCTCTCTCCCTCTCTCTCTCTCCCCTTTCCCCTTCATGCCCCAAACTTTTGAAAGACTTAGCTTCCACTTGCTGCCTCCACTGTCTCTTTCTTTTTATAATCCAGCCTCTGTTGCCATCACTCTTCAAGAATTTCTCTTTGAAAGATTGCCAGTTACCCCAGGTACTAAATCAAATGATCTTTCTTCAGTACTCTGATATCTATGTAGCATTTTGTACTATTATGCCCCCCACCTCCTGAATACTCCCTCCTTTGGTTTCTGAGATACCATTTCCCCCTGGTTTTTCTCCTACTTTTCTAATCATTCCTTCTCTGTTTCTTTAATCCAGAGCTGGAAAAGAATTTATTAGTAATATAATCCAAATAGATAATGAATGGAGGCCCAGAGAGTAGAAGTAACTTGTCCAAGGTGACACAGACAATATGTGACACAGCGTAGCGGTAAAGACAATGTGGGTAGATGGTACTGGATCTGAAGCCTAGACTACTTGGGTTCAAATCTAGCCTTAAACACTTACTTGCTATGTGGTCTCTCTGTGCCTCAGTTTCCTATTCTGAAAATGACAGGGGATTTGATGGCCTCTCAGATGCTTTATAGCTCTAAATCTGTTATCCCATGATCCCAAGTGTCAAAGTCAGAATTTGAACACTGGTCTCATAACTCCAGATTTGACACTTCTAGCTTAGTGGTTTTTTTTTTCTTCATTGACTCTCCTTTTTCACTCTTTTCTTCATTGATTCCTTATCCTCATTCTGATTACTTAAGATGGGTGCTCCCCCAGGATTCTATCTTTGGCCTTCTTCTCTACTAATTTCTCTGCTTTCTTCTTTGGCTATCTCATGTATCACACATGTTATTATCTCTAACAATGAAGTTTAACTTTTCTGTCTTAATCACTTTTAAGTTTGAGAGATACCCTTCCAACTGCCTACAGAATGTTTCTACCTCTGTGTCCCTCTAGACCCTTAATCTTGGAACGTACAAAAAGGAATTTATTTTTCTCCCACAGACCTGCTTCTCCTTTAGACTTCTCTATTTCTCTCGGAGGCAACGTGATTCTCCAATTCCTTATGATTGAAACCTTAGGTAATCTTTCACTCTGTCCTCTCCTTTGCCTCATCTCCTTCCCAGTAGTCTCCCTTCTCCCTTTTCAATGTCTCTGTCATCTTCACTCTCTTCTTGTTCTCGCTGTCACCAACCTAATAAGGCCCTCGCTGCTGCCCATCTAGATATATGCAGATTCTCCTGCTTTGCTCTTTCCTCCTTCTAATGCCTTCATTTGTCAAGTTGTAGTAGTTTTTTCATTGTTCATTTGTGCTGACTCTTTGTGAACCCATTTGGGGTCTTCTTGGCAAAGGTACTGGAGTGCTTTGCCATTTCCTTCTCTAATTCATTTTACAGATCAGAAAACTGAGGCAAACAGGGTCAAATGACTTGCCCAGGGTCACAAAGCTAGTGAGAGTCTGAGGTCAGATTTGAGCTTAGGGAGATGAGTCTTCCTGACTGTAGGCCTGATGGTCTATCCACTGCAACACCACCTAGCTGCCCCGTGTGTGTGTGTGTGTGTGTGTGTGTGTGTCTGTGTGTGTGCGTGTGTGTGCGTGTGTGTGTGTGTGTGCGTGCGTGTGCACGTGCCTATGTTTGTCCTTCGTTCTTGAAGAGGACCGTGGCATCAGGGAAATGATGACATGACTTACAGTTGACTTTGATTTGAGTGAGGGAGAGCTGTGCAAGGTCACCAGCCACACTTTCTCCTCGAGAGCCATCTGAGTCCAGTGACCAGATATTCACCAGGATGACTGGAGATGGCCCAGGATACATTAGGAGACCCTGGCCCTTTCAGGCTAAGATTTTTTCAGGTTCTCACTTTGAGTGAGGTAACTAACGCCCATTCAGTGAATAGGCCTCTTTAAGAAGTGAATTTTGGGGAGGCAATCAGGGTTAAGTGACTTGCCCAGGGTCACACAGCTAATAAGTGTCGGGTACCTAGCTGCCCCTAGTTCTAGTAGAAAGAACAAAGATTTTGAGGACCTAGACCAGGGCTGTCCAACCTTAGGTTGTCTTAGAGCTGCATTAAAATAAAATAATTATTCGAAGGCCACGCCCAGAATAAAAAATACAGTACACTAATAGAAAGTGGGGGAACACCCCCCATCAATGCCACAGATGAAGGCGCGAAGTGTGAAAGCAAACACAAAACAACAAAGTGACAACACAACAGTATAAAGGTAGGTGCATACTGACTAGTCTGCATTGTACAGACAGAATGCATCCCATAGATTGATTGAATATTCGGTGCAATATGTTCTGTCCGTAACACTGCTTAAAAACACCAAAGAAAATTAACATCAACAAGATTATTTATAGTGATGGAATTAAAAAATCTAATATGTATTCCATGCAAATTATTATTTTATTTTTTCGCTTGTGAAAATTAAAACCCACAGGCAGGCTACATAAAATCGTACTGTGGGCCACAGGGCTGTATTTTGGACAGCTTTGACCTAGACTCAAATCTCACCTCTTACATGTACTATCTGTGTGTCCTTGGGAAGTCATTTAACCTTCTAGGGCCTTAGTTTCTTCATCTGTAAAAGGAGGGGCTTAGACCGGATGACCTTTTATGATCCCGTCTTGCTCCAGTTTATGATCTTTAGATCCTTATTCCATGGTCAGACACTTTCCTTAAGGTTTGTCCTGATCGTGTTGCTCCTCATCCAAACTTTGAATGGCTCATAATTACAGGGTCCTTGCCTAGCATTCAAAGACCTTCACAATCTGGCAAAAGTCGTCTTTTTTTCCCTAGTCTTAATTTATACTTATCCCCTCAGAGACCTAACCTCCAAGCAAACTAGAATATTTTCTGTCTTTCTGCATCTGACCTGCACTTTCTCACCTTCCATATCTTTGCTTAGTCTGTTCTCAATGTGTGAACTATTCTTACCTTCCTCTCCTCCATTTAATTTAATTTCTAGCCATTATTTAAAATTTGACCCTTCTAGGAAGCCTTCTCTGATTTCCCTAAATCAGTAATATACAATTCAACTAAATTCATCTTTATTCAATTCAATAAAAGCTTACGAAATTCTCTGCTGGAATTTTGGATGTAAAAAAGAAAAAAAATACCTAGCATCTCTCCCCTCAAAGAGCTTGCAGTCAATTGTTGTGGGGGGCAAGGAATGGTACAAGGTGCAAAAATAAATAGGATACAAGGGATAATGTGATAGAGTCAAAGCAGAGGTAGACAAAATACTAAGAGAAATTTGAGGAGGGCGAGATTACTTTCACAGAAGGGTAATGGAGAGGGTGACAGTAAAACTATCTTGGAGGAGATGGCATCTAATTTGGGTCTTGAAGAGAGGTAGGAACTTTAACAATGGTGCTGAGAAGAAGCTTTTTTCAAAAATGGAGACTGTAAGCAAAGTCACCAAGATGGTAGAGGTTAAACTGAGAACAAGGGCAAAAGATTAGTCTGGTTTGGAGAATCATCCAAGGGGGATAAGATGAAGTCAGACAATAAAGATAGAAAGCTCTAAGGATCATTTAGACCAACTCCCTTGTTTTACAGATAAGGAAGCTGGGTATGAGATGTTAAGTGATTGGCTCAAGGTCACAAACCTTGTTAAGCAGCAGAGCTGTGACTTGAACTCAGGTGTGGTTCTAACCCTTGGAGATGGAGGTCAGAGCAAGAATGTAGGCAACCCAGGGTGAGATCAAGGAAGGGTGGAGCCTTACTGTGGAATAAAGTCCCAGTTCAGAAACTAAAACCTAGAGAGATGAGTAAACCAAACAAAGTACCCACAAGGACCCCAAATTATTGAAAAGCTATCACCATAACAACTGTAAGTAGAGACTCAAAGGGAAAAAATGGATTTTCTAGAAGAAAAATATGAAAAAATGAAGCAAGGTAAAAATGAAATTAATATGTTTTTTAAAGTAAGACTTAGAAGAAATTTAGAAGAGAAATTGTTAAACCTTACCTAAGAAAAGGACTCCCTAAACACAAGAATAGACCAAACAGAAATCAATGATAATAGGAGACAGGGAGAAATGTTATAACGAAACAAAAGAGTGAAAAAAATAGAAGAAAACATAAAATATCTGACTGAATTAGAAAACAGGTCCAAGAAGAGATAATTTAAGACTCCCTGAAAACCATGATACAATCCCCCCCCCCAAAGAAATAAAAACCAAAAACTTCTGAACACTGTATTTGAAGAAATCATGAGTGAAAACTGTCTAGCAGTATTAGAGCTGGAAGGCAAAGTAAAGATAGAAAAATTACCTATAACCAAAAGGATCCATAAAGGAAAAAATACCAGGAATGTCATAACCAAAATCCAAAGCTCCCATGTAAAAGAAAATACACTGCAAGCATCCAGAAAAGTTCCAGTACCAAAGAACCGCAGTCGGGAACACATAAGACCTGGCAGCTTCTACTAAAAACTAGAGGAGATCTTGGAAAACAATATTTCTAAGGTAAGACAAATAGATTTATAACCAAGAACAGCTTATCCTGAAAACCTCAGTAATATACTACAGGAGGAAAATGGAATTTTAATGGAATAGAGGACTTTCGAGCTTTCCTAATGAGGTAAAAAAAAAAAACAGAACTGAGGAGCAATTTTGAAATACAAATGCAATATTCCAAAGAAATTTAGAAACAAGTGTTTCATCAGAACATTAATATTTTTGAAAGGCATTGAAAAGTTAAAACTAAGAAAAATAGAGGTCTTGAGGATGAATTTGTTCTGTTCTGAGAATTTTAAGAGGGGAAAGAGAAAAGAGGGTAAAAAGAAGAATATGCTAATGTAGAAAGGATGAAGAAGAGGGTGCTGTCTCTAATAATTGGGGTACATGAGAAGAAAAATAGGCAAAAAACATTGAGGAAAGGGAGGGGGAAGTGGGGAATGGGTATCAGATAAACCTCATTCTTATCTGAAAAAGACAAAGAAAGGTTGAACACAGAATTTGATGAAGAAAAACATCATATTCAACAGGGAAATCATAGGGGTGGGGGTTGGGTTTGAGGGAGGATAATACTAGGAAGAGAACAGTCCCAAATAAACCAAATTTCCTGATTCTGAAGAGGAGGTTAAAAGAGAAAAAAAGAAAAATAGTTATCGCATAAGACGGGTGCCTTAGATTGCTTCTTTAGATTGTGGTATCTGAATGTAATGGAATATTATTGCTCCATAAGAAATGACCAATGACTGATTGAGAAGGCAATAAGCAGAATCAGGAGAACAATCTGTACAGGGACAATATGGTAAAGAAAAACAGCTTTGAGAGATTTAAGAACTCTGATCAACTAAGTGTCCAGAGAACTTATGATGAAGCATATTATCCACCTCTTGACAGAAGGGTGAGCTCAATGTGTTTACATTTTTGGACATGACCACTGTGTGGATTCATTTTGCTTGACCATGCTTATTTATTATAAATAACTTTCTTTATGTTATCAGGGAGGGAGTTGGCAATAGCGATGCCAAAAGAAGAGGACCATAGTAATATTTTTTAAAATGCATAAAAGAGAATAGAAGAAAGCTCAGAAGGGAGCGCAGATAACAATCAAGATAGTAGGTATTATATTGGTTGATTGTTGTCCTTTGTTCTTGAAGAGGACCAAAATGACATCACTATGCTAGAGTCAAGCTTCAGTGTGTCTGACTGTGGTTGATCAGAACAATACAAGCTCAGAATGCTCTACCACAGGTCTGGCACAAATAGTCCATGTGAATATTTGGGGTGGATTATCTAAATTTGAGCATCTTGCATTTCTTTGGAGCTACTTCAATTCTGCTTTGCTTATAGAGCACAGCACCTTCTCTGATGTGGGCACGCCATGCTGAGCAGTCCTATGCCAGTGTCTCCCATGTCGCACAATCAATTCCAAAGTTCTTAAGAGAGACCTTGAAAGTGTCCTTGTATCACTTCTTCTGACCGCCACGTGAGCACTTGCCCTGTGTGAGTTCTCCATAAAACAATCTTTTTGGCCAGAGTACGTTTTCCATTTGAACAATGTGGCCAGCCCATTGGAGTTGTGCTCTCTGAAGTAGAGTTTGAATGCTTGGCAGTTGAGTTTGAGAAATGACCTCAGTGTCTGGTATCTTATCCTGCCAGCTGATCTTCAGAATCTTCAAAAGAAAAGCAAGTAGTATAAAATGGAGATTCATAGTTTCATATAGAATTCTCTTTCTGTGTTATACAGTGTATATGTTGTAAATGTTCTTTAAAATGCTATTTAAATTCAGAATTGTAAAATTTTAAAAAAGAATCAGTAAATAAAAACCATGGGGATATGGGCTGGGATCAGATTAAGAGCATATGTAAACAGATTAATTTAGGAGGAGAAAGTCATTTTTGCCTTTGAGACCGGAGGGAAGGAGGAGAGGCTAGCAAGGATATTGAGATTATCCAGGGAATAAATAAGTGGAATAGAGGGAGTCCACTATGATGTTCTCAAGATTCTCCTCAATACATTTGCCTACAGTCTTACAAATCTGATCAAGAATCCTGTAACCTTAAAATGGAAGGTAAGAAAAGATACATCAGCCATTTTTGTCTTGTATCTCCAGTGCCAGTGTAGTTTCTAAATCGATTTGTAAAACCTTCCAGAGAAAAATAGGAGTAGAAGCACCTCATAAAACAAGAAGTCACAGAATGAAGAGAAAAAAACAAGCACATTTAAAGAGCTTGGCAGGAGGCCCAACTAAGCCCTGTCACCCCAAGGGCATATGATTATGAAACTCAAAAGAGAACCACCAACAGATAAAAATGGAAAAGATCTGTAAAGAATTCTTTAACCAACTTTTTTCGTCATCAAGGGCAGTGGAACCACCTCATGTGCACACAGTCCCAGATGTGCTCTCTGAGGAAGTGAAAATGATACTGAAGGGGGAAAAAAGGCATGAAAAGCAGCTGGACTAGGATAAACACACCCAGAAAAAGTCCATGTTGGAGGTGACACAGTTTTAATGGCATCGAAGGATTAATTTCTAATGTATATGAAAGAAGGGAAGAACCCAAAAGCATGGAAAAAATATTACATCTTAGTATTCACAAAAAGGGGCACAGAATACCAATAACCCCTGACCCACACACCTACTTTCCAATCTATACCAAAATTTATGAGAATAATCTCCACAGAGATCAAGGGCAGATCCTATGAGGGTATTAGAAGGGAATTGATAGGATTTTGCAAGCATTATTTCAGAGGAGACCATATATTCATAAACACATAATTGACTAAAATGTGTAGAAAATACAAGACCCCATTGTGCTGATGGTTTGTTGACTTTTTTAAAAAGCACTTTAATTGGTAGAGAAAAATACTACCTCACGGACTGTCCTCCAACAAGACATATCTCAAACATAAAAAATAATTCAAGATTCCTTGAAAGACGTATCAATAGAGATTAGTCTCAGATAATCGATATCAAGCCAGGCATAAAACGGGAAAGTTTGCTTGCCAAAGTGGTTTTCTATTTTCATGGATGAGATTCAGTGTAAAATTCACATAGAAAAAGGATTCTGTAAGGATGAAGAGGTCCTACAGATGCTTCAGTTTGGAAATGATACTGTGCTCATTACATCAAACCCTAGAACACTGCAGAGCCATCTCTGCAATGAGATCCAAAATCATGGAAAGCCAAGTGGAGGAAGAAAGTCTATTACTCAGACTCCAATATACAATTGGGTGGCCAACCTGTAGGACTCACTCAGCATACATTTGTTGAGGCAATCAGGGTTAAGTAACTTACCCAGGGTCACAATCTAGTAAGTATCGAAGGCCGGACTTAAACTCAGGTCTTCCTGACTCCAGGGCAAGTGGTCTATCTACTGCACCACCTCAATGCATACATCTTGACAGACTCTGAAACTAGATAGTGAGCTGGGCCCAGAATTTAACAGAAGGAAGAAAACAGATTGGATTGCCTTTCAATTAAAAATCAATTAGCCAACCTATTGGAAATTTTACCACTCTTTTAATGACCCCCGAGTTTCTCCTTGAAGCCAAGACCTACTTTTGTAAAAGCTATATTTTTCTGATGATGTATTATAAGTCATAGAATACTACAATCTCTGAAAAATTTTTAAATTTAGAATCTATCAAAAGGCAGTGAAGAAGCACATGGTAGGCATTAGCAGTCTGCATTACATTACAAGTGAGGAAGTATGAGAAAGAAATGGTATAATGATACTAGAGGGATGTAATATCCCCCTTCCCCACAAAAAAGATGGGTTGGACACATGGCTAGATCAAGGGATAATCAATGAATAACCTACATGCTTCATTGGTATCCAGAAAATGTTAAGAGAATGTAAGGAAGGCCCCTAGCATGTTCAGCAGATCCCATGTGATGAACTCATGGGAAGACATTGTTGATAATCATATAGGATAGTCAAGGTTCAATGTATTGCAATCTGCAATGCTGGCAAGACTATCTACATAGATAAGGCCCCAGATGCACCAGAGTATTAGAGTATTCCTAGGACCTACTGGGAATATGTTCATATAGTAGGTACTTAATAAATATTGAATGGATTTGAATATATTAATAAATATACAAAACAAAAGGACTGGTAATTCACAGGAGACAATATGCAAGAAGATAGCCAGTGGTAAAACCTGTGGTTTCAGATAGCTATACACATATATACAGATATGCAAAGTATGCATAAAAAACATATTGAACTAGAGATCTGAATGGAGGAGACAGCAAATTTGACTTACAGGTATCACTGAAATTAGAGGAATAGGATTTTGGGCTGGCATATTACAAAGGCAGTGTGGCCTACTAGGAAGAGTTTAGAACTAGGTATCAGGGAAACCAGTGTTAGTATCTACCTTCAGACACTTACCAGCTTTGTGACCCTGGACAAGTCATTACACCTAATGAATCTCATTTTTCTTATTTAGAAAAGTAAAGATTAAATAGCATTTATACTTACAGGTTTTGTGAGGATCAAATGAGTATATGTATACATATTATCTATAATATAGTATATGCAAGTCTTAAAATGCTTTATAAATGTAAGTTACTATCATCATCATCGTTATTCATATCACTCCAGAAGAATATCTTGAACAAAAGGAACAGAATTTATAAAGAAGGTAGAGGAGTATTATTGCCTGTTAAGCAGCTGTACTCCTATGAGGAAATTCAGAAGAGGAAGCCCTGAATGGAAGAGTTGGATGAAGATCAAGATAGGGTCAGCAGAAGTAATACTGTCCTGGAAGTATGCCACAGACCACCTGGACAGAAAGAGGAAATAGACAAAGAGTTAGGGAAAAACAACAAAAACCAGCACAAATCTGGGACAAAGGCACTGACAGCTGCCTGGGAGACATCTCCTGGATGCACTTTTGGCACCTCGCATTTACACATCCGCAACAGAACTCAGTCTCTTAAACCTCTAGCTTCCTTCAAGGCCCAAGTCACATGCCATTTCCTGTTGGATGGTGTTCCTAATGTCGCCCCCCCACTCTTTCTCTCTCTCTCTCTCTCCCTGAAACGACCATGTCTATACTTTTCTGTGTATATGTTCTTGTCGCCTTCCCCCTACTGTAGAATGTAAGTTTGTTAAGGGCAGCAACTGTTTCATTTTTGTTTTCATATCCCCAACGTTTAGCAGAGCACCTTACTTAATGAACACTTGCAGGATTGGACTGAATGGAACTGGAAGCTGCCATTGACCCACAGATGACTATTCTTTGTATCTTTTCTTTCAGCCAATGCTGTATTCTTGGGGTTCTCAAATGTATTAGGTTCTGGATCTCTTAGGCAGTCTGGTGAAACCTATTGACCCCTTCTCAGAGTAATGTTTTTAAATGAAGAAAATAAAATGTGTGGAATTAAAAAAGAAAACAATTATATTAAAAATATTTTAGAAACGAGCTCCTGAATCCCGGGTTAAGAACTCCTGTCACATCCACTTAGTTGCATCATCATTTGGACCATATATTTCTACTTTATCTACAAGAATAGTATGAGAGGCATGCTTCGCTGAATGTTTGCCTCAGCTCTAAGTCCAGTTACTCTGTCCAAAAAGGAAATGAGGCTAATCTGACTTCTTGATGAAGCCTTGCTGTCTCTTAATGATTGTTGCTTGCCTTTCTAGATGCTAGAAACTACCCTTTTAATAATATATTTTAGAATTTTTGTAAGAACCAATGCAATTCCTCCTGGGTAAGAACTGTCTTTTTTTAAAATTTGTATTCTAAGCCATAACCTTGTTTGTGTGTGGCCCTTAGAAGATGTTTAATAAATGCTTTTTGACTAATTGATGGCCCTTTAATAATAATATCAGGAGTGCTAATGCTCATAATGAGCTGAGTCTGGGGTATGAATGCTAGGCATGACAAACAAGGCTTTAGTTGAGGGCAAGAGAAGGATCAAGGAAGTTGGAGGACTTAAGGTTGTGTTGGATGGGAGGATATATGACAGAAAAGGCAAACCTACTTTAATTTTGTTTATTTTCTTTTTCAGGGAAAACAACCTTAAATGATCTTTGGATTGAGAAGAATAGAATAAAAGGGGATGGCATGGAATTGAAATTCAAATAAATGAGGAGTACACTTGGCAACCCTTAGTGAGTTCAAGGTAATAGGCATCGGTGAACTACATCCTAGATACTGAAAGAGCTGACAGTTGTAACTGCTCAAACATGATTGGTAATATTTGATTGATCATAGTGAATGGTACAATTACTGAATAAGGCAAAGGCCTTTATTTAAAAAAAAGGAAGACATACATACAGTCTGCTTATAGCAGCTAGATGCTGTATTGAATGAAATAGTGAACTTAGGGTGAGACATACCTGAGTTTGAATCCTGCCTCAGATACTTTCTACCTGTGTGACATGAGGTGAATCACTCAACTTCCCTCAGACTGTGCATCCACAAAATGTGGATAATAATAAAACCTTCCTCCCAGGCTTGTTGTAAGGATTGAGTGATATTAAAAGCCATAACACACATAAATACTTGGCAAACCTTAAAGCGCTACATAGATGCTTGCTATTAGAACTAAAAACTACAGGCTATTGAGTACCTACTATGTGAAGGTGCTAGGGATACAATGACAAAGATGAAAGAGGCCCTGCCCAGCTCAACACATTCTTTGCATTGCTCACCTCATTACCAGTAGCCTTGCCCACCTTGAGATGCCTCTTCCATTTGGGGCCTGCCCTTCTGACCCAGGTCAGGGTCTGGCTTGGATTGCCATTACATTAGGGGCTCCAGTTGTGCTCACTTCACTTCCACTTCAAGGATTGCTTCCCCCTTCATCTTGAAATCTTCCCCTCATTTTCATTCTCTACCTCCCTCCTTCCATCTCTCTTTTCCTCCCTCTCTCTGTCTCTCTGTCTCTCTCTCTGTCTCTCTCTCTCTCTCTCTCTCTCTCTCTCTCCTTCTTCCTTCTGTCAAAATAAACAATATATATATATATAATATAAATAAATATAAAATGTGTACCAAATAAATAAGAGGCAACTTTGGAGAAGGAGAGAGAAGATTCATCCCTCTCCCTCCACTCCCAGCTTCTGGAGAGCTCCTACTTCTGTAGGCGACAACACTTGCACTGAAGTCTTATGGAAGCTAGGGATTTTAAGAAGTGAAGATGATTAGAGATTACATAAACAAAGGCATAGAGATAATAGAGGGAATATTTAGGAGTAGCAGCAAGTTGGACCATTTGATTATAATGAAAAGTATATGTAATAAGCCTGAGAAGGTAGTTTAGAAACATACTGGAAGTACTTTGAATGCTAAACAAAAGAATGTATACATGTGTGTACACACATACACATACATGTATATATATGCATATATACACATATGTGTGTGTATAAATGTATATGTGTGGGTATATATGTATATCTATATGCATACACGCATTTGTTTTTCCTCCCTAGAAAATGGGAGCTACTGGAGAATTTTGCAAAGGGAAGTGATGTGGTCAGACCTATGTCTTAGAAACAACTCCTTGGCAGCAATGTCTGTGAACAATGTACTGGGAAGTAGTGAGAACTAAGATAGGGATGCTGATTAGAAGTCTTTTGCAATGGTCCAGGCAAGTGATAATGAAGGCTTAAACTATGTAAGAAGAGAGAAAGAGATGGGTGTGAAAGAGTTTGTGGAGATAGAATCAATAAGATTAAATAACTGATTAGATATTGGGCAGAGGGTTAGTAAAGAAGAATGATTCTGTGGATGTATGTGACTGAGACTGTGCCTGTAACAGAAATTTTGAAGTCTGGAAGTGGGGTGAGCTTGGGGGAAGGGAAAATAATGAGTTCCATTTAGGCCATGTTGATTTTGAGATGGCTATGGCAGTAATCTCCTATTGGAGAGGTCTAGGAGGCAGTTGGTGATGTGGAGCTGGAACTCAAAAAAGAACCTAAGGTAATAGATAGATAGATAGATAGATAGATAGATAGATAGATAGATAGATAATATATATAGAGATAAAGAGATAGGTATGGATGATATCTATAGATAGACATGGAATCATATAGACATAGGAGTCTTCTGCCTAGATGTCACAATTGAATCCATGGTAACTAATGAGATCTTTAAGAGGGTGTCAAGAGAGAAGGGGAGAGGGCCCCCAACAGAGGCTTGAGTGACACCCATGTGGTAGAAAGAGTAGAGTTGGGAGAGGACATTGACAATGATCCAGCAAAAAAGAATTGAGGAGTAGTTAGATGTATAGGAGGAAAACCAGGAGAGAACGGTGGCATAAAAACCCAGAGAGGAGGGGGTGGCAAACTGGCAAGAGTGCTGCAGAGAGGTAAAGAAGGATGAAGACTGAGAAAAGACCATCAGATTGAGCTATTAAAAGATCTTGAGTTTGCAGAGAGCAATTTCAGCTAAGTGATAATGTAAGAATCTAGAATGGAATAGGTTGACGAGTGAGTGGGAAGAGAAGAAATAGAAGCAATCAGTGTAAAGGACAATGGTTTTTTAGGAGTTTGACCATGAAAGGGAGAGGTATCGCTTGATAACCTGATGGGGATAGTAGTTTCAAGTAAAAGGGTGTTTTTGTTTTCTGTTTTTTTAAAAAAAATTTTAACATGGAAACGACTTGAACATGTAAGTAGAACAGTAAAAAGAAGCGGACAAGAGTGGAGATTAGACAAAAAAAAGGCAGGGTAGGGTGTTATTGAAGTGGCTAGATTCCAAAGGAAAAGAAAGGAACTGTCATCAACAGCATTGGTAGAATGGGTGGCCTTGGCAATGAGTAAGGCCAAATCTTCCTCACGGGCTGGAGCAAAAGAGAAGAAAATATGTGTAATGTTGAGGGGTTTTGAAGCATGGAAATTGGAGGGATCTCTAGTGGGATAAGTCAGG
Source organism: Phalanger gymnotis (assembly GCA_028646595.1). Classification (NCBI taxonomy): domain Eukaryota; kingdom Metazoa; phylum Chordata; class Mammalia; order Diprotodontia; family Phalangeridae; genus Phalanger; species Phalanger gymnotis. The sequence continues at coordinate 220,481,864 of CM053626.1, read as the reverse complement.
GATCTGCCTTGGGCCAGTGCTATAAGCTAAGTCAACTACTCTTACTATGCTCCAGACAATGCACCAAGCACTGAGCATACAAAAAAAGCAAAAAAAAAAAAAAGAAAGATAGACCCTGTCCTCAAGGAACTTACATTCTCATAGGGCACACAACATATAAATGGAAAGGAGAGGAGATGGAGAAAGTATCCATGAAGGGGACATGGCAGAAAGGGTTCCTAGAGATAGGAGTGGAGCTTGGAAAGTAATTCAAAGAGTGAACATGACTGAGTTGGGGACTTTAGTTAAAATGGAGGTTCTGGGAGGACCAGCCTGTCAAAGGAAGGGTCCGAGGGTAGGTGATCTTCCAGGGTGAGAAGATTGCTATGGCATGGTAGAGAAAATTTTTAAAGTCAGGAGTAGAGCCTGGGGAAGAATGAAAGAGTAACATAGCTGGCCCAGGCGTTTTTCTATAAATGACTTAGATGAAGGCAAAAATGTTTCGGTTGTCAACTTTGAAGATGACGCACTGTGGGGGGAATTGGCTAACACACCGAACGGCAGTCAGGCATTTAAAAGACACTGACAGGTTAGGAAGATGGACCAAATCTAAAGAGAGAAAACTTAGTAGAGATAAATATAATGTTATTCATTTAGAATACAAGAAATAAACTTCACAGCCACGGGAATTAGGAAGGAACAACTGAAGAATAATTTGGGCACAAAAGCTCTAGGGGTTTTAGGGCATGCTCAAAATGAGTCAACACGATGATGTGGTAGCCAAAAAGCTAATGATCTCATTAAAGGAGACACTTCTCTCCTGTTTTACATGCATCTTCCCATGTAAATCTTACAACAACCCCCTCGGGTAGTCAGTACTGGTATGATTATCTCTATTTTACAACAACAAAATGGAGGCTATAATTAGAAGTTAAGTGACTTGCCCTTGGCCATATAACTAGTATGTTTTAGAGACAGGATCTGAATACAGGTCTCTCCTGTCTCCATACACAGTGCTCTTCCCTCTGCATCACACTGCCTTTCATTAATGCTAGGGTTATAGGACAGGGAAGAGAAACAAGCAGTTATTAAACACCTACTGTGTGCCAGGCATTGGGCGAAATGCTTTACTAATGTTATCTTAATTGATCCTCACAATAATGTCGGTGCTGTTCTTATTGTTCCCATTTTCCATTTGAGAAAACCAAAGCAGACTGAGATTCAGGGACTTGCCCAAGATTCCACAACGACTATCTGAGGCCAGATCTAAACTCAGTCTTCCTCACTCCAGACCCAGGGCTCTACACACGGTGCCACAGAGCTGCCCAAAATGGCGTCCAGACAAGGGAAATCATAGTTTCACTGTACTTTGCTATGGTCAGACTATATCAAATATCGTGGCTAGTCCTGGACAACACATTTTAAGGATATTGACAAAGTATAGTGCTTATCTAAATGAGGAGCATGGGATATTAAATTTAGAGCTAGAACAGACCTTTAAAACCATTTACTCCATTCTTTTCATTTCATACATGAGGAAAATAAAGGTTCAAAGAAGTTAGATCACTTGCTAGAGATCCCATGGGTAGTAAATGTCGGTGTCAAAATTTGAACCCAGATCTTCTGACTCCAAAACCACTGAAACATGCCTCCTCTCCCCGTCAGTCTTTCTGCATTCTAGCCAAAAGGGACTTCAGTCTATCACCTCTTGCCTCTGTTCATTTTCACAGGCCATTTCCCATTCCTGGAATACTTTTGCCATATCTCTGCCTACCAAACGCCTTTTCTCCCTTTAAGAGTTATTTCATTTAGCCAAGCATCACCCCACACTGTTTTGTTTAATTATCACACTAAAAAATTAAATGGTTTGGGGGCTTCTGTCCAAAGTTGAGTTGAGCGCAATACTACTGGCCTGAACAAAAGTTCATTTTACAGATTTGAAAGATATCTGCCATGTGTTTTCCTTAGGAAAAACTAATGTCTGAGGCAGGATCAATTAGTCCAATGTGATACTGTTCCAGAGTATGAAAGCTTCGATACAATTTATAGAGATATTTGTTAGACCTTTCATTCAATAGTATTCAAATAAAAACTAGATAAAATGAGCACAAATTGAATTTGTCTTTCTTAACTTCATTCTTTTAAAATTAACTACATGTTTTTATTCTTTTAAAGTTAATGTTCTCTACTCCATGCCCCCAAGATGTTAAAAGGACCAGAAACTATGCCATAGGAATGAATGCCATATATTCCAATATGAAATATGGAATATTCCATATAATGGATTAAAGGAAACTGAGAAATTTAGGCTGTTAAAGAGAAGATGGGGTAACATGGCATCCTCAAGTATTTGAAAGGTTAACATATAGAAGAGGAATATGATCTGTTCTTCTTCACCCTAGAGGGTAGAGCTAGGAGAAATTGGTAAAAGTTGCAAAGAAGTACACTTTATGTAAGTAAAAGCTTCCTAATGATTGGGGCTGTTTCCAAATGGAGTGGGAACCCTCAGGAGGTAGGCAGTTCCCCCTCATAAGAAGTTTTCAAGATGCAAGGTGGTCACTTGTCAGATTGTAGTTCGTCCTTCATTCTCAGAGAGGACCAGCGACATCAAGAAGGTGATGTCTTGACTTGAAAACGAATTGGATTTAAGTGAGGCAGAGCTGTGCAAAGTCATCAGCCTCACTCTCTCCTCCAGAGTCATTGGAGTCCAGTGGCAAGGCATAAGTCAGGACAAGTGGAGATGGCCTTGGATTGTCAAAGGAATTGCTGTTCTGGTACTGGATGGACTCCATGGTCTCTGAGGTCCCTTGAAGTCTGAGATTCTATGACGCTGTGATTCCCCTTCATGTCTCAAATCTTTTCAGTTATCAAGTCCTGGTGATTCCTTCATAATAGTTGCTTCATCTCTTGCCTCCCTCTCTATTCCCACTACCACTACCTTAGAATAGCCCCTCATTAGCTATTTCAATAGCCTCTTGATGGGTCTTTCTACATCTTCTCTCTCCATCCCCTTTCATATTGCTGCCAGAATATTCTTTCTGCTGCATATATGTGGTCATTGTTCTTGTACCCAAAATTTTACTCTACTTTCCTATAGCATAGGAAATAAAACCCTTTTGCTTAACCTTGTAAGCCTTTGGCAATTTGGCATCCCCCTATCTTTGGCATCCCCCTATCTTATATGAATACCCTCTACCCACTCCATCCTCTAGCCAAAGTGAACCCTGCTCCCCAAACACCTCTTGTACTTTCTCATCTCTGTACTTTTGCTCCCATCATTCCCTATGCCTTGATTGTGCCTCTCTTCAACTGTTAATTTCCTCCCTATCTTTTAAAGCCCATTTTAATTCCACTTTCTTCATGAAGATTGTTCCTCTGATCCATCTCTTGTGGGCACAGTCTTTCTTCCCCCTCATGTTACACTCAGTTTTGTAGTCTCTATTGTACTTATCATGTAATATCATGCATCATTTTATCTCTTCCCCTAGATTGTAATCTACTTCAGCACAAAGATTGTTTCTTACTCATCTTCGTATCCCCCAAGTGCCTCAAGTAATGCTTCACCCATAATATTTAAGTATAGACATCTGAAGAAAATTGTTTTCTTTGTCATCTATCAGTCCAGCTGTGAAGATAAATGGTTTATATCACTTCCATGGTGGATTTCAGTGTAAGGTTGGCCAATTCCCCAAGGCTAAATGAGGATTTGGACTATGAGGCCAAGGACATAGACCAGCTGGAATGATTTTGGGCCAGTTGCACTGTGGCCATTTTCCCAGTCCAGCTGAGAGATGGGCCATGAGCCAGAGATGCTGTATATAACTGAAGAAGGAACTTGGATCTACTTAGGTTGACAACCCCTTGTGTAGGTCTAGTTAGCTAATCTGTATGATTGTGGTAGGGCTGTTTTTATTTGTTCATTTGTTTTGGGAGATTTTGCTTGAACTGTATGAGTTAACCATACTAATAACTTTGGAATCAATAGAGAATTTCACTTTACTTTGGCTATGTAGATCTGTTCAGGTGAAGGGAAAGAAATAAGACTGAGGAAAAGAAGAAGGCAGATCACACGAACATCAAGACAGTCAAATAGTTGCTTTCTCCAAATTTCTCCAGTGCCAAAATCTCAAAGGAAAGAAATTATGCACCAAGTATAGAGTGATGACAGCCAAATGCACAAGAGGAAATTCAGAATCCCCTCCGAGGTTAAAACCTCATGAATTAACACCAGAGAACTTTAATATTTAGAGCTTTCACTTAGCGTCTTTCCTGCTGTACAATTTCATGTGTTTGCTATGGTAAGTCCAAGTAAGCTTCCAAGCTTATACCTTAGGTTCGGCTATAGGGCAGCATCACAAAATTTTGAGGATTGGAAGGGACCTTAGTGGTTGCATAGTCCAACCAATAACCAAAAAGAGTCCCCTTTACTACTTATCCAGCCATTGCTTCAAGATCTCCAAGGAAGGGAAACAAACTACCCATGCCACTTTTGAATAGCTCAAATCACTAGGAAGCTTTTCCTGACACCCAACCTAAATGTATCTCATGGTATCTTCCATTGATTATTCCTTGTTCTACCCATTAGGGCTAGACAGAACAAGCCTACTCCTTTTTCTACAAGACATCCCTTCAAATTCTTGAAGTCCGCTAACTTGATCCATCAAGTCTTCTCCAAGCTAATTACTTCCAATCATTTCAACCCATCTTCCTAAGATATAGACTCAACACTTGACCATCCTGGTTTCCCTTTCCGGAAACTTTCCAGCTTTCTAACGTCCTCTTAAAATTGTGGTGCCCAGAATGGAAAACAATGTTTGCCATGAGGTCTGACAAGGGCAGTGTTCAGAGGAGCTATTATCTCCTTATTTCTGGAAGGTATGTCTCTTTTAATGCGGCCCAAGATTCCATTTGCTTTTTGGCCGCCATATCACACTTCTGACTCATGCTGACCTTGTAGTCCACTAAAATCTCTAGATCTTTTTGCCAAATAAACTGCTGTCTAACTATGTCTCTCAGTTATTGTGATCCTGAAGTTGGTTTTCTTTACCCAAGTATGGGACTTTACATTTCTTCTCATTGAGTTTCACCTTATTACAAAAGATTCAGTCCAATGTTCTAGCCAAGATCCTTTTTGGATCCTGACTCTATCATCCATTGTGTTAGCTATCTCTTCCAGTTTAATGTCATCTGTAAATATAAGGATTGCATTGATACTGATAAAATTATTGATACTTTTAAAACAACGTAAGACCAATTATGTATCCCATTGCAAATTTAGTGCCATGCTGATATTAAACCATTAAAGTCTACACTTTGAGCTTGATCTTTTTGGAGCATTTTTAAATGTGTAAAATAAAATATATAGGATTATGAAGGAAACGAATTATATTGAAATGTTGTGAAAATATTCTTTAAAACCAAGTTCATGGACCACAGGTTAAGAATCCCTGATATAAAAGGTGGTGCTTGAGCGGAATCTTGAAGGAAATGAGAAACTCTATGAGGTACTGATGAGGAAGGAGTGCATTCCAGGAAATCATGAGTATAAAGGCCTGGAGATAGGAAGTGGAATACAGTGTGTGAAGAAGATAAATAAGTCCAGTTTGGGCAAACTACAGAGCATAGAAAGGGGAATAAGGCTTGAAAGAAAGGAAAGCCAGGTTGTAAAGTCAGAGGAATTTCTTTCTGATCCTAGAAGTAATAGGGAATTCATTGAGTAGAAGAATGACATAAATCTATACTTAAAATCATTTTGGCAACTGGAGGATAGATTGGAGTGTGGAAAGATGAAGGCGGGAAACCAATTAGGAAGTCATCATAATAATCTCAAGCAAAAAAATGATGAAGGTCTGAACTGAGTAGTGAGAAGAAGGTTGCAAGGGATGCTATGGAGGTAAAGATGGGAAGATTTGATAACAGATTAGATAAAGTAGGTGAGAATGAATAATCAAAAATAATGCCAAAGTTATGAGCTGGAAAAATGGTGGTGCCCTCGATAGAAGCAAGGAGGTTTAGTAGATGAGTGGATTTAGGGAGAGAAATAATGAGTTCTGTTTTGGATAAGTTGAGTTTGAAGTCTATGGGATATCAAGCCTAAAAGGTTCTATAGGCAGTTGGCAATGTGGGCCTGGAACTCAGTGTTTAGATCTATAGACCTGGGAGTCATCTGCATAGAGATGATAATTAGACCCAAGGAAGTTGACAAAGTCACCAAAAAGGAAAATGTGGAAAAAGGAGAAAATTGAGCGCAGGGCAGAGTCTGAGCTCTGACACTTGATTTCATTAAGGGAAGCTAGGTGTGCTCTTATCTTCCTCCTTATCTTCAGCATCGTCTGCTTGTAAGCCATATTAGTCCATCTTTTCAGTCCTGAGATCATTCCCTTTATCAGAGAAAATAGAACTGTAATAAAATGGAGCAGTACTGTCTTCTCTCCATCATCAGTCATTATTTTCCCATCCATCCTAAACAACCATTCTAACTCTTCTTATCTTCTTTTTCTCATTGTAGCTAATAAGATTCCCAATCCCTTTTGTACTTAGTTCTCTTCACCAGCCTCAATTTATTCTTAACTTTAGGTGTTTCTGACACTAGATTTACAGGACTGTGCCATGTTTTTTTGTATTCATTATGTTATTTATCCTTGTTTCTATCTTCTGCAGTCAACAAGCCTTTATTAAGTGCTGAACTTATGCTAACTCCAACATTTGAGGTACAAAGAAAGGTAAAAAATATGATCTCTGCCCTTGAGGAGCTCATTCTAATGGGGGAAGACAATACAGAAACAACTACGCACATAAGAAATTTGTTGTTTGTCCATTTTCAAAGAGAACCAATGACAACATGGGTGATTTCTTGATTTGCATGTAAATTAAATTTAAGTGAGGTAGAATTGCACAAAGTTGTCAGCCTTGCTCTTCCAGAGACATCAAAGTCCAGTGGCAGGACAAAAGTCAAGGTGACCTTCATTGACCTGGGATGCAGTGGATGACTTTGGTATCTTTGAGATCTAACCAAGCTCTAAAATGGGCTCCACAGTGCCCATTTTATCTGCCTTCATGGCCATTGGAATAAATTGCTTGGGGTAGACATCCCCTTAGTTCAATGATGTCAGTTACCCTCAACCTCATTTAGCCCATCTCCCAAAATGGTTTATTGGGGTGGGGTATGGATGCTGTGGGATCTTATCTACCCTTCTTTGAATTCCTTGAAATTTGTACTCCTAAAATCTAGTGAGTACTTCAGACTCTTTTTCCCTGCTTACTCTTCTTTCTTTTCTTTTTCTATCATAAATTCCAAGAAGTAGTCATTTCTACCTAATTTCTTCATCACTGCTACACCACCAACTGATTCCTCCTTATTGGTGCCTCCCTGCTTCCAGTGAGTTCACTGTACATTCACAATGATCTCTTTTGACAATCCTTCCTAACCTCTTCTACTTTATTGGAATATTTTCTCTTTTTGTCTTCAGAATTCAAATCTTGAGAGCTTTTTATCCAACCTAGTCTGACTTTCAGTATAGAATTTGAGTCTATGGTATCCTATCTAACCCTTCTTTGAATTCCTTGAAATTTGTCCTCCCCAAATTTAGTGTATATTTCAGACTGTCCTTTTGCTGCTTATCCTGCTTTCTTTTCCTTTGCTATCACAAATTCCAAGGAGTGGTCACTTCTGCCCAACTTCCCATCATTGTTACACTGGCCACCAATTCCTTCTTGTTGGTGCTTCCCTGCTTCCAGGCTCTCTCTCTCCCTCAATCCATTCTTCATGCTATTCCTTGAATTATCTTCCTCAATCTACCTTTTCATCATGATACAGATAAGGAACCAATAGTGGCTCCCAATTGTACATCCTTTTCATCTAAATTCCTTGAGCTGATCTTCAAAGCCCTTCATCTTTCCATCCCCCATTTCATGAGCTTCAGTTCTTATGTTCTCATCTCCAATGGCGCTATTCAGTACACTATCCTCCATTACTTCCTCCCTCTGGGCCTCGCCTCTGGCACATGCTATTCCTACCTACCTGGGAATATGCTCCCAGCTTATCTTTCCAATTCCATCTACTATTTCCTTCTTTGGCTTCATATCAAAGCCTACCTCCTGCAAGAAACCCTTCCTTGATTGACCCCATCAACTTCTTTTATTCACTGAGTTTCCAGTGCTTGAGTAATCAGTTTGTATTATTTTCATTTGCCACTTCTGAATCTGTTGCTTTGCAGATTGCATTACATGCTTATATTTTCCTTCACAAGAGAACTTCCAGTCAAAGCTAGATGAACACTTGTCAAAGATGTTACAGAGGAAAATCCTATACAGGGACAGCCTGGACTCAATATCCCCTGAAGTTCCTTCCAACTTTGTGATTCTATGATTCCTAATCTCTACCCAGGGAGCCTTTAAATTCCCAGGAATCAGGGTAGACATGGATCTAAGACTTGTTTGTGAGAAAGTCTGCCCAGGGCAGGGCATGCTTGCTATTTTATTCAGCCTCTGCTCTGTTTTCTGAGATAATAAAACAGAGTATTGTGAGAAAGATGCTGATGAAAGTCTCTAGGAAGCAGACTGAGATCACCTTGTATTTAGCCCCCAGGCCATCAAACATCACCTCCTGTCATGGTGATGGCTTTTGGTCCTAGGCTGTGTCTGAACCATGTCTAGTCCAGCTACTAAGAGGTCAGCTTTTCAGAAGATGAACACTTTTCATTCTCCAGACCATTTCTTTGCTTTTTTGAATTTTTACCTAGCATTTTTATTGTCAGTTTAGCAACCAAAATAGATGCCATATTTGCCAATCAGTGTATGAAAATAACAGAACTATTATCTCCCACGGTGGAGTTCTTTATAGTACGAGTCAATTTTTTTCCTTATAAATTGTCTGTCTGTTGATAACTCTTCTTGTGTTTCCAATGTCCTTTGAGCTCTTCAAGAGAAAAGCGTGAGCTAAGCACATGGTAATATTATTGTTATTGCTGGTGGTGTTGCTGTTTGTTACCAGCATCATTATTTCATAATATAGGACCCCTTTAAAGCAATGGTAGGGGTGGAAAGCAATTATTTTGTTTGCTTTGGTGAGGCCAGTTTCTTGTGATGCTGAAATGCAACAGCCAGAAAACGAAGTTATGAGAGAAAACTAATAACACTTTGTTTTTATGTGGCTCCTTTCATCTGGGGCTTTTATGGTCTCCACAGAAGTTAATTCATTAACTCCCTGGGGTTAGTCAGGGATGAACACTATCATTTCCCATTTTAAAGACAGAGAAAATTGGCAGGCCAGGACCTACCCAACAAAATTACTCCAATATGTTGCACCCCAAGGACCAACTGACCACCCTATCTAGAATACACTAAAACCACCCTTTCTATTCAAATTGCTATATTATCCAAAATTAGCATGAGCTAAAACATCACTTATTTAGACAAGGTGGGTAGAAAACAGTAAAGAAGGGAATTATTAGGTGTTTTAAATCCAGACAGGATTATAGGATTCTAGGCTTATTAGTTGGAAGGGATCTTTGAGGTCATTCAGTCTCTCTCCCAATCCCTTTTACAGATAAGGAAATTGTAGTTCTAGCATTTTCAAAACAGTTAGACAAAACAAGAGACAATTATGTTTTGCTAAGCAGAGGCTCTCCCAGGCCTACTTTACTGAGAGAGTAAGTTTGTACTTAACATGTGAGTTATAAGCAAACAACACTGTTAAGATTCTCTAAAAGAGTTTGTCCTCCTAAGCAAATCACAAACTTCTCTAGGCTTTGGTTTTTCTCATCTGAGAAATGATAGGATAAGATCAATGATCTCTAAGGTTCCTTCCATCTCTTAAAAAATTTTAGAATTCTGTAACTTTATCTTACATGTGAATTACCCCAGAAGAGCTACTCTAGTCAAGGTGGGTCTGCATCTACTCAAGCCATAGCTCATAATACATACCAACGTATTTATTTTTTACTAACCAGCTAGAGAATATATTAGGCAGCTAGATGGTACTGTGGATGGAGTATCAGACCTGGAGTCAGGAAGACCTGCGTTCAAATCCAGCCTCAGATACTTACTAGCTGTGTGACCCTGGGCAAGTTACTTAACCCTGTTTGACTCAGTTTCCTCATCTGTAAAAGGAAATGGCAAATCACTCCAGTATCTTTGCCAAGAAAACCTCAAATGGGGCCATGGAGAATTGGACATTGCTGAACCAATTGACCAAAAATAACAGAGACTGTATTAGTTTAAGTAAAAGATATTTAATTTAATATCATAGCAAATAGAATTAGAGAAAATCCACCCATGTTCACATGGCATATATTCTACCATAGTTTATCACACCTCCATTCAAGGGGGAGGATATCAACAAAGATAATGTGTGAACAAAGAACATTCATGAAGGACATACATGTAAAACACATAAAAGTAAGGATGATACATCAAAAGACACATGCCAAGAATTCATGTGGCTAAGGCATACGCATACCCATGTGAACTCACATCATTAACATTTCAAGGTTGCAAATATCCTCTGGTGACATTAACATACTATAACCTTTGTTAGGTAAGTCATTTCTGTACTGAGTACATCATCTCTACTGGGTTTCAAATATCTGCTCTCTGTTGGGTAGTCTGTTGTCATTTCCATGCATCTCCACTGGGAAGATGGTTACCAAGTTTTTCTTTGCTACCTACTACTGGGCATCATCTCTTCAGGGCCACGTACTAGTCATTTCAATTCTCATCTACTGGGATGCACAAGACATAGCACAGCCTAGTAGATAGAGAGCTGGCCTCAAAACCAGAAAGATTTAGATTCAAGTCCCATCTCTGAAACATATAGCTATATGGCCCTGGGTATGTCACTTAATTTTTCAGTGCTCTAGGCAATTCTCTAAGACAATAGATTGAAGACAAGGTGATAACTTACATGGGGAGAGGGAACTTTCTTACTTGGGTATTCCTTAAATCAATGAAATCATAGGTATGATTCCCATCCTGTTAAGGCAAAAGCCTCTCCTTGATAAACGCAAGTCGATAGCTTAGTGATTATAGCCAAAGTTATGAGTTACCATGCCAGTTCAAGGGGGAAGTGAATAACAGACAGAAAAGATGTTACTAGGCTTAAGATTAGGTCATTTTCTTTTAACTTCCTAAGTCTGATTTTAAATTGCAGTCTGTTGTTCCAGACAATTCTTTGGTTTGGGGTTAGAAATTCATCGTACATCCCACTTAGCCCTTTTTGGAGATCCTGCATCTCCACACACCATAGCACCCCCTCCCCCACTCTTAACCAATTTTAGAGGTCAAAGAAGACCCACAGAAGTTATATTGAATCTGGTCTATAAAACTCTTGTCACTCTCAACATCCTCTCTAGTTTGTTATACAAATTAATCTGACTCTAACAAAAGCTGGGTGAATGAAGTAAGGCCATTGTCCTACTAGATTCTCCTGGTCCATACACTTATCTTTATTACACATTTCTCTTTTGGGAGCAAAAACCAGAACAAAGCAAAAAAACCCAGCAACCACAACTACACCTTTCTGCCCCATCCAGCTCTAGTGCTGTATTTGGCCAGGGAAACAAGCTTGCTTTCTTTCCATCATTCTCAGTACCACCCTCTCCAATGTCTTTATGTTCTCAATTTGCTTAGCAACTAAATCTTTTTCCTCCATAGATAATGAAAGTAACATTGCCTAAATTATCATAAATTCTGAACTAGTGGAATCCAAACAGATGTAATTTCACTAGCCATATTTAATAACTGCTGAGGGAAAGAAGAGAATGGTTAATTAATGAAAGAATTGGGTGACAGACATGATACTCTGTCCAAGATAACTAGAAGCCAGTAATAGGTGTAGACCTATGTTAAGTCTGTAGCCTAGCAGTTTTTGAAGGGTCACTTTTACTTGGGACCCTCTGCTGTTTAAAAGCTCCAGAATCTAGCATGTTTCTCTGAAGCATCCCTAGCTTCCAACACACACACTCATAAAAGCATGCACCTTAGCCTTTTTCTCGAGTCCCCAGGGAACATGCCTACAACCCTCCATCTCCCTGACTCCCTTTGGACTGGGCACCAATGTACAGGTACTTTTTGATCATGGTGGATGAGATCAAAATGAAAAGTTTCAAAACTAAATAGAGCCTTGAAAGGAATGATGGCTCAAGATCTATCCAAGCTGTGGGAAAGCATAGTTACCAAAATATCATTTACTTAAATGTTAGATTTGGTTTTCTTAGGAAAGGGGACAGCTAACTTTGGCTAGAGATGATTCAGTTTACCATTCACTGCCAGCCAAGTACCCATAATTACGTAGCACACTAAGGAACACTCCCAGATTGAAAAAAAAATCCTTGTTAAATTCAGATAAAGCCCATTGTTATCTCAAAACATAAAAATAGAATGCACGCATTATACAAAACATGGAGTTGCTACTTGTTATACAAGAATGATCCAGAGATCAGATCTGCTCAAAATTTATCAAGCACAAAGATGAATGCTAGTCTGAATTTCATACATGGAAGCTGCCATTTAGATGTATTGCTTCTGCTCAGGAAACCTTGAGGTGTAGTTTGTGTTGCTCCTAGCACAATTGTGCAGCTTTTACAGTTCTTTGGCCCTCAGAAGGGTGATGCAAAGTCCCATGGAAAAGATGGCATTTTGCCCTCCTGCCAGATCCCCACTTGGACAAGCTGTGGCCACAAGCTAAGCCTCTTGTCTCCTTTGGCCCAAGCAGACAGCTCTGTTGGTTAGTGTTATGAAACAACACTGTTTCTACCATTTTGTTTTATATTTCATAATGATCTTCAACCATCTATTATCTATTTAATTAATTTTAATTTCATAGGGCCCTCAAATTATATATTATCATAGCTGAAGGATCTTTATAGGTCACCTTGTTGTTCAGTTGTGTATGACTCTTTGTGACTCTGTGGACCATACTGTCCATGGTGTTTTCTTGGCAAAGATACTGCCATTTCCTTCTCCAGTGGATTAAGGCAAACAGAGGTTAAATGACATGCCCAGGGTCACGCAACTAGTAAGTGTCTGCGGCTGGATTTGAATTTAGGTCTTCCTGACTCCATGCCTAGTGTCCTATCCACCTAGAGTAAATGGAAGTCCAGAGATGAGCTATGTGGCCTTGAGTTCTGTGACCTCTTCTGGGCTTCCGTGTAAAATGAATTGTCTGGCCTAGATGACCTATAGGGGCAGCTAGGTGGCTCAGCCAATAGAGTGCTGAGCCTGGAGTCAGGAAGACCTGAGTTCAGATCCTACCTCAGATACTCACTAGTTGAGTGATCCTAAGCAAGTGACTTAACTTCTGTTTGCTATACTTCCCTGTAAAATGGGGATAATAATAGCACCTGTCTCTCAAGGTCAGTCAATTGATAAACATTTATTAAGAGCTTAAAAGCTGGGGCAGCAAGCTGCCACAGTGCAATGGCCCTGGAGTCAGGAGTAACTGAGTTCAAGTCTAGCCTCAGATATTTGGCACTTACTAGCTGTGTGACCCTGGACAAGTCACTTAACCCTGATTGATTCTACCCAAACCCCACCCCACCGAAAAAAAGAGCTTCAAAGCTTACTATGGCTAGGCACTATGCTAAGAGCTGAGGATACAAAACAAGGGAAAACATAGGCCCTGACCTCAAGGAACTCACAATCTAAGGAGAGAAGCTCACGGTCTAGCTATGACAATAAAATAAAATAATACTTATAAAGCATTTTGCAAACATTATAGTGCTATAGAAATGCTAACTATTTATTGCTTAACAAATACATGTTAATTGAATAATAACAGCAAAACCCAGGTCTCCTATTTCCCAGTCACCATGGTTTTCATGGGCCCTAGCACTGAAAAAACTAGCTCATTCACCAGTGAGTATTTCTTAAGCCACTATTGTTTACCCAGCACTATACTTGTTTGAAATGAAAAACAAAACTATTAGGTACCCTCTCTGTTCTTATGGAGCTCCCAGAGGGTGGAGGAGCACATATGAAGAATCACAGGCAAATAAGAGACGCATTTAACATACATATGTAGGCACAATATAGAGGTACACACATGGACATACATGTATATATACACTCACATATGTGTACACATATGTGAATATATAAAATGTACCCTAAAATATTACTTCAGAAACTCAAGGGTAGACGATCAGACAAAAAGAACAGGACATTAAGGTATTGCACATAGACTGAACCAGGTAACAAGTGCCAAGGGAGTTAGTAAAGGGAAGGCACATTGAAGGCTGGCCTGATCAGAGAAGGATTCACAGGTGTTGTGGGTCTTTAAATTGGCGTGGAACAAGGACCACTTTTCTGCTACTTCTAAGTCAAGCTGCCTAGACTCTGGCCTCCTTCCCCTAGGGCTCAGACTCCTGCTCCTGGAGCCCTGGGCTCTGTTTAGTGAACCTTTACTTCATCTAGCTTGGAATCCAGCCCACAAGGCACAACTGAGTCATCCCCAAGCCATATCGCTGAGATCCTACTGTCTTGCTTTCTACTTCCCTCCCCATTTTTCACCTGTGCTATCTTTCCCTGTTAGAATGAAAATACCTTGAGCGGGCTCTTGCTTGCTTGTTTTCGTAACCCCGAATGCTTAGTACAGTGTACAGCACAGAGTAAGTGCTTAATAAATGTCTTTTCATTTGTTTATTCATGAGTTTAAGCTCTTTATGAGATGACTCTATACAATATATACAATCAGGAAAACAAATTCTCCAAAAATGCAAGTGAGCTGTATAAAATACCTTCCATAATTCATGAAGCAGCTAGGAAGGGAAGTGAATAAGGTGCTGGATTTGAAGTCAGAAAGATCTGAGTTCAAATAGAACCTCAGACATTTACTAGCTGTGTGATCCTGGGCAAGTCGCTTAACCTCTCTCAGCTTCAATTTCCTCACCTTCAAAAGGCAAATTAGAATAGCACCCACCTCCCGGGGTTGTTGTGAGGTTCAAATGAAATGTTTGTAAAGCACTTTGCAAACTCTGAAGTTCTAGAAAATCTAGACGGATACCATTATTAACTAGGGCTACCCTATTTTACATCATGGGATGTACTGATGAAACCTACAGGCTCTTTCAGATGGAATTCAGGGAACAGAAGCTCAGGATCATACATTTAGATATAGAAGGGACTTTGGTACGTGGAATTAGAAAATCTCTTCAAATGGCACTGTTTACAAGACTTCACAAGTAGTTCATCCATTTAATAGTGACAATGAAACCAGCTAGTTGGCTTCCACTAAATAAATGGTTTATTGACTATTTTTTTTCCTTCTGTACCTAGTTGTTCTAGTATCACTGAGACATAATTTGATAATATGTTTATCTTAGTATAGGATATTCATATATACTGTATTCTCTCTCTCCTTCCCTCTCCTTCTCCCTCTCCCCCTCCTCCTTCTCACTCTCCTCCCCCTCTTTC
>CM053626.1:220444176-220465974 GCA_028646595.1 Phalanger gymnotis | reverse complement strand
TTCTCCTCCATCTTCTTCTTCTTCTCCTCCTCCTCCTTCTTCTTCTTCTTCTTCTTCTTCTTCTTCTTCTCTCTGTGTCTCTCTGTCTCTGTCTTTCCCCTTCCTCACTCCCTCTCTCTCCCTCTCTCTCTCTACCCCTGCCCTGAAGCCTATTTCCTTCTTGGTCACACTGAGCTTTTATCAATCAAGTAGCCACTGGGGATACAAATACAAAAATGGGAATTCTTGCCCTCAGGGAGCTTCCAGTTTTCTAGCAAGATACATGTTCAGAAATAAATGTGTTGAACATATAAAAAATAAATACAAGATGATTTGGAGTACAGAACATTAAAAACTGGGGTAATTAGCAAAGACTTTTTGAAGGAGGTGGCATTTGAGCTGAGCCTTACAGAAAACTAGGAGTTCCCCTCACAGAGGCAGAGGAAAGAAAGAGAATTTCCAGCATGGGGACACCCTTGTAAATGGTACCAGAGATGGAATGTCATGTGTGCGGAACAGCAAACAGGCTAGTTTGGTTGGAGTATAGAGTACAAAAGAGGAAGTAATGTATAATCACTCTAGAAAGATAGGATGGATTCAGACTGTGATTGGTTTTAATAGAGGGGTTTGAATTCTATCCTAGAGGTACTGGAGCGTCAGTGAAGTTTCTTGGACAGAAGGGTTATGTGGTCAGGCTTATATTTTAGGACCGCCATTTTGGCAGCTGTGTTGAGGATGGATTGGACAAGCGAAGGACCAGATGCAGGGAGACCAGTTAGGAGGCTATCACAATATTCCAAGTGAGAGTTGTTGAGGTTTATCTACATATCTTGTTTGAACATAGCTATTTACATGTTATTTCCTCCATTAGACAGTGAGCTCTTTGAGAACAGGGATTGTCATTTACCTTCCTTTGTGTCCCCAGAATTTAAGAGGATTTGTTTCCTCAACTGTAAAATGAGGATAATACTAGCACCCACTTCATAGGATTGTTGTGATGATCAAATGAAATGTTATTTGGGTCTAATGGTAGCCATCTCTAGGGTGGGGGGGAGCAGAAAAAAGGAAAAAAATAAATTTACATGATAACTTTATCATATATTTAAAAAGAATAGCAAATTGTACATAACAGATTTGCAGTTTCAGGGCAATCATTTTTTATTATATTATGGAAATACCTATTTCATCCCATAAAGTAAAGATAAAATAAATATATTTTTTAAAGTGCTTAGCACAGTGTCTGGTACATAGTAGGAGTTATATAATTGCTTATTCTTTTCCATTCCTTCCCTTCCCACTTAGTACAATGCTCAGCACAAAGTAAGTAGTTAATAAATGCTAGTTGACTAACTATGGGACATCTAAATGGAGACACCCAGAAGGCACTTGGAAACCTGGAATTAAGGCTCAGTAGAAAGAAAAGGGTTGAACATGCAGATTTGCGAATGATATGTAAAGAAATGATGGATGAATCCACCGACAAAGAAAGGAGAGCTTAGAACAATGCCTTGGGGTACGCCCATGCTTAAAGAGTAGAACAGAGATGATGATGGTCTTATGGTTTTATGGGGCTTTCAAATTGTAGCCAAGCAGACAGTACTTGAAAATAGGGAAATAGTCATGCAATCATAGTTTTACCATGTGATGGTTGGGCTTGGAGTGAGCCTTTTATACAACTACTTATTCTGTGAGATACAGTGATTCCGCAACAACAGCAATGTTTTAGAAAATTAAATATGGGTAGAGGTTGGGCCAAGGAGGGGGTCGCCTGTCACTATCTCATTGCCCTTTTCTTGGAAATCTTATTGTTGTGTGCACATATCAAGGAATTTAACTTTCCAGTTTTTACTACTTGGTGATTTTGTGAGGGGGAGTCCAGACTTGTGGTTTTATAATATAAAGTATTCAACCAGTCAGTCAACATATATTTATGAAGTTCATTTAGTACAGTGTCTGGAACATAATAGGGGCTTAATAAATGACTTGTTGTCTTCATGACACTAAGATTGTGGGCCTAGGAGACTGGGAAAATGGTGGTGCCCTGGACAGTAATGGGAAACTTAGGGAAAAGGGAAGTGTTTTGGGGAAAAGAGAATGAGTTTTGTTTTGGACCGTAAGTGAATTTGAGATGCCTACAGAACACCCAATTTTTATATGATCAACAGTTGATGATGTTTAACTGGACCTCAGGAGAGAGACTAGTATATAGGTCTGAGAAACTGCATAAAGATAAGAATTGGGAATTGGAACTGACAGATTACCCAAGAAGATAGTATAGATGGAAAAAGAGGACCCATGAGAAAGTGTAGGGTGGCCTGGTGGCAGGCATGACCTGGATAAAGATCCAGCAAAGGATTCTAAGGAAAAGATCACATAGAAGGAAAATGAGGAGGGAGTAGTGTAGAGAAAGCCTGGGGAGGAGATGGCATCTAAGAGAGGAGGGTAATCCAACAGCATCGAAATTTGCAGACAGGGCAAGAAAGTGAAGACTGAGAAGAAATCATTAATTCTGACAACTAAGAGATCACTGACAAAGTTGAAAAGAAGCGCTTCATTTGAGTAATGATGTCAGAAGCCAGATTGCCATAGGTTTAAGAATCGAGCAAGAAATTCATTTGGAACAATCAAAGATCCAGAATGTCAAGGGAAAAGATGAATAGAAATAAGGACAAGGGGAATAGCACTTCCAGACCTCAGAATGCATTAAGAAGCAGCAGTCATCAAAACCACATGGTATGGGTTAAAGAAAAAAAGAGGTAGAACAGTGGGTCAGACTAGACAAGGAAGATTTAGAAACAGTAGAACTCAATAACCCAGTGGAAAACTAAGTCACCTAGGGAATAGGTGGGAAAACTGGAAAGTAGTCTGGGAGAAATTAGGTTTAGATTAACATACTACACCCCACAATACATTCTAAATGGATATGTGACCTTAATATTAAAGATCATACTATTAAAAAATTAGGAAAGAAACAGATCATATATCTCTCACAGCTATGGGGTAAGAAATGCATTGTTATAAAGAGATAGAAGCAATTATAAAACATAAAATACATAACTTTGATTAGTTGAAACAAAAAAAGGTTCTTTACAGGCAACATTAATGCATCTAGGATAAGAAGAGAAGTGGTTGAATGGGAAAAAAATCTTTGTGTCAAATTTCTCTGATAAGGGTTTGGTATTTAAGCCATATAACAATTAATAATAGTCATTCCCCAATAGATAAATGGTCAAAGGATATGAACACACAGTTCTCAAATGAACTGAAAAGTATTCACATCCTTGTAAAAAAACACTCCAAATTACTAATAATAAGAGAAACACACATCAAAACAACTCTTAGGTTTCACCTCACACCTTGAAAATTGGTAAAAATGACCAAAAAAAGCAACAATCAATGTTGGAGTACTTGTGGGAAGATAGGCACACATTGTTGGTAGAGCTGTGAAGTAATGTGACCATTTGGGAAAACATTTGGAATTATGTCAATAAAGTGACTACAATGTCCACACCCATTGAACTGGAGATTCCATTGCTGGTCATACCCTAAGGAAGATATCAGTAACAAAAAAAGTCCCTTTTTGCTCCAAAATATTAATAGCAGAACTTTTTATGATAACTAAGATTTAGAAACAAAGTAGATGCCCATCAATTGGGGAATAGCTAAACAAGTTGTGGTACATTTTGTCTGTAAGAAATGATGTGCATGATGAATACAGAGAAGCATGAAAAGAACAATATGAACTGATACAGAGTAAAGTAAGCAGAGCCAAGAAAACAACCTACACAGTAACCACAACAATGTAAATGGAAAGATACATCAATCAAAAGTAAATGTAATAAAATTATACAGATCAAGCGGGTCTCAAATAAAGAAATAAGAGGAGATAACCTCAACCTACCCCTTTGTGGAGGTGGGAGGTCCACAGGTGTTACACATTGAACATGGTTTTGGATTTTTTAAATGTATTGATCAGTTGTACTGGCTTTCTTTCCTCTCTAAAAAATACTATCTGTTATTGAAATTGCTCTTCAGGAGGAGAATGAAAGATGAGATGGTGATGAAAGAAACAGAAAATATCAATAAACACTTATTAAGAAAAAGAATTGGGAAAAGGAAGTGGAAGTGCTTATTGTAGACCTCTCTCTCAAGGAGTTTAGAAGGCAAGGAGACATATAGGATGACAACTAGGGTTGTTTAAGAATGGGAGGTAGGGAGAAGGTGGGGGAGAAGTCTGCTCTCCATCTCCTTGGACTTTGCACCTATGGTCAGATCCATTAAGTCATTTCTGCTTTTTACAGACTCTTCATCCATTTAAAATGTACAGGTTTTCTCAAAACTCCAAAATTTTTCCATAGCTCCTGTTGTCTTTTTCCCTTCTTTCCCAATCCCTTTCTCTTCTAGCGTCATAAGGACACTTGGGTGGCACACAGGTCACATCTGTATTTTCTCTGAACAAACATTAGCATAATCTACAATGCAATTAGAATTTGGCTTCTCCTGACCCCAGTCAGATAAAGAGAGAGGTTCCCAAACCGCATTGAATTGGAGGGGAAGGAAGTGTCATGAATGGCACATAAAATCTTGAATTAGAATAAATAAATAAATAAATGCAAACTTGGTCTACCACTTTTATTATAGTCAAAGCATTTTGTATATTCTCTGGTGTGAAGAAACAACAGTAGCTGGCTGTGTTATTGTACTTTAAAAGAATTTTGTAGATATTTTTGTATGTAGCTATCAGGCTTAGTGGATGGAAGACTGGGCTTGACATCAGAAAGACTTGAATAGGAGTTTCACCTCAGACATGAGCTGTGTGATCCTGGGCAAGTCCCTCTAACCTCTCTTGGGGCTAGTTATCTCATCAGTAAAATGGGTATAATAGTGACACCTTCCTCACAGGGTTTTTGTGAGGATAAAACAAGGTAGCATATGTAAAGTGTTTTGTAAACCATAAAGCACCATGTAAATGTCATCTATTATTTCATGGGCTAGAACACTAAACCTGGATTGTGAGACCTTAGTCAAGTTATTTAGTCCCTAGGATCCTTTTCTGTTGACATTTAGTCATGTCTGATTATCCATGACCCCATTTGGGGGTTTTCTTGGCAAAGATACTGGAGTGGTTTGCCATTTCCTTCTCCAGGTCATTTGACAGATGAGGAAACTGAGGCAAACAGGGTTAAGTGACTTGCCCAGGGTCACACAGCTAGTAAGTGTCTCAAGATGGATTTTAACTCTCCAGGCCCAGGGCTGTTTCCACTGCAGCCCCTACCTGCCCATCTCTAAAATGGGCATAACAATAAAACGGTGACAATAACAATAACGTTGTGAAGGACTTAGCCAACCTTAAGCACTATATGAGTTGTTCTATGTATTACAACAGGTTTTGGTGCAAACCTGGGATTTTATCAGGCCCAGGAAAGTCCAGCAAGACTATTCCTTCTGCCAGTGAAGATCTGTGACTGTTCTTCAAGGTACAGAGTTGTACCAAGTTGCCTGGGATACAGAGAGGTCAAGGTTAAGTAGCTTGCCCAGGATCACACAGCTCCTATCTGTCAGAGGTCAGCATCTACCATAAGCGTCACTCGAACCCAGTTCTTCATGACTCCCAGACCAGCACTCTATCCACAACATCATTCTGCTCCCAATAATAGACACTATCTCCATTTTACAGATGAGGAAACAGACTCAGAGAGATTAGACAATCTGTCCATGGCTGTACATTCCAAAATAACATGAGCTGCTTGAATGAAGGGACTGTTTTGTTTGGCATGGTACCTGGCACACGGTGGATATTTAATGCATTTTTACTGATTGATTCATTTTCTTGATTGGGCAACTTGGTGTCATGGAGGATGAAAGCACTGGTCACAAAGGCCTGAGTTCAAATCCTTACTAATAAGTTTCTGAGTAAGGATTTGAACTCAGGTCTTTCAAATGGCTAATAAACCATTTGATCCTGGGCAAGTCACTTCATCTCTTTGAGTCTCAGTTTCTTTATCTGTAAAATGGACATAATAATAGCACCTCCTTCACAAAGATGTCGTAGCAAATGAAATGCTATATGTAAAGTGCATTGCAAACCTCAAAGCATGAAATAAATGCTAAATATTATTTTTTTTATTCTATCCAATAAGTATAAAATGAGGAGGTTGATTTGGGTATCCCCTAACACTTAGTCCAAGGCTCTTACCTTGCACGGAGTACTTCTCAATACTTGCCCTTAGTCATACATGACAAACATGAGCAGACACAGGGGCAGGAACGGTTTTGCATGTCCCCTCCCCCATCCCGCTCCACCCCATACTGTGTAATTAGGCCACCTTCCTTAAGCTGCCTTCTAGGCAGTCCAGCCTCTTGAGCCCTAGGTGCCCTCAAAGCAAGGCAGGAGTCCCATATTTCTGCTGTTGCTCAGATCATCAACATACAAGTCACCTCTCCTCCAGGGGACAGCCTTGTGCCCTTCACACTGAATCATTCATTCCCCGGAATTGTCTCCATCATTAGATCCCAGCCAGCAGAGCCTCCCTTACCCCCAGGGAGAATGTGCCACACCTGGGCTCCTCCTGGCTCCCACGCCACCTAATCTCCCACAAGGCCAGGAAGCTCTTTTCACCTTTGTGCCTCCCAAGCACATCTCCTGGCTGCCAGGTTGCCTACAAGAGAAAACCTGTTTTTTGAGTTTTGCACACCCCACAGCAGGTGACTGTGCTCTGCTTCCTTCTCTATACTTAACTACATTTTTTTCCCTTCCCAGGCCTTCATGGTATCTCCCATTTCACGCTTAAGGAATTGATTGCCATCGGGTTTTAATATAAAAAACCAGCAACATTCTTCCATGGTATATAACCTTCTACCTTAGGGCCCTTTCTTGTCAAACCCAAGCAGTCCTTAGAGATCTTAGGAGGGTCCTTCTGATCCAACAAGCCTATGGATAAGGGGAATGCCAGGACTTCCCTTCCTTTCAGAATCTGGGAAAGCAAATGAGTTCACTTATTTGTCACAGATTTCCAAATGACAAAAATGATCGGCTCTCTCCCAGTCTTATCTAATTCAATCTAATCCAATAAACAGTTAAGAGCCTACTCTGTGCCAGGCACAGTGCTAAGCATTTTGTATATTATCTGGTGTGAAGGTATTTCAGACTGTGGGCCAGTCTGTAATTCCTTTAGACACCCTCCCCACCCCAACTCCAACTTGATTTCCAATGATCCTACAAAGAAGGTCACTTGAGAAGCAGATCAGGCCAGGGAATGATGAGGTTCCTTCTCTTTTGACTCTGACTTAAACATCACTGCTTATTGTAATGCACAGTATACGGAGCCCCTCTCCTGAAGCAAAGCATCATTTCACTTTTAGCTCCTTCCTAATGTGTTTTGCTCCTTTCTTAAGCAACCACAATGCTGCTGGCCTCATTCAACAAAGGAACAAAGTCTCATTGTAGAGAGAAAACAGGTCCAGTATCAGTTGGAACAAACACACATTTGCAGTCCCCAGACCTTAGTCTACAAACCCAGCTGGACAAAGACAGACTGAAAGGACTCAAAACCACAAGGCAGCAAAATACACCTTTAT
This sequence comes from Phalanger gymnotis, assembly GCA_028646595.1. NCBI lineage: Eukaryota > Metazoa > Chordata > Mammalia > Diprotodontia > Phalangeridae > Phalanger > Phalanger gymnotis. The sequence goes on along the minus strand of CM053626.1, from coordinate 220,458,417 downwards.
CTCCTTTCAAAGAGTTTCTATCTAGTATGGTTTTGTAGCTTTCCCTCCCTCCTATTGGTTAATAATAAATATCCTTTTAGAAGCCTGCAAATAACATCTTTTCCTACCCATTTGTCCTATTTTATGTAACATCAATTTTTTTTCTTTATCACCACCCTCTGTTTTGAGGAGAGCTGGAATGATTTTGTTTGCTTCTGCATTTATTTCTAGCTCTTAGGATTAATAATCCTTCTCCTTATGTCTTGTTACAGGGAAGTTTGCTTGCTGGTTGGCAGAGGAATGTAAGATGTGGAGAGCAAAGATCTTTACAATAGACAGTAAACAGTAGGATCAATGGATGAGAGCCCCCTGGAACCCTCAGCGCTAAGCCCTCAAGGTAATTGGTCAGGAGTCCCCAGATCTCTTGTGGCTGCCTTGACTGGTCAGAGTTGAAGCTGAGGGGCAGGAATACATAGGAACTTGCGGTGGGGTAGGGGTGGGAGGACTGGAAGCAAAGGCAGGAGATAGGTTGGAGGAATTAGTGCATCTACCAATAGTGGGCCAATAGTGTCTATGTAAAAGATAAAAGTGATTCTCAGGGGCTGGAGGCTGAAACCAAACTAGCCTTCAGAGAATGCTGAGACCTGCTACCTCCACCCAATGGCCTATTAGGCAACAAGTGTTTGTAAGCTCCGTCTACCAGCTCAGACAGGTTTGCAGGTAGGGAGGTGGAAGGAGGTGGGGAAGAAAACAATAGATGGATTCATTCAAACAGCTGGTCATTTTTTAAAAAAACAACAACTGGGTGATAATAACCACCATGATTAACCATTGTTTGATGGAAATCGATAAATCTTTTTAAGAGTAATAAATGATTGCTTGACCAAATTAAACCATTTTCTTTGTAAAAGCCAGTTTGTACAGACTTTGAGGGACTAATAGGGTAGGCCAAGAGCTGTGATTTTTTCAGTGTAGGGAATTCCTTTGTGAGGACTCCCTCCACAGATTCAGACCTGCATCTCTCTGTGACTTCTGCTCTTAAAAACTTGCCTCGGGGCCCTGAGAGTTTGTCACTCGTCCCTGGTTGTCCGGCTAATTTGAATGAATCAGAGGCAAAATCCCAGACTTACTGATTCAAAAGCCATTATTCAGGCCTGCTTCTCTATGTGGAGATGTAGCCCTGGCATATTAGTATTGTCTTTCCTAAAAAGAAGGTGAAGAAAGTTGTACTCAGTGCAATGGATAGAGTGCCATGTGTGTAGACCAGAAGACCTTACTTCTGGCCTCATACGCTTCCTAGCCATGTGATTCTGGGCAAGTCACTTAACCCTTGTCTGCCTCAGTTTACTCATTCATAAGATGGCGATTATAATAACATCTACTTCCTAGGGCTGTTGTGAGCATCAGATGAGATAACATTTGTAAAGCGCTTAGCCCAGTAGCTGGTACATAATAGGTACTGTATGTTGTTATTGTTGTCCAGTCGTGTCTAACTGTGACCTCATTTGGGGTTTTCTTGGCAAAGATACTAGTGTGGTTTGCCATTTCCTTCTCCAGCTCATTTTACAGATGAGGAAACTGAGGCAAATCAGGTTAAGTGACTCGCCCAGCCAGTAAATGTCTGAGGTCAGATCTGAACTCAGGTCTTCATGATTCTAGGTGCAGCACTCTAGCAACTGCACCACCTAGCTGTTGTGGTACTATAGGAACTATCTATCTATCTATCTATCTATCTATCTATCTATCTATCTATCTATCTATCTATCTATCTATCATCCATCTATCTGTGTGTCTGTCTGTCTATCTATATCTATCATCCATCTATCTATCTATCTGTCTGTGTGTCTGTCTGTCTGTCTATCTCTATCTATCTACCTATCTATCATCTATCTATATCATCTATCGATCATCTATCGATCATCTACCTACCTACCTAACTATATCTGTATTTATCTATATCTCTATATATCTATCTATGTCTATCTACCTATCTGTATGTATATATGTTTATATATGTACATATATATACCAGCTATTGATGCCCTAGGTACTATAGGTACTATATACATGCCAGCTGTTCATATAAACATAAAAGGCATCAAACCACGAGGGAGAGAGGGAGAAGGGCATCATCATTTATTGGGTGCTTACCGTGGAGTACTAAGCATTTGACAAGTACTATTTCGCTTGATCTTCACAACCCTGGGAGTTATTACCTATTTTATAGCTGGGGAAACTGAGGCTGAGTGGCATCTTATTTACTCCTCACAGTGACTCTTTGAGAGAAGAATTAATTACAGATATTACAGTTAAATGATTTGCCCAGAGTCACACAGATAGCAAGTATCTGAGGCTGGTTTTAGAGTCAGGCTTCCTGACCCCAGGCCCAGTGCTCCATCCACTGTACCACCTAGCTGCCTCTCAGAAGAAAAAGTCCCATCTACTGAGGATGACTTTGTACATCCTAGCCATCTATCTGAGTTCTAATCCAGGCCAGCTCAAACCCCTTCTTCCCTGTGACCATCTGAGCTTGTAACCTTTCTTTTCTTTCACAATAGCACAATTCTCTTCTGCATGACTCAGTTGACAATTAATCACGGCACCTTTTGGCATCTCTTCTACTATTGTCTGGAACTGATATTAAAACATTTTCTTGGTTAACTCTTCAAACGTCTTGTGTCCCTAGCTACACTCTAAGCCCTTGAGAGCAGGCATAACCTCGGCACTCTTGATATTTCCTATGGCATTCAGCATGGTGCTAAATAAATATCAGTCGATTTCATTCTAGTTGTTGAGAAGATATAACCCTTGCCTTTGGGAGGCTTACAGTCTAATTCAGGGGTTACATCATACACATATGAAATAACTTTTCTAAGACAAATATATGGGCAGCTAGGAGGTGGCAGTGGCTAGCGTGCCAGGCTTGAAATCAGGAAGACATTTTCCAAATCTGGCCTCAGACACTAACTAGCTGTGTGACCCTGGGCAAGTCATTTAACCCTGTTTGCCTCGGTTTCCTCATCTGTAAAATGAGCAGGAGAAGGAAATGGCAAAATACTCTAGAATTTTTTTCAAGACAACCTCAAATGGGGTTATGAAGAGTCAGACATGACCGAACAATAACAAAGTAAATATATGAGTAATTATTAAGTATGTAGTAGGTGCTTATTAAGTATATCTAATTGGGTGGTTGAACAGAAAGAGAGCAAGATTTGAAGTCAAAAGGCTTGGGTTCTAATTCCACCTCTGCTACTTATTGTAAGTGTGAATGTTGGGTGAGTTCACTTAAACATCCTTGATTTTAATTTTCTCATCTGTCAAATGAAGGAGTTGAATCGGATGATGTTGAAAACCTCTTATAGCTGTAAGTCCTATGAATTAAATGTTATGACAGTTTGGTATAGACTTTATGGAAAATGAATTCTACCTACGTATGATTCTCACATGTTGGGAAAAATCGATTCAGAATTTAAAGGTGAAACCCTGTCTTGGTAAAGGCATCATGTCAGTATGACAGTGGAAAGACAACTGGACCTGTGGTCAGGGGAGGCCTCCCTCTCGATCCAACTCTAATACTTCTCAGCTGTGTGATCATGGGTAAATAGCCTAATGGCCTCTAAGTCTATTTACTCAGAGAGTAGTAACACCTGTAATTCTTGCCTCAAAGAGTCGCTATGAGGACCAAATGATATAATCTGTGTAGAGGGCTTTGCATAATGTACCCTACAGTACTATATAAATGTCAGCTATTATTATAGTAAAGAGATCAGAGACTTGTAGCCCAAGGGGACGTTCTTGGTCTCCCTTCATTCTAGTGCCTTCCTTCTGTTGGTAATCTCCAATTCTTCCTATAGGTATGTAGATTGTTTCTACAAAATCACTGGCATGGTATGTCCCCTATTAGACTGTCAGTTTTTTGGGGGCAGGGACTGTCTTTTGCTTTCCTTTGTATCTCCAGTTTTTAGCACAGTGCCTGGCACATAGTAGGTGCTTAATAAATGCTTATTGCCCGACTGACTTAGACATCATCTAGTCCAGGGGTAGGGAACCTGAGGCCTTAAGGCCCCATGTGGTCCTTAAGTGCATGCAGCCTATTGAGTCAAAAGGTCACATATGGCCTTAAGGCCACAGGTTCCCCACCCCTGATCTAGTCTAATCCTCTCATTTTACAGGTGATCAGAGAGATCAAGAGATTTCCCTCCCCATCAGAAATGGAGGTAATAAATGTCAGAGGCCGACTTTGAATCTAGATTCCTGTGATTCCAAACACAGGGTCCTTTGTCTATTTTGGAGTAGCCAAACATACCTCCAAGTGTGACCCACAGCAGTCGCTATGGTGGCCTGAAGCAGATTAAAATGTAATTAGGAAATATTTTTTAAAATAAACAAAAATACAATAAAACATAGATAATATATTCTGTCTTCTACAGGAAGCCATTCCCAATACCCCTCAATTCCAGTGCCTTCCCTCCATTCATGATCCCCTATTTAACCTGCATAGAGCTTGCTTTACATATTTTTGCATGTTGTCTCCCTTATTAGATTTTAAGTTGCTTAAGGGCAGGGACTGTCTTTTATCTCTTTTTTTCATTCCCCAGTGTTTAGCACAGTGCCAGGCACATAGCAGGTTCTTTTTTTTGGGGGGGGGGCATCTTAAGTTTATTTCACAGCCCAACATTCTCTCAACTGATTAACATTACATTTTTAAACTAAGTTAACATGCAGCCCACGGGGATCCTCATCTATGGATTAGTGGTCCCCATTTGTATTTGAGTTTGATATCACCGTCCTAGTCACCATGACATTTAGAATTTTATGGGAATGAAGGAGACCAGTGAAATTAACAAGACTAGGTTGTTGTTGGTGGGTTTTTTTTTTGAGAAGTCAGGAATTATCTCCATTTTGCAGGAGAGGAAAGATGAGTTATAGAGACATTAAGAGCTTTGTCTAGGGTGACAAGGCTGCTTTGTGACAAAGCCAAGACCAGTTCTGGATATTTTTTAAGGTCATTCAAGAATTGGAAGAAACTTTCCAAACCATATTACGGAAGAGAAAACTGTGTCATACAGGTAGTTACAAGGTGGCTACACGGTACAATGATAGAGTGCTGGCCTTAGAGCCAAGGAGCGAGTTCAAATCCTGTGTGAGATACTTATTATCTGTGTGACCATGGGCAAGTCATTTAACCTAGGGTTTCTTCCTCTGTAAAATGGGGATAAAGAGAGAATCTACTTCACTGGATTACGGTGAGGACCAAAAAATATTATACATGTAAAATGCTTTATAAACCTTAAAGTGGTATATAGATGCTAGCCATTATTGGCAGAATACCATATGTTACTACCATAATTCCTTCTTTTTGCTGCCCTTCTTCCCCCCCTGCCATTTTCTAACTATGAAGGAAGACTAGGGTTCTAGTCCTAACTCTGACCCCATGACCTCATATATGTCCCTTTCTGGGCCCTATTTTCCTTATCAGTAAAATAAAAAGGATTAGACCACATGAGTTCAAAGATATCTTACATTTCAAAACATTCTATGATCTATTTTGTAAGACAGTCTCAGCATTGTGCTAGTTTGTGTAAAAACAGAAGATTTCATTTCATCAATGATATTGACCAGAGAAGAATCAGTGCTTCCTTCATTCAATGGCTCTGTTGAGACCTAGAGAGACATTACCAAAAGAACAGCCTCAGATAACCCCAGCAGGGATACTTCTAATGACTTTGCTGTTGTCATGCCAACGTTAGAGGAACACTTTCACAGTTAATCAACATGGCGATGCTGCACAGATCCATTTGTGCTCTGAATCTTGAATGATGAAACCTCCATCATTTAGTGGCATGAACCCAATTTGGCCCAGCTCTATAGTTCCCAGAAAAAAAAACTGATTTGTTGGAAAAAATGAGCAAAGAGTCAGATCTATATCATATAACTGGTTGTTTTATAAGTCTGCATAAAGAGAATTGAGGCAAATCTCTATATTGACCCAAAGTACTTCAGGAGGACTGATACCTTTATTCAAAATGGAACAATATGTTGAAAAATGAGAAGCCTAGCAAATTTTGTTGCATGGCAAAAATCTTTTCCCAGGCATCCTTAGCAATTTCCTCTAGCTTTTTAGCCTAGGTGTGATAAAGGACAATAGCCTCCCCAATAAGATTCCTATTCCCAAATTTCTTAAACACAGTTAAGGGCAGCTAGGTGGTACAATAGATAGAGTACCAGGCTTGGAGTCAGGAAGACTCATCTTGAGTTCAAATCTGGCCTCAGATGCTTAATAGCTGTGTGACCCTGGGCAAGTCACTTAACCCTGTTTGCCTCAGCTTCCTCATTCGAAAAATGAGTTGGAGAAGGAAATGTCAAATCACTCCAGTATCTTTGCCAAGAAAACCCCAAAATGGGGTCACAAAGAATCAGATATGACTGAAATGACTTACCATAAAGTGAAGCATCAGTGGCAAAATTAACAGACAAATAAACAAGAACAAAATCCAGTGATTTGTGTTTACCGCAACATAGAAGCAAAGACTCAGAAACGAATTTTTGTTTGATATTCCGGCAGATATCATCATGTCAAGGACTTTAATACCACAGAATATCCTTTTCCATTAGTCCATGAAGAGGTCCAATGATGGGCATCTTTTGATGAAGAGAAACATGGGGAGGCAGCATGGTGCCATGGAAAGAGTGACTCGGGAATCCAAGGCCCTTGGTTCACATCCCACCTTATATGCTCATTACCTGTGTGATCTTGGGCAAATTACTTAACAGCTCTGGGCTTTGATTTCCTCATCTGTGAAATGAGGACGCTGGACTAGACGGCCCCTGAGGTTCCGTGGAGCTCTAGAGAAATGATCCAATGAGGTAGAAATTGACTGATCCCAGTCCTACTCCTATTAAGGAAAGAGAGGGTTGTAAAGTTCTCTACCTCTTAACTCCCCTAATATAAGACAATAATATTCCCTTAATAGTATGTGTAGACCTTATAACAGGACCCTAATTTCCAGGAAACACAAACAAAACAACCCTGTCCTATGCCAGTGACCAAAAGCCCTAGGTAAGAAACCTAGGCCTCATATAATAAGAGAAATAAGAACAGGTCTCACACAGCTGCAGGGATCACATTCTTCAGCTCCTGGGGCCTTATTAGATAATCGAGGTGGCCAGATATATGAAGGTGATAAACTCAGTAATGGACAGCAACAATCTTCTGGTTTGTTCCAGACTGACAAGCAGGTCTGATGGTTCGTTCTCAAGACTGGAACAAAACAAGGCACTCATAAGCCATGGAACACTTCAGAAAAGTTTACTTAACAGTGACATAGAAAAGATCTTCAATGATTTTTTAAAATTAACTTTTTTTTCAATGAACAAATATTGATTTTCTTTCCTTCCCACTACCCTTTTCCCCACCACTGGGGAAAAATAGAAAAATAAAACACTTGTAACAAATATGCATCGTCTAGCATTGGTCACATCCAAAAGAGTCTCATTCTGTACCCTGTTTCTATCATCCATCTTTCTGGAGATGGATGGATAGCACACTTCATCATTGGTTCTCTGAAATCATTGTTGGTCATTGCGTCGATCAGAGTTCTTAACTCTTTCAAAGTAGTATGTTTTTACAACATTGTTATCGTGTAAATTGTTCTCATCCTGCTCCCTTCAGTCTGCATCAGGTCATTGTAGGTTTCACTGAAATGAGTCACTTCATCGATAAGTATTTATTAATAACCAACTCTGTACCAAGCATTGTACAGTGCTAGGGATACAAAGAAAACGCTCTTAAGGAGCTCCCAGTATAGTCATCTCTTTCAGCATTTCTTATAACGCAACAAACATTCTGTTCATCATTTCTTAAGACATAATAGTATGGAAAGGATCTTCAGCAAAAACCCAACATGGACTCACCAAGTGCAGTTTTTTCTCTTCCACGTTTGCCACAATGGTGTCCCTAGAGAGCAGAGTATGTCAAGTCTAAGGAGTGCCTGGCTCCTCATCTACTGGGCTTTTTATGCCTTTGGTGACCAAGATGTTATAGTACTGGTCTGGAACTTCTCTTTGACCAGTTAAGTCTCAGGTATGGTTTTATGGCCTTTGTAGGGAAAAATGAGACTAGAGTAAATCGAGTAGTTGTTGCTTCTACCATATGGTTCTTAGACAACCTGCCAACAGGTGAATAGGCTGGTTACTAAATCCTGCTGACAAACCGAGCCACATTGTCAGCAGTCCTATTCCCATAGTGCTTAGCAATGCCAACTAGGACTCCGTGGATGGCCAATTACTAATTAAATGGCCTGGTAGTTAATAGAGCCATAAAAACAGGTGCAAGTTCACCAAACCAGGTGCAAACTGAATGGTGCATCCAGAGACAACAACCAACACCAAGAAGACTTGAAGGTCTTGCTTTGTTTTTGGAGTTTGTATCATACACCTATGTTATCTTCCACGGGGTCAAATACCAGCAACATTGACAATTAGTCTAAGAAGATAACAATGGAAGTTTCAATTTCCCATTACTCTTTCTCCATTTGACTATCTTGTATATCAGAATAAGATCCCCTGCAATGTTTTTGCAAGTTAATTTGTTATTTTCATGATTTAGACATTATCAAAATATGATACCACGCCCAGAATTCTAGGTAGCCAGCAGTGTCTCTAGGGAGTACCAGAAAATTCCAGGGCTAAGCTAAATTCTGAGCTAAAGGATCCTCCTTGGAATTCCCCTCAATGAGTGAGGGCTGTTTTGGCATCTGCACTCAGTCGTGGGTAGCATCAAGGATGAAATGGATAAGATAGATAGAGGTCAAATCTGGCAAAGACTTCTCTTCTACCAAGAACAGCATTGGTATGGGTACTGCTTAAATGGCTTGTTGGCACAAAATCTCAGCTTCCCATTGTAATTCAGTGCCAACGCCCTTGGTGTAACTTGCTGAGGATGTGCAACTGGCTTAACCTTTTGATTCATAGAATCTTGAGTTTGGGAAGAGACCTCAGAAGCCATATAGAACAAGATGTTTCAATAATGACTGAGAATCTATTCTACAAAATTTCCAGAAAGTGGTCATCCAGTTTTTGCTTGAAAATCCCTAGTGAGGGGGGTGCCATAACTTTTCATTCCGTTTTGGATGGTTCTAATTGTTAAAAGAAATCATAATCCTGATATCAAGCCTAAATCTGTCTATACAACTTCTATCCATTATTCCTAGTATGACCTTCTAAGACCAAGCAGAGAAAGCGCACTTTTTTTTCCATGTGACCACTCTTTAGATACTTAAAGACACCCATCCTTTCCTGCCTAGATCATCTCTTCTTTAGGCAATCTCTAGTTTCTTCAACTGATTCTCATAAAATATAACATTCTGGTTGTTCCCTTCTGGACATCTTTCAGCTCACTGATGTCCTTCCTGAGATGTAACTCCCAGAATGAAACAATACCTCATTGTGGTCTGACTGGGGCAGAGTATAGCAGATATAATACTTCTTTTCTCCTGAACACTAATGCAGTGTCAGATAACATTTTTGACTGCCATGGCACACTATTGATGCATATTGAGCTTGTAAATCCACTAAGATCTCCAGATCTTTCTCTGTTGTTTGTCCATGCCTCTTACATCTTATACTTGTGAAGATTATTTTTTTTTAACTCAGGGATCGGACTTTACTTTAATCTCTGTTAAATTCTATCATATTTGATTCAGCCCATTTTCCCAACCTGTTCAGTCATTCAGTTGTATTCAAGCCTTCATGACCATGTGGACCATACTATCCATGGTGTTTTCTTGGGAAAGATACAGGAGTGGTTTGCTATTTCCTTCTCCTGTGGATCAAGGCAAACAAAAGCCAAGTGACTTGACCAGAGTCACATAGCCAGTAAGTACCTAAGGCTAGATTTGATGTCAGGTCTTCCTGACTCCAAATCCACCAATCTATCCACTGAGGCACCTAGCTACCTCCTATCCACATCTTTCTAGATCTTGATTCGGTCACACAGTAAGTCATCTCTCTCCGCTTCATACCATTTATGTCTTCTTCTAGGTCATTGAAAAGAAATGTTAAACAGGACAGATAACTTTGTTTGACATGTCCCAAGAATACCCCAGTCCTCCCACCAATTTGAAATTGAAGTCAAATCATTAAAGTCTAATTTTTGGATCCATTCATTCAACCTTTTCCAAATCCACCCAACCTTACCATCATCTGATCCATATACCTCCATTTAATCCGCAAGCAAGCCAGGGGAGATTTTGTCAAATATGCTGAAATCGGAGTAAATGCTACCTATAATGGCCTGAACCACCAGCCTACTAAAGCTATCAAAAAAGGAAGTAGGGTTACGCATGCATAGCTTGTTCTCTGTGAAACCACACTGGCTATTTGTGATCACTGTCCCCTTTTTGAGATGTTTAATAATTATCTCTTCAATAACATACCCTATAAATTTTCAGGGAATTAAAACTAAATTCTTTGACTTATAGTTTGTAGGATTCTGTTTACTCTTCCTTTTTGGAAAGTCTGAACACTGGCCCTTTTCTAGACCTGTGGCACCTCTCTGTTTTTCCATGATTTTCCCAAAGATTGCCAACAGTAACTCAGCAATCACATCCAAGAATTCTTCCACCACTCTGTAAAGGAGTTCATCCAGATCTGGAGACTTGTACTCATTGAAGAAAAGTGGGTGATTGCTGAATATTTCCTCTCTTATCTTGGATTTCCTAAGAACTCCCTACTAGCCATTTTTCTTGTCCTTTCCCGTTAAGAAAAATCATTCACTTTGGCAGGAAAAAAAGCAGAAGCAAAATGAATCGAGAAGTTCTCTGTCACCTATTATCACCATCCTGCCTATCCCAAATGTAGTCCTATCCCTTGTTTTGTCTTCATCTTGACCCCACCATAGCCTTAACGACTCTTTTTCTTACCTTCACTATTTATCCCCAACTTCAGCTCATTCTCAACAGTGGTACTAGTCTTATAAGCCCACAATACTCTAGTATACATCTTCAGTTACTTGCCTTTGCTTCCATCTTCTATACATTTATTTTTAATTCTATACATGTTCAGTCTGTGTTTAAAATAGCTTAGAGGAGCATAGTGTACCAGCCCTGGAGTCAGAAGGACCTGAGTTCAAATCCAGCCTCAGACACAGACTAGCTATGTGACTGGGCAAGTCACTTAACCCTAATTGCCTCCAAATTAATTAATCAAAAAAATTTTTTAAAAAAAACAGCTTAGTTTCTCTTTCCTGCAATTTTCCTGATGTTTCTATGCAGCAGAAAAAAGTAGAAATACAGAAGGCAGGGAGTGAATTGCTTAGATCTTCTATCTTACAGGGAGTTGCGTAAGGTTATTGAGGTTGCGCTGAGTAGGATTTCTAAAATAAAGACTATCCCCTGATTTATGGGAATCATACCAGAAGAGGCTCAGAGGAGGATGTGGACTACATATTTGAAATACAGCATGGAAATTAAGTTTACAGCATGAGTTTGTAGGGGCAGCAGAGCAGTCTAGGACATTGTTTGAGAAATCAGAGCCTCCAGTGAGCATCAGACTTCAGGATTCACCTGGCAACTGTCCAGGAAACAACTACTGTCTCAAATGGAATTGAGATGGGGGTCACCCTCTGACGTGTTGTGAGAATTTTACATTCCTCTTCATTGTGACTTAGATAATGGGTGAAGGAAGGAGGTACCTGATAAATTTGCAAATAGTCTCTGGGCATGTCTATAATGACATATAGTCACTACCGCCCTTGGCAGTAGTGAAGTTGACAACTCAGCTCTTAGTGGAAGTGACTACAACTGCTGGGAAGTAGTGATTTCAGCTTTTCCAGAGAGGCTGAGCAGCACTTAAGAGTTTAACTATTGTATTTTTTATTTTCAATTCCATTTGGTAAATTTAACCTATAATTTGAGTGTATTGTCTGTGTTGGTCATGTGAAATTGTGAAGATTAGAATCTTAATGGGAATAAGGGCTATGGAGCCAAATAAATTATGACAATCTTTGCATTTTTAACCCTAGACTAAACAGGAAGAGATACAACTTGGGCCAACATATGAAAAGCCTGGAAGGTGCAGGAAAGCCTGACCATTCTGTTCTCACCAACATTGGGGGATAGAAAGGGTACTCAGGCTAGAAGCCAGGACTAACCAAATAGTATCCCGCCCATTTTACAAGGGTCCAGGCAAGCAGTCTATATTCACAGATATATGAAAGAGAATGAAGGAGAAGGGGGAGCTGGAGCATCTCTAGATCAAAGTAGCACCAGGTGTCTTAGCAGAGATTGCATCCTGAGTAGCCATCTTAGCTTCACCCACCTTTCCTTCCCTTTATAGTAAGGGGATGTAAGGAAGGTATTCCTACAGAGAGGAGAATTCTTACCATTTATACATATCTCTTAAAAATCTCGGCTGACCAGTGGATTTCCTATGTGCCTACACTGGTCTCTTTAGAGAGCTTCCCCTATTTATTCATATACACACACATACATACATATACATACATGCATGTGTGTATATGGATATGAATGTATGTGGATATACATACATATGCATATAATGTATACATATATGCACATGTATATATAGTATATGTGTGTTTATATGCATATATACATATGTATATATATGTATATATATATACACACATATATAGTTTCTTTTCATGTCTTAGCTTAATGACTGAGATCCTCCCATCTTTCTTGGGACGAATTCTTCTATAAAATTTTAGTCCATAGGGTCCTTGTTCTCCTTTCTCTGTCCACTTTGTAATCTGCTCTCCCAAAACCTAGAGTACATATCAGACTACACTCAGATTTCTTCTTTTCTATCATATATTATAAGATGGAGGGTCCACTTACCCCCAGAGATCTTACCACTTCTGTTTCAACAACCTGTTCCTTCTTGGCGGTCAGAATGAGGTCTAAAAGAGACCCTCCTTGCTACCTCTGTGTTTAATCCAACATTCACACTGTTAGAATAAATACTTGAGCCCTTCAATTCCTCCTCTCAGAGCAAAAGGCACGTTTATAGCTGTCAAGTGAATTGATTCAATGGCTAGATGCAGATGGATGACAGTGCTCCTTCCTAGTTCTTAGGAAACCCCCCTGGAAAATTTGCTGGCAATTCTCTTAAGTTTCTCTATTCTAATAGCATGAATGCCTTGGACACAGATTCCTTATAATGAAACTTTCTTCCTAAGAGACTATTATCCTGCCTTTTAACTATGATGAGCAAAAACTTCTCTGTGGAAGAATCATAATGTGTATTTTGGATCCAGCTTTTAGCAATATGTCAGCATGGTATTAGTGGTATGAGAACTGGACTTGGAAATATAGGATAGGGGTTTAAGTTCTACCCAGCTCCATTTACGAGCTGCTTGACCTTAGACAAATCATTTAACATTTCTGAGCCTCATCCAGCTTTAACTTATATTGGATCTGATGACCACAATCTTTTCAAAAAACATTTTTATTTAAAGTTTTGAGTTCCAAATTCTATGCCTTCCTCCCTCCCCTCCCCACTCTCTGAGGTTGTAAGCAATCAGATATAGGTTATACATCTGTAATTATGTGAAACATTTCCATATTAGTCATTTTGTACAAGAAGACTCAAATTAAAAAAATGAAAGAAAGTGCAAAACAGCATGCTTCAGTCTGTATTCAAACAATATCAGTTCTTTCTCTGGAGGGGGTTAGTATGCTTCATCATTATGATGACTGTAATTTTAAAAGATTCCCAGTGACCTCAGCTCCTTTGGCAAAGAGACCTTGGGAAAAACTCAAGTGAAAATATGTTTGCTGATTATCAATAGTTATAACTTAGTTTTGCTGTGGACCTTCTGAATATGGCGCAAGTCCTAATGAAGCTCTTTGACATGAATAATTAAGATCACTTGATGGGAGATTATTTGAGGAAGCCAGGTGGGGAAGCACATGGAGAACTGCACTTGGAACCAGAAAGACCTCGCTTCAGATACTTGCTGGTTGTGTGACCCTGGGCAAGTCACTTAGCCTCTGACTGCCTCTATCCATAAAATGGGGGTTATACTAGCAACTACCTCCCAGAAGTGTTGTGAGGATAAAATGAGATAATATTTGTAAAGTGCTTTGCAAACCTTAAAAGTGCTATACAAGTGCTAGTTATTATTATTAATAATATTTTGAAATTTCTAGGTTTTCTTTCTTTCTTTTCCTTCCTTCCTTCCTTCCTTCCTTCCTTCCTTCCTTCCTTCCTTCCTTCCTTCCTTCCTTCCTTCCTTCC
>CM053626.1:220418275-220443676 GCA_028646595.1 Phalanger gymnotis | reverse complement strand
CCTTCCTTCCTTCCTTCCTTCCTTCCTTCCTTCCTTCCTTCCTTCCTTCCTTCCTTCCTTCCTTCCTTCCTTCCTTCCTCACGAATGTAGGAGTTACCACAGTTGGACTTGAACATCACAGTCCTTGATGTGCTAATAGAAGAGGAAGAAAGACTCTGAAGGAAAGAAGAAATGAAAAGCAATTGGACTGGCTCAAGTATACACTGAGGAGGTATGTATGTGCCTGAGGTGGCATGGTTTTTAAGATAGAGAGCCATCAATTCTCAAGATACCTGAAGGGCAGACACCAGAGGCACAGAAAAAAGTTTTATTATTAGCTCCAAAAAAGTGACTGAGAAAAGAATTAATAACTACTGACCCATGTCATCTGTCTACTTTCCTATCTACATAAAATTTTTGTGAGAATAATCTGTACATGTATTGAGGGCATCCTTAATGAATGTATCTAAAGGGAACAGGCAGATTTTCCTAAGTGATGTTCTGCAATCGACCACATCTCTATTGACTGAGAGATGAAGAGAATATTAGATGCTACTGTGCTTTTTATTTGTTAACCATAAAAAATATTTGATTCAGTAAAGCAAAACATTTCCCCAAAGATACTCTCCAACAAGGTATCTCCTATGCAAATATTGATGGAAGGAGGACCCATATGTAGCCAGGTCCCACATACAAGGGCTGTCCCCCATGCAAGTAGCATTGGACGATGTTGCTGTGTGGCTCAAAGGGAGGCAGATGCCATAAAAGAAACTCATGAATGAAAAGATGGGTTGGTTATGGGGCAACAGTGAAAGAAAACGCATGGTCCTTGTGTATTCCTTTGATATCTTCATAATGTCTAAAGAAAGTAAGGAAAGCTTCCAAAATGTTGGGTGACCTCTATGGTGAATCCATAGGTGGACATGAATGAGAGTCACACAGGATTGATAAATATAACTAAATTATGTCCATCGGTGGAGGAGATAGCCATCTTGATTAGATCCCAGATCCATTTCAGTTGCCATCAATGCAGATCTGGTTCTTCTGAACTCACTTTGTATCACTTCATATATACATACATACATATACATGCTTATTTCCTTTTATACTTCATATTTATCATTTTTATGGTATCATAGTGTTCAATTTACATTAATATACCATAATTTCTTTAGCTATTACCCAGTTATTGAACATAAAGGTTGTTTCCATTTTTTCTCATTACAAATAAAAGAGCTATGAATATTTTTGTAGAGATAGATTCTTTTTTCTTTTCATATTATTGAGGATAAAAATCCTAGTAAAGGACTTGACAGGCCAAACACTATCAACAGTTTTATGACTTCTATTGTATATTGTCATATTGCTTTCCAAAACATTTGCAACAGTCCCACAGTGTATCAGAGTGCCTCCCCCCACGCTACCCCCGATGCTGAACTGATATTTTTCTGGATTTTGTCTATTTTTATAGTTCTGATAGGTATAATATGGTATCTTGATGTTTTCTTAATTTCCATAGTTCTTATTGTTATGGAATTAAGGTATCTTTTCATGCGGTTATTAACCATCTGTATTTCTCCTACAAAAATGATCAGTTAATGTCCTTTGACCATTGCTCCATTTGAGAAGGCACAATTAACTCCCAATGAACCCATATTGGCTTGAGCCGATGACCACTTCCTTTCTAAAGTATTCAAAAACGCATACATTTAATAATGAGTTCCAGACATTTGCTAGGAATCGATATCAAGTCCATTGCCTTTTTTTTAAACTGGAAGAATATTTTATTGGTCAAATGAGATAACATATATAAAGTGCTTTTAAACTTTAAGTGCTATGTAAATGTTAGCTATGATCACTGTTGTTATTGTCCCCCATCCTATGGCACCTTGTGTTCCATGATTCCTCAAAGATGGCTGACAGTATTTAAGCATCCACCTACATAAATATTTTTTTTAGCCCACTGAGCTACATCATCTGCTCTAAGACAAATCCACTGGAGCAGATAGGTTCTCTTTTACCCTTTCCTCCTCATGTTTTTTGTTTCAGTTCCTTCTTAGTCATTTTTGTTTTATAATTTATAGTCTGAAGATCCTTTTCTTTAGTGGAAAAAAACTGAAGCAAAATCAGATAAAAAACCTATCCAAAATATACAGGATTATTGATTCAGAGATGCGAGGCACCTTAGAGCTCATCTAATCCAATCCTTTCATTTTGGAGATGAGCAATCAGAGTCCTAGTGAGCTTTGATAGTTTGCCCATCGTCACCTAGGTAGTATGTGGTAGAATTTTGTTAGAACCCAGGTCCTCTGACTCAAAATCTAGCTCTTTCTCTGATGCACTCAGTAATGTCTTACCAGTAATACTGATTTTCACTGGGTTATTGATATGAGTTATGAAATTCAAAACTCTGAACCATGACTGATGGTAAGAATGAGAAATTTTCGTTAGTAAACCCCATCGTGTTTGATAAAATGTCTTCATCTTAGGTAACCACAATAACTAGCATTTATGTGGCAATTTTAGGTTTGCGAAGTATTTTTAAAATATTATCTCATTTTTTGATCCACACAACAACTCTAGGAGATATTGTCACCCTTATTTTATGGATTAGGCAAGCAGAGGTTAAGAGTTAAGTGAGGTTAAGGTCATGCAGTTAGTCAAGTTTCTGGGGCAGGATTCAAACTCAGGTCTTCCTGACCTCAAGTCTAGCACTCTGTTCGCTGTGCCACGTAGCGGTCTGGGATAGCTTATTGTGGCATATGTTTGATGCCACACAGACACAGGCAAAGAGCCACTCAGAACATTCAGTGTTCTCTTTTTTGTATCTTTCAAGATGGAAACAAAATTCCTCCAGTAATTCTTAGTTTTCCTAATAATCTTAGTTGGTTGGCTGAGTGACATCAAAGTCCTTGAAAAACCCTGAAGCCACTATTTTAAGTATGGGTCTATTCAGATTATAGGGTAAGGAATTGCTACTAAGTTGTAAGCTCTATTTAGGTTAAGGCTTTTTGTTGTTGAGTCAACATTTCAGCTGAGACCAGCTCTTTGTGACCCCATTTGGGATTTCTTGGCAAAGACACTGGAATGGTTTACCATTTCCTTCTCCAGCTCATTTACGGATGAGGAAACTGAGGCAAACAAGATTAAGTGACTTGCCCAGGATCACAGAGCTAGTAAGTGTCTGAGGCCAGATTTAAACTCAGAAAGAAGAATCTTCCTGACTCCAGGCCTAGCACCTTATCCATTGTGCCAACCCAGCTGCCCGAGGTTAGGGCTATGTCTTCCTCAAACTTTTTACATTGTCCAGTGTCTATCATATGACAAGTGATTAATAAATTTGTTTGTTTATTGTGAATGTTATATTTCCCATGGCTATCCAACTAAATGAAGTATCTATCCTTATCACCAGAATGGGTGTTGTGTTGGCTATCAGTAACAGGCATTCAACAGCACCATATTTTACCATTAAAAAAAAAATCTGGAAATCACTGAAGCAAAAACTGCAGAAACTTAAAAGGTTTATAAATCATCAGAGTCCCTGAAAAATTATGAGCATTATGACTGAAATATTTTGCTACATTTTATAGTTTCATACAAATCATGTCCCAAGCTTCCACCAATTCCACACCCTCTATTTACATTTGTATTGCCACTAGCTGTCCTCCATGCCTGAAATTCTTTCCCTTTCCATCTTCACCTCCTGGCTTCCTTAGCTTCCTTCAAATCTTAGCCAACATCCTACCTTGCCCATCCCCAAGAAGTCTTTCTCCTTCTCCCTAAATGCTAGTGCCTGCCCTCTGGAGCTATTTCCAATCATGTATATGTATATATGTGTATGTGTGCATATACATATATGTGTATACATACATACACACACACACACACATATATATACATACACATAATATCTTTTTTGTACAGTTGTTCACATGTTTTCTCCCTTATTAGAATATGAGTTCCGTGAGGTCAGAGACTGTTTTTATCTTTCTTTGTATCCCCAGCACTTAGCACAGTACCTGGCACATAGTAGGTACTTTAAAAAGACTTGTTGATTTTACAGACCATGCCGATGATAACAATAATCCATAACAAAACATTTAATTAAGATATAAAATCAAGGTAAATAACATGTAGGAATCAACTAAAGAAAATTATTTTATACCACAGTATCTTCTTGGTCCTCTGGAGAAGGAAATGGCAAACCACTCCAGTATCTTTGCCAAGAAAACCCTAAATGGGGTCACAAAGAGTCAGATAGGACTGAAACAACCAAACAATAATGCCTCCTTTGTCTTACCTGACCTCTCTGTCTCTATCTCCTTTCCCCCTGTTCAAATAGATTCCATCTTCCCTGCTCCTACAGGCTCAGATGGATTAAAACTTTTATCCTCTCAATATCTGTTAGTCTCCATTATAGCAGGAAAGGGACATAGTCACTTCAGAAATCATGGCACAGTGGTAAAAGCTTAAGGTTTGTACCATTTAACTCAGGAGGTTCTTCAAAAGCCTCTCATTCAGGCTGAGATCTGTTTTAAACCTCTCTATTCAGTTCCAGGGTTATTAATCTCCTGGTAGAACTCCTGGGTTGAGGGATGCCATGTTCTTTCTACTACATGTTTCTCTTCTGTCTACCCACCCTAACAAGAACCAACAACTTTGCTTCCCCATTTCTTCCCATACTGTCACCCCAATAGCCCTGCTTTTCAGAAGGCTCCCTCCCAATCAGACACCACTGTTCTGTAGCCAGACATAGGCAGCTGAGAAATATAATCTGGAGAATCTTTCCAATGAGCAATGCTTTCTGGGCAATGGAACATCATGAGAAATGGATTCTTGGGGGCTTTCTACTCACACACACACACACACACACACACACACACACACACTCTCTCTCTCTCTCTCTCTCTCTCTCTCTCTCCCCCACCCCCCGGCTCTCTCTCCAGGTACAAAATACGAAACATCTAAGAGAAAATTATATTTTACCAGAGTGCTTCCTTGGTCCTATCTGACCACTGTTGCTATCTCCTTCTCTGTCTCTTTTTCCTCATTCTACCCTTTAACTCCATGATTTCCCTAAGGCTGAAACCCTGGATCTTCTGCTTTATTTATTTGCCTGTGCTCACTCCCCTGAGGACCTCATCCAGCTTCACAGCTTCTACCACCACCTGGTCTCAGATCCAAAACCTTGAAATCATCTTTGATTCTTTCCTCTCCTTTGATCCCCATATCTAGTCCATTACCCAATTTTCCATAACAATATATCTCAGATTCATCTGTTCCTTTACATTTCAATAGTCATCACCATATTTTTTTTTACTTCTGGATTTACTGAAATGGAATATTAATTCCCAATCTGTAATCTCAACATTTTATGTGTGTATGCATATGTATGTGTGTATATATGTGTCTGTATATATATGTATGTGTGTGTATATATACACCTCTCTCTCTATATATATACATATATACATATGTATATATATATGTATATATATATATGGAGAGAGAGAGAGAGAGAGAGAGAGAGAGAGAGAGAGAGAGAGAGAGTAGTAACCTTCATGGGGGTGGGGGATGGGGAAAATAGGCTATTGTTCTTTCTACCAAACAAAGATAACAGAAGTGTGTGTGTGTGTAAGACATATGCATGTATGCATATATAGAACTTATACATGTGTATATATGTGGATATATACACATGCATAGATACACATACTTGCCTACATATAAAACACATTTATATGTGTATGTGCATATCTACATATATGTATGTACACACATTACAGGTAGAAAATACAAAACATCTAAAAGAGAATTATGCTATACCACAGTTCCTGATTGGTTCTATCTAATCATTCTGTGTCTCTGTCTCTCTGTACACACACACACACACACACACACACACACACACACACACACACACACCCCACTACCACCGCGACCACCACCTAGTATATATCACTTGGGATGTGTGTGCGTGTGTGTGTGTGTGTGTGTGTGTGCCACCACGCAGGTTAAGCTATTTTTTTCCTTAGGAGGTATTGAGACATGACTCAGGGGACTAAGGACTCAGCCTGTTGACATCCCTTCCTGGTGACTTGAGTACAAAGCAGCCACAAGGAGCTGGAAAGGCTCTCACATGCTCGGCTGGGAGTTTGGAATGGGAGGTTCGTTCGCTCAGCTGAATCAGCTCAAAGGACTCTCAGTGTCCATCCTTGCTCACTGTCCTTCACCTATTATGCCTAAGTAAATCTCCTTTGTTAACTGCTGAGTGACCTAAAAGCACTCATGTTGTTCCAACCTCAAACTTAAACTAAGAGGGGTTGGCCCATGTCAGGCCTAGCCTAAAATGGTCCCTTGGTACTTCATGCAATATACCTTTTCACCTTCTGCCACCAATTCACATCCATTATTTCCTTCAAAATTCATCCCTTCAAGAAGCTTCTTTGACCAACTATAACCTGCCACTATTTCTTCACTTTATATTTCTTTGGTACACACGATACCGCTTGTACTGCTGAGAAACAGCATGAGGGTTGAATCTCTAATGCTTCCTAGTTGTGTGACTTTGTAGCCATTCATCTACACCTTCAATGAATCAGTCAATAAGCATTTATTTCATACCTACTATGCATCAGGAACTGTGCTAGTAGCAGCAGATATAAAGGCAGAAATAAATAGTTCCTGCCCACAATGAGCTTTTACTTAAAAGACTTACTCCCTCTGAATCTGTTTTCTCACCTATGAAATTGGGCTAATTATACCTCTAAGTACTTACCTGGCCAGACTGTTGGGAAGATCAAATAACACAATATATAAAAAATGCTTTTCAAACCTTAAAACACTATTCAGGGTATCCCAAAAGTCTTAGTGCAGTGTTAAGTTTCAATAAATGTCAGTTATTATTATTGTGATTTTTGCATATCTCTCCATTCCACTTTCACTCCACATACAACACAAATTATGAAGAGAAAATAAAATTATTTCACCCTATAATTTTTACATACCCATATAAGCACACAAAGACCCAGCCCTTCCCCCTCAATATAAGTTTTTTTTTCTGTTTTGAGACACTGTCATTAAGACAACTTTAGAATTTGGAGATAAGGGTTATTAAGAAAGTAACCAGTCACTTCCCACTGACCAATGTGAGAGAGAGCAAGAGCTTAGTAGCAGACATTCATCTCCTATTAGAAACTGTCCAGTTCCCATTTTATTTTCCTCCTACCTCTTCTGGGTCAAGAGCAGTTGGCAAGCATATCTGTAACCAACCCTATAGATGCTAAAAGTGAGCTGTGGCTGGAGAAGCCCCTTGGTCCTTCTTCCCACTGAAGGTATTTTTAAACCCCAAATCTGAAACTTGAAAGGACATGAAATCTTAGATGTAAATTGTACCTTCCAAGCACTGGTAAGTCACCGTTCCCTCTCATAAACATAGAATTCTTTCTTAAAGATGACTTGAATTTAAGTGGCAAAAAATTGCTGTAGATAAGAAGAAATGTTAGATCTCAATGCCAATTAAGTTTGTTGCCATCGATACATAACTCTAGGTGAATCACAGTTCTTTAGTAAACAGGGATAAAAATCTCAAAGATTAATGATGGCTGTCAATGATATAAGTGGACTGGGACCAAGATGATCATTTCCTTCCTTTCCCTCTCTTCCATTTTGGAGCTAAAATATCAAGGAAAGAGTGTTCTGGGAGGTAGTAGGCAAGAAAATGTGATGTTATCATGAATTTGACTGTTTTCTTGTTTAATACGTATTTATCCTGTTCCAGAAAATAAATTATAAGATGCTCCAAGGTAGGGACCAAATCTTAGACTTCTTCTGTAACCTCCCCTCTAGGAGTTGCCCAATAAAAGAAAAGAATCATTTCAATTTACATCTTCACATACAAGGTGAAATAGAAAACTGAGGAAATTAACCAGGTAATTAAATTAAAAGCAACTACAAGAAAGATCTTTTATTTTTCTCAATGTTATGGATATTTCAGGGGAAAAATGTCCGACCCCTGGCTTCGTTTTGCTGCCCCCAGTATCCAGACTCTTCCTTCTCCATTTTCCTTTTTATCACAGATACATCATCTTCAGAAGAAAAAAGAAATGTCCTAATACAAAGCTGCATTTTTTAAAAAAACAAGGTCAATTGATTCAACTTTTCAAACATTACTAAGCACCTGTCTATGTTCACTAGGGATCTGGACAAAAGCAGGATGATTCCTGCCCTCAATGACCTTACGCTCTACTAGGGGATACAACAGGTACACAAAATGTAAAATTCCACAAAGAATTGAGGCTTACATAAGAACACAAACTAATATCAGTTGGAACAAAAAATATAGAAATATCATGTAGTTAGAAAAGTCAAATAAAGACAAAGGTACAACATGTAAGAGATTTAACAAACAAAATCAACAATTTATGTAGAAAATGGCACATTTATGCAGGGAGGGGGGGGTCACTCCCTATAGAGCTCAACATTGACTCTGGCTCCTTGCTGGAATGTCATAGGAACTGTTTCTTGTTCCCCAGGAAATGGGACAGCACTGATGATGGTTGGTAGCAGAGAATCAATCAGGATGATAGACTTTTGTCAGGGTAAAATAAAAGAGTTATGGAAATGGTTCTACCATTTCCTTTTTGGAATCCACTCCCTCTGCGAATCACTTTCTGTCTCTTGAACTTCCAGTAAGATGGAGGTGGGATGGAAAAGGGATTTCTCTTCTCTCTTTCCCATGCAGTGGCAACAATAGCTTTCAGTGGCACATGGCAACAGAAGCATGTGCTTACCTTAGTGGGTCTGAGATAAGACCTCTCCCCTTCCTCCTGCCCAGTTTGTCTTCTTTTTCCTTTCTGTTTCCTTCTCTGACCACAGGTCTACAAGAAGAGAGCTTAGGAAAGGAATGTTTCCAGTCTTGGTGGTTACCCCATGAGACAAGAACTCCTGAGGTCCAGATGTGGACATCAGCTGACATGAGAGGAAAGGATTTCTTGGACAGCACAGTTCTCAGTAGAGAAGATGATCACTAATCCAATCCAATAAACATTTATTAAGTGCCTACTATGTGGTGGGCATTCTGCTAAGCCTCAATATCTTCCTCTAGCTGAAATCTTGTCTAGTTAGGGGATTTGAACCTTCCCAATTGCTTGGAGAGAACAGGTCTAAGGTGAATTTAAAATATCTATTTGGCAGCCCTAGACAGTTGTCTTCACTTTGTGAGGGAAATACAATGGCTACAACAGGCTTTTTGAGATGTTCAATAATTTCCCATATTTGTACTGTGATTTCTTTTGCATTATAAAGTCTTCATAGTAGAAGAAATAAATAGCTCTCATATCTGATATCCAAATTATATAATGAGCTCCTTTTCAAGAAAGATGCTACTCATGGTATATATGTGTATGTATATATATATACATGTATAATATATTTTACATACCTATATGCACATGTGTGTATTTGGTATACATGATATAAGCAATATTTAACCTTTGTTTTGGATGTTTTCCTGAAGTTTTGTTCCAAGGTGAGAACAGAGCACAAAAGAAACTGATTCCCCTTCCTCTTTAGAGTCAGAACACTCAGGATTGGACCCAGTCCATGTGAGCCCAAAGTACAATTCTATACTTTATATGCATTTTCTTATTTGATGTTCACAGAAACAACTACTCAATGAAGCAGTACCAGTATTATTATACCCATTTTGTAGATTAGGCAATTAAAGTCCAAAGTATAAAGGACTTGGACTAGCAGGGAGACCAGAACCCAAATCTTATGACTCCAAGTCCAGTGTTTATTCCACTGCACCAGGCTGTTCTCTTTAAATTCATGTGAAAAAATGAGAAGTTTAACTCCACCCAAAAGAACAACAGCCATCAGATAACTAAGCACAATTATTTGTCATGGTGGAGTAGAATTTCAAGCTAAAATGAGGAAATAGCTGGTCTTTTGAAAAAAAAGTTTTTAAAATTCAGATTGAAACCATTTAATGTCAGACTTTCCCAATCTGCCATGTTATCACTTGTTTTTGACCAGCTCTTTCTCTGCTTTACTTTCATTCTTCGGTTCCATGAAAAACCAAACATATCAGCTCCACAAAGAGCAACGCCTTCCAAGAGGAAATCATTCCACAGCAAGGGAGCCCTGGAAAGAATTAAAGACTGACGAGCCCTTGTAATAAGATTAAGGAAAAAATGCTTTCCTTCTCTCATCAAACTCAGCCTTATCCTCAATAGGTTGAAAGAGCCAAAGCAAACACAATCATGGTTTTGGGAAGGAAAAGGTTAACAAGCTATGAAAACAAAATTAAAGACATTTTTGAAGCATGACCCTCAGAAGAGAGATTTGAATACAACAACACTTCACCTCCATTTCTCCCTGTAGTTTCAGATAGAACAGCCACGTCTATGAAATTCTGGACAGACGATAAGGAAGTTGAACTGTACCATATTGTATCGTACCATATTGTATCGTACCATACACTCAATGTTAGACAACTGTGTCAAGCATAGGAATAAGTATGCACAGCCAGGACGAAGTAGACTAGGTCACTGACCTCATATAGAAATTAACTTGAAACCAAATTCAGGATGGATGGCGAAAGGATTTTAGGTGCATGCTTTTCATCCCATGCCTGGCAGAAACACTTGTGAAGGAATTAGAAAACCTGGTTTGACTCGCGATTCTGTTTATCATCCCTTCCCATCATCCTGGTGACCAATCTACACTTTAGTTTCTCCATCTATAAAACGGGAGTTCTGATGCTTCCCACTTGTGATTTTTCCTTATCATTCACATGTGCACTTTACAGCTACCCACCACCACCCCACCCACACACCCACACTCACAAATATCCATACCTCAGGTGAAATGTTTTTCTATAAGTTTTCAATGTTTCATTTACTGATGTCATAGCAACAGCATGTCTTTTGTTAATGACTAGCCATCCAAAGCCTGAAATAGAGAATTTCTTGATGTTTTCCAAATCGTATTCCCTAAGCTATCCTAAGCTACCTGTTGTTGCCCTAGGTGCCAGAAGATTTTCCCTTTATCTGTGAAAACCAACCTTCTTCCATCATCTAATCCAGTTATTATGGCAGAGGAAGTCATGCCTCCAACCTCAACTGTTTTGTAGGTAACATGAAAGCATTGGTAGAGCATAATGGAAAGAGAACTGCCTCTGGACTCAGAATACCTGAGTTCAAATCCTGCCTCTGACACTTGCGGCCTAGGTGATTATGGGCAAGTCTCTAAACCTCCTGGATTTCATTTTTCTCATCTGTAAAATGAAGGGATTGGGATTGGGGTCAGATGGTTTTCAACTCTAGGTCTATGACCTTATGATTCTAGGACCTGTCTCTGTTATCGTCGGAATATGAACAGATCATTTTATCTTTCTTGGCCTCTGTTCTGTTACCTATAAATGGAGGCTATTGGCTTAGAATGATTTCTAAGGTTCCTTCCAGCTATAACATTTTATGATTCTATGATGGGGTAAGAATGGGGAGTTCTGGAGTATCTCCTTTTGGTCTTACTTTAAGTCTAGTCTCCCAGTACCTGGATGGGAAGACAGAGGTCAGGCCTGTATTCATATAGAAGAGCATGAATCTAGGCATGTTCTTAAATGATAATGAGAAGGCTTTTATAAACAGAGTTAACAGGCAACCAAGATAAAGAAACAGATGTGATCAAGAGGGTTAATGTGAGCATTGACATCACATTTCCAACTTCCACCAACAGTACTGACAAACTTGTCACATAAAAGTCCCTCAAGCTTGCCAAGGAATACTGTTCTTGGCACTTGACCATATGGGCTTTCTGAACTCTGAGACCAAGGAGATGGGCACAGCTCACCCTCCAACTGGGATGACTCCATTCCACAATTACCACAATAGCCTGGTTGTTGATTTTCTAGGGCCTAAACTCATAAGACCAAAGGACCCCTCTGATTCTGATGACACCAAGCGAGAAGCAAGACGCTGGAAGCTATAAAGTGTGGCTTAATAAGGTATAAAGGACTGTAGTTTAGGGGTTATCATCATTATCCTGGTTCCCTTTCCCTTAATGTTTCTATTCCTGTCAGCCAGTGAACAAATGTTTTTAAGTGCCTACTGTGTTCCAGACACCATACTAAGAACTGGGGGTACAAAGAAAGGCAAAAGACAGTCCCTGCTCTCAAGGAGCTCACAGTCTAATCTGAATCTTCTGATACTGAATCAAGGAGTTTGGCAACATCTGAAAATCAGCACAGAGAAGATAGCAGAGACATTTCACAGGCCCATTTTTGCTAGGTGCCTCGGTGGATAGAATGGTAAAATTGGAATAAAAAAAGACCTGGGTTTGAATCCTGCCTCAGACACTTAGCAGCTGTGTGACCCTGAGCAACTCCTCTAACCTCTCTCAGACTTGGTTTCCTCATCTGTAAAATGGGGATAATCATAGCATCTGCTTCACAGTGTTGTTGTAAGAATCAAATGAAATAATATTTGTAAAGGGCTTTGCAACCCACAAAATGCTATTTTATTGTTAGCTATTATATAATTATTCCCTTTTTAATGAAATATGAGTTGATTACAGGAGCTACATGTTAGCTATTGTTGCTGTTGTTTCATTTCAGTTATATCTGGCTTTCTATGGCTCCTTTTGGGGTCTTCTTGGCAGAAATTCTGGGGTGATTTGCCATTTCCTTTTCCAGCTCATTTTATAGAGGAGGCAACTGGCACAAACAGGGTTAAGTGACTTGCCCAGGGTCACACAACTAGTAAGTGTCTGAGACCAGATTTGAACTCAGGAAGATGACTCTTCCTGATTCCAGGCCTAGCACACTATCTACTGCAGCCTTATTGCCATTATCATTAGTTAATTCAAAGGCAAGGTTTTTAACAGTCCCTCATTCCACAGTCCGTGTAGCTCCCAGAACTTCTGTTGGCTCTCAAGTCAGTCAATCAATCAATACTTATTAAATTGCCCACTATGTGCCAGGGACTGCGTTACGTACTGGACACTATAGCCCAAGAATTTGGTGACACAGTTAAGCCTGACAAGTATCAGTTTATAACAGCTATAAGAAATGAGATGTGATATCCCTCCTGAAAGGAGGCGTTTTTTTTTCCGCATCAGTTTTTCTCCCTATCCCATTAGATTCATTGCAAGGCTTTCATTTGAATATAAGCACTCAAAGCTTGATTATCTGCAGCAAATTATTTATTCTAGGCCAGCATCACTCCCTGCTTCTGGATCCGCTGCTCCCTTTCCCCCTCCCCCAGCACTGGTCAGGAATTACAAAAGAGTTGTCACTTAGCTGACACCCCATTTAGTAGGCCTCAGGGAATGAGCTGTTCCACATAAGAGAATCTTCATTCTAGTTAATTGAAGCTAATCTCTTTAAGTACCATCGGCATTGTGGGTTTTTTTTCATATTTGATGGGAAATTTTCTAATCATTCCCTTACCTTATTAAACAGAATTTTTATTTCAATACTTCAAAAGAAATATGATTTAATCAATGTGCGTACTTCTCACCCTAATCAAGTACACAGTCCCCCTGACCTTAGAGGACAGTTTCATGAGTGATTATGGCCCCCAAAATGCTTCATCTAGTGGTCATCTTCCTGCTAATGAGCTGTTCATAAGAACACAGCTAGTCCTCAGAACTCACACAGAATTCATTAATGGGTCTTGTTTCAAGGTATTTCTAGTTCTGTAGAACTTTCTAGAACCTCTACTCTGCTGGAACAGCCTTCAAGAACCCAGACTCATCTCCACAAATATAGGGAGACATTGGAATAAGACTTTGGTAAAGGAAATGGAGTGCAGTGGACATATTTAAACTTTTCTTGATGTCTCAGGTTCCTCATTATGGAGAACAATGACCATATATACAGTGATATCCTTAGGGGCTATTGACACGTGCAGGACCTGAACCCTTAATTGGCACTGGACTGCTTCATAGTGGTTGGTTCCTCTGCCTCTGCTGTCTCCTCCCTTGTTGTCAGTCACTACCTGCTGTCATCAGTGTACCAGTCTCTAGCACAACTGCCCTCTTCTTCTTCTCTGTTTTTCATCTGCTAGGGGATAGGAAGTGAGAGATAAACAAATTTAAGTCTGGTTTCATGTAAGAGTAAATAGGATTTGATTAAGAGACTAGGCTGGGAAGTGGTTCTCTTATGAATAAAGAGCCTGAGCATTGAACACATACTTTGGGATATCTGTTTTGGCTTCTCAGAGGCCAAAATTGTATTTTCTCCCTTCCTGATTATCAGCTGGGTTCTGGACAATTGATTTTGCTAGATGACTGGTCACCAGATAAGTGAGGTATCACTTTATTGGTATAAGCAAGAAATAATTGGACAGGCAAATCTGTTGTAGCAAAACAACACACACGTAGACATACACACACACAATGCATTCCAAAGTCTGAAAGAAATATTTTATTCTATGCTATTTTGGATTATTTGTATTATCATTCCCTTAATTAACACAGATGATAAAAAGCTGGATATTTATAGCATTATGCATAAATTCATACTCACATGTCACATAATATACATTTTACATACATATAATATATATATGTATATATATACTGCTTTTGCATACATTAGGTTGGAAAAGATCTAGTCACCATCTCCTTAGTGATGATTCCATTTCCAGTAGAGCTTTGGAGGTAAGCAAAAAGGCACCAACTTTCTGCTCTCCCTGTGTCTGCCAATGGTTTACTTTCCAAAGAAAACCTTATGGCTATTAGGAAGAACCGTGGGTGGAGACCTCCCATCAGAAACCTGATTTTTCACTAAACTGAGGTAAGATCTTTGGCACTTTCTTTATTCTCTTCAGTAGCTGTCACTATTTTTCTGTGGTCAAAGGAGAAGGAATTGATGCTCTCTCCCAAGGTGACTAGCTCATTAGCTATATTGAGAACTGGGTAATAATTCCTAGAGCTCATACATGGCTGAAGGATGGGGAAGTACAGTAGGTGAAAGTATATTAGTAGCCTGACCCCTTGGAGTAGAGCTGTGTGAAAGAATGTCCTTTCTCTTGTTTCCTTTCCAGTGATGCTTTCCTTTCTATGATGCTTCTCTGTGTCTAGAATGACCATGACCTCCCATGTCACATCTCTGCTTGCTGAGAGTTGCTTTCTGCCTAATTTTCAACCTCTACTTGTCTGCTAGCTCCTCCTGTGATGCTTATGTAGACATCCATATGTATCCAGTCCTCAAAAAACCTTTATGTGATCCATCCATTCCCTCAGGATATCATCTTATATCTGTCCTCTCACATCCAAACTCCACATCTACACTCTTTGCCTTACTTTGTCACTTCCCGATCACTTTTCATGCAATATGGATTCCATCCCTATCTCTCAACTAAAACTACTCTCTCCAAAGTCACCAATAATCTCTTTATTGCTAAATCCAATGGCCTTTTCTTAGTACTCATCCTTCTTGACCTCATCGTATTGTTTGATATTAATGACCTCCTGGACCTCTTCTCCTTGCGTTTTTGCGATACTGCTCAATCATGATTCTCTTCCTATGAGTCTGGCCAGTCCTTTTTCGTCTCTTTTGTAGCATCATCAACAAAGGCTTTAACTTAAATATGTGGGTGTACCTTAGGACTCTATCATAAAACATCTCATTTCTCTCTGATTTCAACAGCTACTGCAGATTCAACTATCAGAGAGAGAGACAGACAGACAGAGAGACAGACAGAGACAGAGAAAGAGACAGAGAGAACTCCCAGATCTATAGATTGAGCCCTCATTTCTCTCCTTAGCTCTAGCTGTACACCACCAGCTGCTTGCTTCACATCTCAACATTGATTTTCCAAAGGCATCTCAAATTCAACAAGTTCAAAGGACAACTCATTCTCTTCCCCCCTAAACCTACTCCTCCTAACTTTACGACTTCTGTTGAGGGCACCATCATTCTTCCAATCATCCAGGTTTGCAACTTCAAAACCATTCTCTTTGACCATTCACTTTTACTCACCACCCCATAGTCAATTAATCTCATTGATTTACATCCTCAATATCTCCCTTATCTATCCCCTTTTTTCTACTCATACCACAACCAACTCTAGTTCAAGCTCTTTTTATCTCTTACCTCGACTATTGCAATAGCCTCCCAATTGGTCTCCCTGCCTCCAGTCTCTTTTCTCTCCAACTGATCATCCATAGAGTTGCCAATATGATATTGCTAAAGCACTGGGCTGACTGTATCACCTTCCTTTTCAAGGCACGTCTGTGGCTGCCCATTGCCTCAAGGATAAAATTCAACCTCCTGTCTCTGACATTTTATAATCTGAGTTCATCCTTTCTTTCTAGAAGGATTACACATTAGGCCCCCATGTGTACTTTACACTCTAGGCAAAATGGCCAAATTGTTGTTCCCTTTATAGTTCATCCTCTATGCTTTTGCCTGGGCTGTCTCTCATACCTGAAATCCTCTGCACCCTTGTTTTTGGAATTTCTAACTCCCTTCAAGGAGTTTTCATTGAAGATTCTGGTTTTCTTCTTTCCCCCTGTCCTTTTCTTTCCCCCTTTTCTCCCAGATAGATCAAGAGGAGAATAAGTACCACATTCAAAAGGACTTCTCTGCTTCTCCCAGTTGTTCAGGTTTTCACCTGCCAAATTACTTTATAGAAATACCAACATCTGTGTAAGCTGGCAATGACTGTTGGTCATATCATCCAACTATTGGAGATATATATATATATGTATATATATATATATATCCAACATATATATATATAGACACACACACATACACACACACACACACACACACACACACATAGATACATGTATGCAAAAATGTACTGTGTTTATTTCCCTGGGAACATATAGTATCCTCCAGTAGAATGAAAATTCCTTGGGGTCAGGAACAGTCTTACTTTTATATTTTTATCCCCATCATCTAGAATGGTGCCTGGAACATAGATCCTTATTATCTAGAACAAAGCCTGAACCTTAATAAATACTTATTGATGATCGATTGATCTGTTGGAGGAGCAGGCAGAGGGTGAGTGTGGGGAAAGAGGTGCAGAGACATGGGACATCAGAGACATCAAATAAAGTCAGGATATTACCACAAAGAGAAGGGTACAAAGGATCAATGAATGTGGCAGCTTGTCTATCCCAAAGTGTTTTGTGCCTGACGTGTATGTATATGGTAGTATCCATGTGTTAGCTATGCTCAATCCTGGTTCAGTTGTATCTATGTTGTTGTGGACTGAGCTCAACATCTTACTCCCTGCTCATCAGACTCCTTCTCTGCCTTCATTTAGATTAAATATAATTCCATCTCACCCATAAAGCCTTCTCAGACTGAGGATAAACAAGCTGGCAGGCTCATATCCTCTTCTGCCATGTCATGGAAGCCAATAGCTCACTGGCCTTCTAAGAATTCAAGGGAGGTATGGCCACCCATCCACAGAGGCCTATGAAAACTCTCCTATTTCTGCAAACGACTTTTCTCTTCACTCTTCAAATTTTTTTTTTCTTTCTGGCTTCTTGTCTGTGTTTATTGACTTTACCTCCTCTCTGATGCTACTCAGGTCTTTTGTTCTGCCATCCTGCTTATTCTCATCTAGTTTCCTTGGCTCTATACTCAACTGGTCTTCTTGGCTTCTCAGTTCTTTCCTTGATCTTCTGCTCCACTCTGTGATCCATCCCACTGACCCATTCCTCCGAATACTTTGCTTCTTTCTTTGACTAAACCCCTTGGCACATGGTTTATATTCATGGACTAATGATATGTATAATTGTGCTTCCTGGAGTCTTCTCCATTTTCTTGGCCATTCTATCTTATTAACTACCACAATCAACTTCTAGAATGTTATTTACCTGATCGCCAGATGCCCTGTGGTACCTCAGACGGGCCTGGAGGTGAGCATGGATCCTTGTTCATGTAGGACTTGCAGGTTTGTAGTGTCCTTTACATAACTTCCCCAATTTGATCCTCACAACAACCCCATGAAGTAGGTGTTATTATCCTTATTTTACAGATGAGGAAACTGAGGCTCAAAGAAGTTAAGTGACTTTTCCTATCATTTTTTAAAAATCATTGGGAAGACGGAATTGAGTTTACATAAATTTGCTTTATTAATCAACTTCCCAAGACCATATTCTGTGAAGCAAGAAATACCAATATCTCTATAAGCCAACAAAGACTGTTTGCTATACTTCTCCACCTATCATCATTGGGGAAGGGGGGTGTCATTTTGAATAAGAAAAACAAAAATAAATATAATTGATGTCACGTACCCACAAAGTGCTAAAAAGAGCTCTATTTTTCTAAAATGTTATCAGCTCTGTACATCTCGTGCTTGGGAAGAGAAGGTCCCATTTGACCTGCCACGCCTCTACAGCTGGCCTAGCCATGTGGCATCCTAGAAATGTACCCAATCTATTTTGTAAATTTTTTCTCATGAGAATATACTCATCAAAATGGGTGGAGGGTACAGATTGAAGAGAAGACTCTGTCCCTATCCTAAGAGCACTCACATGCTAGCATACTAGGAAATTTCAAGTGTATGCCATACTACTCGTGGCAGTGTGATGTTGTGGCTAGAGTTGGCCAGGAAGACCTGGATTCTAATCCTGCTTCCCACACATCCTGGATGATGACCCTGGGTAAGTAACACAGCCTCTCGCTGCTCTAGACAATTCTCTAAGACTATATGTCACAGCATTGGCCCTGGAGTCAGAAGGACCTGAGTTCAAATCCGGTCTCAGACACTTGACACACTTACTAGCTATGTGACCTTGGGCAAGTCACTTAACTCCAATTGCCCTGCCTTCCCCCCTCCAAAAAAAAAAAGACTATGTCACATAAAAGCTGCCAACCTAAATTAGTAGAGGGATTTTTTATACCTGCAAAAATACAGCTTTAATCCCTATCCCCATAATTTTGGTAGTGTGAATGCTCCCCTCAATCCAGGTTACATCAATTCTGTCCCTTAATTTCCAGATTTGTTTAAGAGATCTGCCACATAGACAATATATTCATTAGTAATAAGGCACACCCCAAAATTATTAAAGAACTTTTCAGAATTTGGAGTTTGCCAGAAGCAACCCACTTGATCTCCTAGGTAGAGCAAATGTTGGTGGGGGGCAACTATAAGGGTAGGGGACTGTCCTTTATCCAAGTTCCTCTCGTCATGCCTGTCAAGTAATAGATACTGTAATATACTCTGCTTGCTGCTTTTACATAAGAGTTTCCTATATCCTGATTTTTGCCTCAAACAAAAAGAGGCCAGGAATTAGCTAGAAATAAACAAAATTTAAATTAGGACAGAGAGCCAAACCTATGTTTGAATGTTAGAAATTTTCCTAATGGGGCACTCTGAGCTATTTTAATTGTACTTTTTGACTGATATAAAATCCATAATACAGCAGATAAAAGGCCTATGGTGGATCTGAGAGCCATTACATTGCCTCTTTGCTAAAAGTGAGCAAGCTATTGTAACAGGGTATGGCTAATTAAACCGCCAGCCACTGATGTGAAAAAGGAAAGGGGGCCCAGTGGAAGCAGAGGCCTGAGTGGTATTAACTCCACCCCTTCCCAAAGGGAGGAGGGAGCAGAAAGGGTTGACTACCTTCCTATCACCATGTACAAGTGTTCCAAACTGTCCTTAGAAGACAGGTTAGTAAGTTGCCATAGCCAAAAATGTCATTACCTGATGGCCAATCCTTCTGATAAGGAGACTCTCCAAACTTAGTTAGGCTAGCCGTCCAATGATTGACATTGCCTGTCACCAGGCCAGTAGGTATTCAAAGCCTTTCTAGCCTGGTAGGCCCTGCCAGAGCTTGTGCTTCATTGAAGACCCTTGAAAAACCCAGGGTGCACCCCACAATTACTGCAAAATTATTTGTGTAAACTAGATAATGTCAGTGAAATCCATACTCTAGGCACAAGGTTAACTACTGAAATACATTCCTAGACTCTTCCACTTTGGTCTTTGTGTCTCTGGTGCTTAATATCTTATGTGCCTGGCATGTAATAAGCATTTAAATGGTTGTTGATTGACACTTTACTTCCACATCTGTGACTTTGCATGGTCTGTCTCCTAAGTCTAGAACGGACTGCTTTTTCACTTGTGCCTCTTAGGACCTGTTGCCTTCAAAACTCAACCTCACACACTACCTTCTATATGAAGTCTTTCCTGGCCCCTCCAATTGCTAGGGCCCTTTCCCCAAAAATTACTTTAAATATCATTTGCGAATTAAATCGGGAGAGGAATTTTCCTCACCTGGGAGTTCTTTATACCAATGAAATCACAGCTCCAATCCCAAACCCTGTAATTTTGGTCCTATGGATGTTCCCCTAAACCTGGGTTATAGCAATTCTTTCCCTTAATTTCCAGATTTGTTTAGGAAATCTGCCACATATACACATTGTCTCCCCCAATAGAATGTAAGTTTCCTGAGTGTAGGGGAGTGTAGAGAAATGTATTTCATTTTTCTGTTTATATTCACAGTCCCTAGCATATGATAGGAACTCAATAAAGGCTTGTTGATTGACCGATCGAATGAATATCATGTAGATATCCGTTATTATAGGTGTCTAAGAATTCTAAGTGTTTGGGGAAAAGTCCAGCGCTTGTCTTTCCTCCACCTGTGAGACCCCTTGAAAGGAAGACAGGCTTGGAGATGGAAGGCCCTGAATGATGGGAGGGCGGTAGCCTAGAAAATGAGGTGGTGAAGATTTGTGCAGGCTTGGCAAGCAGTATGACAGAGAGTCGTTTCTTCAGACATGCCTCCTGCATGCTGAGAAGGTGGGTGCAGAGACCAGGAGCTCTAGGAAACAAGGGAGACAAGGCTACTGAGAACATGATGCTTCCAGAAATACCAAAAAGGACAGGGTCCAGAGTTACAGCGCTGTCTTCCTCAAAGGCTTTTCTCCCTCTCTTTTCACCCCCTCCCCAAAGTCGGCAGTATCCAATGTGTGTTGTCATGGCAACATGCTCAGTAGGGGGGCCACTCAGCATTACCCAGTAATTCACATCTGTGCCTGTTTGTCTCAGTCTCTATATCTGTGTGTTTGTCTGTATTTTCCTCTCTCTCTCTCTCTCTCTCTCTCTCTCTCTCTCTCTCTCTCTCTCTCTCTCCATCTATCTCTCTCCTGTCTATCTCTCTCCCTCAGTCTCTCATCTCTCTCTCCTTCTACCCCTCCTTCTCTCCTCTCTCCATCTCTCTTTCCATCTATCCATCTCTCTCCTTCTTTCCATCTTTCTCTCTCCATCTCTCTTTCTCTCTCTCTCCCCTCCCCCTCTCTCCATCTCTCTCTCTCCATCTACTACATCTCTCTCTCTCTCTCTCTCTCTCTCTGTCCTTCCCTTTCTTTCCTTCTCTCTCTTTCATTGTTCTCTTTTGATTTCTAGCCCCACATCTGTTTCACTCTGGAAACAGATAGTAACCCATTACTGATACTGTAATGAAGCCAGAAGTTCCAGTAGGAAGGAGAGAGGACAATCTTACAACAGGGTTGTTGTGAGGATTAAATGAGATGATGTTTGTAAAGTGCTTGGCACATAATAGGTGCTTAATAAACGTTCATTTTCTTGTTTTCCACAAGGGAGAATTCTGCTTAGGGGGCAAAGAGATGGTGGAGGCTTTTTTCTCCATGTGGACTAACCCTGATTTGTCTACTTCCCCAAACTGCATCCCTTGTTTGTCAGGAGGAATGCAGAATCTGTGGGCATCTGGAAGGGGCACTTAATCCTGATGATAATGAATGCCTTTTGCCTCTTGGCACCTCTTGGTGGTAGACAAGAGGCACAGAATAAGCCACACATTTTCAGATAATAACAATGGGTTGACTTCTTTGCTTGACTAAAGAGGAGAAAGGAGAGTCACGGACAAGTGCTGGTGATATGGAAACGAAAAGATGGAAGTATCAATAAAACATTAAAGTATAACATTCAAGAGATGGGAAGAAATCATTCCTACCATCTGGGACCAGAAAAGTCAATGGAGAGAGAGAGAATCCCCTTGTCTCTTACCTCAAGAGAGGTCTTCTTACAAGGCTGAGGAGCTGGCCTCATGCTGCTTGCACAGGGAAAGAATCCCCCAGATTTCAGTCGGTGCTTGCATTGCCTGGAAGCAGGGAGAAGTGTCCCTCCAGGCCTTCTCACCAGCTTTTACTCACTCCCCCACTCCTGAGCAGACACACTACTTTAGAATGTCTTTTCCTCCCCTTCCTTTACCTTTATCTCTTTTCTTGTCTTTCCTTCTTCCTTTTTTCCTCTCTCTCTTCACCTCTCACCTCCTTCCATTTCTAAGCCAAAGTAGTAAATGAGTGGGGAGACTTGGTTAGGAGCGGGAGTTTGGTTAAGGTTAGTTGGTTTTGTGGGACGAAGGGATTAAGAGGAAGGCCAGGGAACTATTCCTGGTTTGGTTGTTTCTTTTTTTATTTGTCTTAAATAACTTAATTCAACAGATTAAAAGAATTTAACAGGTAAAGACAGGGAAGGAGGACCTTTATTCAGCTGTGGTCTGTGTTTAAGACCCTAAATAAACCTCCTCCTTCTTCAAACTCTTTCCCTTCAAATTCATTTCTTTCTGGGGAAGACTGTGGCTTTGTGCCTAATAGAGGCCTGATAAAGCTGCCCAGTGGTTCCTGAGGAGCTGATGTTTAAAGAAGAGATTACTCCTAAGACATCTGGCCCAAATGTCATCATCAGTCTTTGAAACACTTCCATGGATGGAATTGCATGTCATTGTCACAGACCTTGGGTGTCTTGAATCTAGATGACAACTCCTATGGCACATTTTCCTTTTAAAGAAGATTTATTCGGTATTCATGCTCTTTTGTAAAGGACTCCTAGTGTGGCATGTGCAATACAATGACTTCAACCTGACCTGTTTTGTATCCAATTTGAAAGCGATAGCATTAAAAATGGTGGTAGTAGTCATCTTTGCCTTGCAAGTAAAAATACATCCAGCTCTCAGTTAAACATAAGCAGTAGGTTGACTTGCTTTATTTGACTATACTTATTTGTTAGGAGGTACTAGGTATCATAGTGGCTAGAGAACTGGGCCTGGAGTCAGGAAGACCTGAGTTCAAATTTGACCTCACTCAATTATGTGACCCTGAGCAAGTCACTTAACCGCTGCTTCAGTTTCCTCAGTTTACTCCAAGACTAGGACTTTAACTACTATACATCAGAGCGGCAACAATCCAAGGCTATACAAGATCCAAGAGAGAAAGTCAGTAAAATCAGGGGAGATCAGAGAGAAGATAGAATTAGAATTGGGATTTAAAAAATTTGTGAGAATTCAAGAAGTAAAGAGAGGGGTGCGGGGAGGAGAGAAAGGAGGATATCCTAGGGATATGAAGCAGTATGAACAAAGATGCAGAGACAGGAAAGCAAGGGGCATATTTGGAGGCTAGAGTACAGTACAGATTTGCTGAAATGTAGAGTGCATAAAAGAGACTGACATGGGATCAAGTTGGAAAGGTAGGGATGCTACCAGATTGTGGAGAACTTTAAATGCTAGGCCAAGGAGAATGGATTTGTTTTGGTAGGCACAGGCTGTTGCCGGGTGACTTTTGAGCAGAGGACAGAGATCACTAAATCTATGTATAAGGAAGAGTAGTCTGGCAGCAGAATGAAGAATAAATTGGAAGGTAGAAAGAGTAGAGATGGGAGGAGATCTTATAGGGCCATTGTAATAGAGATAAATGAGGGTCACTATAAGAGCAGGGTTGAGAAATAAAGGAAAGAGACAAGCAGTGCTGGGGAGGTAGGAGTCAACCCCAGTGTTTCAGACTTGGTAAAGCCAGAGAATGGCATTGCCTCAGACAAAAAGAGAAAAGTCAGAAAGAGCAGGAGCTTTAGTGGTAAAGAAAACAGCTTGATATTGGACGCATTGCCCTGGGTGTGAGCTGTGACTGATTCCTATGTGACTTGATTCCTACGTGGCTCAGTTCCCAGTCTCATTTTCTGTACTTTCTCCATCATGACCTTATATGAAGCCCTCTCATCATGCCCTAGGTGGATCTCCTATTATGATATGGCCTTTGGCATTCTACCTCTAGACAGCATTTTCCAAGTTGTTCTATTGCCTTGCAGCCTCCTCTTGCCATTGCCAAGCCACAAATTACCTCCTTTGTCAACTTACTATATTCAGACTTCTGTTACAGTCTTTTATGGACGATATGATCTCCCTCATTAGGTTGTAATCCCCATGAGGGCAGGGATTCTGTGTTGTGTTGTATTTGCTTCAATACCTTGCCAAAAGCATTGCTCACAGAAGTTTCTAAACCTCTGTTTGGTAAATCAATGAATGAATGACTTCAAAACACTCCTGTGTTCATCTTCTCAGCCTCTCTGCAGAGCAGTTGTTATTTTTTTAAAGTAAGGAATCTGAAGTCAATAGGACACTGATTTGGGTGAATAAAAACATCTAGTCTCATAACTTAGTTGAGTGGGTGCCTCCCCAGACATCATGTGTTGAGATCCAGCTAATTTCGAGGGTCTCACCATGATGATTTATTGATGTAGCTTTTCTCTGACAATACAGGAATCATCTGCTAGCCTGAGCTTTCTTTGCAGAGAATCTCTGCCATCCATGGCATTAGGTAATTTGGAATAAGACAATAGGGTTGGTCTACATAGCAGCAAGCAGCCATGTCAAAAAGGGAAGGCGGTGCTTTAGAGAAATCTCTTGCTTGGTCTCAACTGAATTCACAGAACTTGAATTCTGTGGACAATTCAACAAAGAGTAAATACCTGTTAGATGAAAAACATGGTGCTGGGTGCTAAGAAAGGGAGAAAGAGAAATGAGACAAGATCTGGTCTTCATGGAACTCACAGTCTCGTTGGGGTAGGGCTGGGGGTGATAGAGTGATATAGCAAAACCACAAATAATAGTAGTATAAAGTGGGGTATAAAAATATATGAAAAGTACAAAGTGCTGGGTATAATCTGAGAAAGGAGGAATAGTTTGCATGGGGCAGGGACAGGGGGGGTGGCATGGAGAGTTGGAAGACTTCTTGTCATCTGACCTGTCTTGAAAGATGGGTGGGATTTAAACAGATGTGGAAATGGAGTGAGGATATGGGGGCATGGGGGAGTTCCCATTAGGTATAATGTGGAGTAGTTTGATATACAGGGCTTTCAGAAAGAAACAGATTTAGTCCCTTCTCCATGAGGCTTACATTCTAGGCCAAGGACCTGGGGTCCATGAACACATTTGGTTTTGTTTTTAATGATAATTGTGTTTCAATATAACTGGTTTCTTTTGTAGTCATATATTTCATTTTATGAATTTAGAGTCCATAGGCTTCAACAGTCTGCCAAAGAGGAACATGGCACAAAATAGGTCAAGCATCCCTGGTCTATAGGGACAGAAAAGGCAGTTACATTTGGAAAAAAACCCCAAAACTTAATGGCCTATTATAAAAACTGATTT